>CAWUFW010001964.1:2130000-2492064 GCA_963921515.1 Calotriton arnoldi
ATTGTGTCAGTGTTCTCAGGGACTGGCGCTCCCTTCATCTCCGCAACAAAGTCACTGTGGCAGTGTTCTCAGGGACCGGTGCTCCCTTCATATTCGCATTGACGTCACTGTGCCAGTGTTCTCAGGGACCGGTGCTCCCTTCCTCTTCACAAAGGCTGGTGCTGAACAGAAATGTATCATATGTTAGTAGATATTGTCATTGTTCTAATCGGGTAGTGCAAAGCATGCCTCCATCTATCTTGGTTGGTCAGGATTTTGCTACTGAACATCTTCAAGATGAGATGGTGAGGGGTACATGCCACCAGCTTACGAATTCTGAGGTCTTATGGGCAACAGGGGTGTTTAGGGTTCAGAGTGAAGCCTGACCAAGATTATGCTAATTGCTTTCAGCCTTCCTATTCACTGTTGCAATCTGGTTCCAAGTAGTCTAAGCATGTATTAGAAGGTTGCAAACCTTTCCTTACTCCTAAGGGTTTTACGTTTGGTGCATCCCTATTCTTTCTCCGGTCTGCTTATCTTCTGCTCTACAGCTCCCTCTGTGCACATCCCTAGCGTAGGAAAGAGTAACATCTTTGATTTATTCTTTGGAAAGTTGCTTTGCCTGCTGCCTATTATCATCACCATATGATGGGGTCACACTCAGATATGCAAATCCTCCTGGCTGACTTCAGATTTTTGGACACAGTGAACTAGGGTCAAGAGAGCTTTTTTTTTTAAGCCACTTTTATTTCGTAATCTGTCCCAAGGTTTGCTTTTCGTTATTTTCAGGACATTTTTGATGACCAAGTTTCTTCAGTTGTTGACCTCAAGTCGTAATCTCTTGGTGCAGATTAAGGTCCTAGAAGACGTTGACCTCAAAATGCATCCTTCTGAAATGTTCTGATTTCCCAAGAGCTTTTCATCCTGCCTTCTTTTGCGATTTGGATGTGTCTGTGCTGGCGATTGCTTGCATTTCAACATATGTGTTGGAGGTGAAGTGGGGCTTTAAATAAAAGGGCGTTCAAGGCAGAAACAATTTTCTTTAGTGACTTGGTTGGTCGGAGGGGTATGTGTACGTATTATTTCACCTTTGGATTCTCCCATTTGTATCACTGCCTTCCCTGTCCATACTTTTCTTTTAAAGTTCCACCAGTTTCTGTTATTGTCCGGTAGACGATTTTAATTACCAACTTTTTACGCTATATTGTAAGCAATACCTTTCCTTGGGTATCTGAAATGTATGGAACATCTGGCAATCAAATAACTCTCCCATGTTTTGTTGTTGTTCCACCCCCAACCAAGACACCCACCTTTCTCTGGTCGACTATATTTTAGCTCTTGGGTTTGGATTCAAGTTAAGCGGGTGGTACATAAGAGAATGCAACCACTGAGAATTGTTTGTTGTACGAAAAAAAGAGTGGTTTGCTCTCATGTTGTAACCCATACCTTTGAAAATACAAAATTGAAAGTTTAAGAAAAACTAAAAAATAAAGTTGCCCAGATGCACCCGATACAGAAGTACAATACGAATCAAATGTTTTGTGTAGGTCCGGATTATCAAATAGGAAAAGTAGGCACCAGGCTATGAGCCTAACTCCTTTTAGGGGCCCCGCGACAACGGATCAAAATAATATTGATTTGATCTTGAAAGAAAATTACAATCAAGCTTTCTTAAATAGGGTTTCCAAAAGATAAAAAAAAATGAATCAACTCAAAGAAACAAAAACTTCAATAAAAGACTCTATAGAGAAAATACTGTATTAATGTAATGTACCCATTAACAGCTTAAATTACATAAACCAGAGACATCAGATTCACATAAGTTTGTCTCTTAAAAGCTAATCTTCTGGCAGCTGTCAGTTTGTAAAAAGAGTCTCCATCATTGGGTATTAGGAGATAATTTGCGAGAGGGGCCCCGAAATTTCAACTGCTTAGGGGCCTCCACAGGGTTTAATCCGGCACTGGTTTTGTGCAGAAAAGTTGGTGACGTCAAGATGCCATGAGGCCATCGTATTTTACCCAAATAGCCTGTTTCTCAAGCTCAGAGGTGGGGAGTTTGCAAGCATTTAGGTCAGTAACGAGCAGCCCTGAAGGAGCTAGGTAGAACTGAATTGATGGAATGAATTGTGCTTCTGGACCGAGTTGAAGGGCCTTGGAAGAGCTGAGCATGGAGTGCTAATATTGTACCAGCAAGGGTGCTGGTAGAAAAAGAAAGTGTGCTCTGAGTGAGAAGTGTAGCATAGACTAAAACTGCAAGCAAAGACCGCTCAGCATTGAGAGTATTTCCATGCCTGTTGCATTTTCACCCAGCTATAGTGGTCTTTAGGTTCACCCTCACTTTTTCTGCTTACATTTGGTCTCCTATGCCTTCTCCAGCTCTTCTTAAATCCTATTAAAACAGATACATTAAAAAAATAGATAGATATTTGCCTTGCTTAACAGACTCCATAGTAAAAATACATGGATATCGAACCAAGGTAATACATTTGTTTGCTCACCTTTGAATAAAACCCTCTTTAATAAATGTTTCATCTTCTGCTAACTTCTTCTCGGGCGTCACTATGTTAGGCAGAAATTGGCTTGACAATGAGCTGTGTGCCTGTAGCATTGAGTTATAATTTCCTGAATAGCATTTTTGTTTATAATTGCAGAATTCCATCCGGCACAACCTGTCCCTGAACAAGTGCTTCATGAAGGTGCCCAGACAGAAGGACGAGCCCGGCAAAGGAGGCTTCTGGCAGATTGACCCACAGTATGCCGACATGTTTGTCAATGGTGTGTTCAAGAGAAGGCGCATGCCAACCGCACAGTTCAACGCTCTCCAACAACACAAACTGGAGCCCATTCCAGAGACCTATACGGCTACGGCACACTTGTATCACCTCATGAACGAGCAAGCTTCTGCTGATCATATGGAGAACGATCAATACAACCAACAGCATCAACACCAGCATTACCACCACCATGAACAGCAGGATCAAAGTTACAGTCCTTCTGATGCTAATCGAACTGCCACCAAGCGCAAACAGCCTTTGCCAAGGCGCAGCACGAAGGTGGTGAGAACTTCCAATGTGGCACAGGTTGGGTTGGAGGAGAGAGAGGCGGAGTCCCTAAAGGGAGATTTTGACTGGGGATCTGTTTTTGAAGATGTTTTCAATGGCATGGATAGCAGTTTTGAAGATATAGACATTAACGTAGCCCTGAACTCTGTGAGCAGTGATATAGACCTCACCGTTCAGGGTAGACAAATCAACCCCTCCAACAAGTGGTGTTCTGCCTATGTGGACCACACCTACCTAGAGTCAGCTCCCCAGGGACCTCACCTTGAAGAATTTGCCACATTCTCTGACCCTTCGCGGCACCCTTGGGAAGAAGTAAAAGAAGAAGTCGTGTGGAACTTTGATCCAAATTATAACTTCTGTGAAGGATATCTAAGCGAGCTTGCCCCTTGGGAGAGAGCTGATGCATCAATCTAAAGCATTGTCTGATTCTCCTACCCTAACAGCCTTGGGGCTCCATCGGCTTCACTGTCATAGACTGATGCACTGGCATTCAGATCATGTCCACGAACAGGATGTACAGCCGACGTGGCTTTACCATCTCTTCTAGGACTGGTTGTCCAATAGATGTGAACATGTTTCTCATCAGGGCAGGACGGCGATCACAAGACACCTTCAAACTGTTGTAGAGCTCTAGGAATTTGGTGGAAGGGATCCACCAAGCAGATCTGGCTGAACTGTTAACCCATCTGTTATAACTTCCAAGAGGGACTGTCATTATTCCGAATGGAAATGCAATCAAACACCCTATTTCGTACATAACTCCTAGATATGGTCGTAATGGAGAAACCGATGATCAGCTAACATCTTATCCGCATGAGAATCACTGGGAGCGTCCCATGCACTTGCCACTTTATTTCACAAAAACTTCCTTGAAATCACATTCTGAGGTTGATAACGCTTGCCCTTGACCAGTAGAAGCCAAGAGACTGAGCCTAATATGGAATCTGTAGACATTTGGCCAACGCCTTTGGCTTCGGTCAAGAGGATCCTATCTTGGGACACAAGGAAGCAGAGTGGCATGACTTTGTTAGGGATTTTCACCTATTATCGCCTTTCAGAGACTGTGCCCTGAAGAAGCCTTCCAAAATGATGCTAGCTTGGGTCTACTGTTGAGAACACTGACTAAGAATTTAAGTGGCGGGCAAGTTAAAGCCCCGAGATGTTGAACAGATCATGTATTTTAAACCTATTTTTGCACTCTTGTATAAAAAAAATAAATGTGTGTTTAAGGTGATGTGAGTGATGTCATGTTCAGGGTTACAATCTGAGAAAATGTTCTGGGAAGGAACAGTGCAAGAGTAAAGCTCGTTTTCCAAAATATTGAGCTCCTCAACATATGCACTTTTGCACAATCTAACCAGAGGGAAATGGCTTTGGGGCTCTTACTCTTAAATCCTTATTGGAATAACATGTGATTAGGTGTCAGATTTTGTAGTTATTTAGATATATCAAAGAAATCTTTTACAATGGCCAGGTCACCTTGATGGAAATCAATCCAAACCACACCAGTTTCCCTTTATTGACAAACCACATCAGTGTTTTCAAGCCATGGAAAGTTGATCTGATCAATAAACACAGAAGTTTCATCCACCATGTAGGACTATCAACAGGGCCGGAATGATACACAAGTGCACCAAGCACATGCTACGACACCTGAATGCAGAGGGGGTTCTTACGGTGCAGCCTATGGGGTGTTCACCCACCCTCTATTCTCTGAGTAGTGATTGTTAGCGAATGGCATCCATATACAATTTTGCCAGCATGTTAAATATATCTTCATATGGACAGTTTGGCTGTTAATCTCTGATCCATACGCGATCTCAGCAAAAAGCAAAACAAAAGCAAGCCCCCATTTAGTTAAGCACCTCGATACCCTATGGGGTGACTAGCCACGCTTTATAAATCCTGATTGATTGATTGATTGATTGATGGTGCCGGACAGTTTGCAGCCATTTGCCCACTGTTACCTATTGGTGGCTATTCAGATCTTAGAGAGCTGAGAATTGATCCAGTTATTTGCATTTTGACACCAAAACATCCACAAAGTGGTTGTGTAGGGGCTTTTGTGCAGTCTTGAGTAAAAACATAACTGTGTATATAGAACACTTTTGTATGCAGTTATTATTATCCTGCTTCAACTATTTTCTCATCAATTCAGTCAGGACTTTGGAGAGTTCAAATAATTTACATGTGTTTTTCGAAGGCTTTATTTCATAATTTTACTGTGAGTGAAGATGCTCACATAATCAACATTTAATGTGTACACTGTAATGAGAGGTTGTCCATTGCAAAGAAAACTTTGTGATGTCCCACAGCGTGAACATCAAACAAATTCCACACTCTCCTGAGGGATCAGGCTTTAAAGCACAAGGGTTTGTTCTTCTTAGGGTAACATTGCATGTGTTTTAAATACATTGATGGGACTGGGCTCAGTCCTGCTCGCTGTGAGCCCAGCCTGTCATTCAGGGCTTAGATTGCTCAGTTAGTGGGCACCATTACTCGTTTTTGGGAACTGGAACTTATTTTTCATTATTAGACTTTGATGCAGGGCAAGAGAGACAGAGGCAGAAAATGGAGAAAGAAGGATGCAGAGACACATAAGAAACCAGGCTCCTTGTTTCTATAACAATCATCTTGTGCATCCCCTAGACACCATGTTTACCCCTCCTAAGATCCTGGAGGGGATCAGGTACTACTTCACCTACTCAGGTCAATTTCATTTGAGCTTTGGACAGAATACTCTCCACTGGGGCTGCTTTTGCCCACCTTCCTAACTATATAACTTTAAATATATGACACAATAAGACACAATGTTCGTGTCTCCCACTATGGTCAAGTCAGTTTTCAGCATTAAAACCTTGTTGATCTCTCCAGGGTACTGAAGTTTATTCTGTGGGTACTTCTGGCTTGTCTGCGCCTTGGGATTCGGTCTGAGGCTTCACTAAGGATGCAGAGGGGCAAAATACGTAAATGGAATAATGTTTGCAATACTTAATTTGTGCCGGTGGTTGTAGGAGCTGGACACCCGCACTCATTTTTAGTGAGCTGGTCTTATTTTTCATCATCTGTCTTTGACTCCGAGTAGGAAGGAGAAAGAAAAGGATATGAAAACAGTGACACAAGGAGAAAGCAGGAATTAAAAAGATCTTGCAAGCAGGGGCGGCTCCTCCGCTAAAGCAGAGGAGCGTTGCCCCCTGTTCTCAGATCAGGAAAAATAAAATGATAATAACGTTGTTATTATCATTTTATTTTTCATAGGTTTGGGGCTTGGTTAGGGTGGGGCGGGGCTGGTGGCACGGGAGGAGTGGTTTGCACACTCCATGTGTGCATGATGGTTTGGCCAGCCGTCTTGGGCCGGCCAAACAGTGTTATGCACTTTGCATGTTCCCCACCAGCCTGTCATGCACAGCCTGGTGGGGAACATGCACAAGCTCCCTGTCCCTGTCTGAGCGCTGAACCACAGCGCTCAGATCATACACTGCATTGCAGCGTTGTGATTGGCTTAGGGGAACCAATCACAACGCTGTATTGCAGCGTTGTGATTGGCTTAGGGAAGCCTGTGTGCTTCCTGGACTCGCCAGAGAAGCGAAGGAGAGACGCGGACGAGGCAAGTGTTTTTTTTTTGTATATTGTCCCCCCGCCCCCGTTCCCTGCCAGCCGCTACTGCTTGCAAGTGTGGGATAAAGCAACAGAAATTGTTAGGTAATACAAGAAGGAGACATGAGATGGAATCAAGACCCGACAGTCTTAGTATTGAACAATCCCAGCATCAGTCAGTGTCGGTGGCATACTCCTAATGCAGGGTTCTCCAAAGTCAGTCCTGGAGGGCCGGATGCATGCCAGATTTTTAAGATAACTGCATTTATCTAAACGTGGATATGCTAAAAATCTGGCATGGATCCGGCCCCCCAGGGCCGACTTTGGAGAACCCTGACCTACAGGGAAATTCTGGCCCCTGTACTTATTTTTATTATTTCAAGTTAAAGTCTCCCTGTTTGCTGTTGCTCACAGATCTTTATTACTCTTACTTCTGAAGGAGCTAGCCACCAAGATTGCGGTAGCTCACATCAGCCCCTTCAGAAGGACACTTGTGCTTTTCCATCGTGGGTGTCCAGAAGAGCATGCCAGGTAGGGAGTGCCCAGAGATCTCTTTGGGCAATCTTTAAAGCACTTAACTACATAGCATGGCCTACCCATGAACCAACAATACTCTCCTGTCCATTGCTGTGGCATCTCAGACATGGAAAATGTTGACCCTCTCTGTAAGCAGGGGGACACTTGGCCAGATGGCAAGTTTAGACTGTTGTAAGTAGGTTCGCAGGAGTGTGCAAGATTCTTGCAGCAGTTGAGAATAAGGATACAAGCCTGGCACTGCATGAGAAGTATGAGATCCTTAAGCAGATGTGTAGGAAACTGGCAGCTAGAGGTCCTTCTCTGAAATTGTTCAGAGTTGTCCCGGATGGATTACAGGCCCTTGCAGCACCCAAAGTGTGTGTTGGAGTTACTGGTTCCCTACCAGCACAATTTATTGAAACAAGAATGTTGTTACACATTCAGACATACCTTCACACAAATGTACGTGATATATTGAAACTGTCTCCTGGTTCGGAGGGAGTCAGTGAATTGCGGGGTAAAGAGCCCCTGGGATGGCGTTTTGCATGCCATAAACAGGTTGCACCCCTGGAAGAGCAGAAAGGAGAGGCTGGCTGTTGAGGATACAAGATTGCTCTGCATAAGAGAGCCCTTTGTTAAGCACTACTGAGCCCCCCCTCTCAAAGGGTTTCATCCCAACCCTGCCAATCACCAAACAAGAAGGCACTTCTGACAATCTGTACTTTACCAGTCAATGCCTTTCACAATCATAAAACATATATCCAGTCCTCTTTGCCAAAGGGGAATTTGGTGTCACGTTACACTGTATTTATGGATTTAATTTAGTAAGCACTGTCTATTGAGTAATCCTGTAAAGATACAAGCCTACAAAATGCAACCTATAACAATCCTTCATCATATTATAAATAGACTCTCACCAAGCAAGGAAACCATTACTTTATCTGGTGAGATTGATCTCTAGAGATATGAAAAATAATATTTATCTCAATCCAGCTGAAATCTAAAAAACATCCGTGGAAGCACATAATAAATGCACTAAATTGGGCAACTTTGATAACGGAGGCATACTTACTTATGCCTACTATCCCTCCTGGGGTATAGGCCATCAACCAGGACTCACTAGCTGTCCTGGGGTTTTCTTTCAATCTAACTACAGGTGTAACCCATCTCCTTGCAGCCAGTCTCGAGGCCTCGCCACCAGCTGTTTCTTGGCCTTCCTGTTTTGCATTCCCTTGAGGGCTTCAGGTCAGGGCTTGCCTGGCTGTGTTTGATGGGGGCATGCGGAGGGTTTGACCTATCCAGCCCCACCGTCTTTTCATGATTTCTTCATGAGCAGGAAGTTGGAAATCTGCTGCCATAGGTCGTAGTTTTTGATGGTGTTTTTCCAGGGGATGTGGAGGATTTTCCTCACACAGGTGTTGATGAAGCTCTGGACTTTATTGGTGGTAGTCACTGTTGTCCTCCAAGTTTGTGCTCCATACAGAAGGACCGATTTTACGTTGGTGTTAAAAATCCTGATCTTGGTTTGCAGAATTAGGTCCTTGGAGCTCCAGATCTTCTTTAGCTGAATAAAGGCAGCCCTTGCTTTGCCAATTCTTGCCTTAATGGTCTTGTCAAGGCAAGAATAACAGAGGCTACATATGTGTAACTGAACAATAAAATGAAAAGATCCCAAAAACTGCTGTGTAGTTATAATTAACACTTTCCCATCACTCTCATTTTTTATTTATATTGATAAGCTTTCTGGATTGCTTTATCTTCTCTTTCCGCTTTTCTTAGCATTGCTTTAATGACAACACCTAAATCTTCTTGTTCGCTCTGTAGTAGTCTCGCTCCGCACAGTGGTTACACCTCTACCTAAAGCAGTGGTGGGGGAACAGCTAGGTTCCCAATGTTGTAAATTCTACTGGCTCTGCTGCCGGAAACCTATGACTTTGTGGTTGGTTCACTACGGGGCTGCCTAGTCAAGGAGTTTTAAGCACAACTTCGGTATCCCATTGAGCTGCACTCATTTAGCGATGGTGTGCCCTACACCACGGCCTGCAGGTTCGAATTTGTCTAGCAGTGTCATTGAACTGACTCCAGCAGCATGTATCTTGATCTGTGTGTTCCCTAAAGAACCCAAACTTGTCGATGGCATCGGATGGGGTCGACTCTCCAGGGTTAAAACAAGAAATGTGGATGAGCTCTATTTTCATCATGACAATCCAACAGGATGTCAGGAGAGGGGCTCCCTTACATAGAAGGCTTGTGATTCAAGGCATTCGGGTGAAGCAACATGTACATTCCTGGGTGAATGGTGTGGATAGATTAAGGAATATCCCAGCATTAAAAAGCAATCTAGAGAAGGCAGTCAAAAGGAGATGGGTCAGTCTGAAAAACAGCCCAGAATGTGTCTTGTGGCTGTTATCAACCCTTCCTTTGTACTGTGGTGTTATAAGTATAATTTCCCGATGTAAACGTGCATTGATCTCTGCTACTTAACCAGGGCTTGATATCAGGAATAACAGACCATCCTCAATCATTCTGGTTTGCAGCTGGTGTGAAAATCTGAACTCGACAGTACGTCCCTATCCAGATAGAAGCATCTGAACAGGGGCCATAAGGAGGGTGTACTCGAGAATGTTTCCCAAACAGTGCTCACAGTCTTCTTGAGTTCTTGTTGTTCACATTTATGCTGATTACACTCAATACCACTCAGTAAGTCAATCAATCATAATAACTTTATTCGGAAGTATAAAAAATATCCATAAAAGCGTCACTCGAGACAAACATCGTTATACAATTCATATCATGAAATCAGATATAGTATAAAAGGCAGGCTAAAAAATTGTTAGGTCTTGTAACAGTCAGTTGTCAGGAAGTTTTATACATATATATGTATCCTATCAGGATATTTCAGACAGCCTGCTTTATAAAACACCTTCATTGGCAATCAGTTTCTAAAACGAGTAATACAAGCCAGTCTGCTACTTTCAATACTAAAAACGATTAAAATCCATTACAAGTTTCCCAGAATACCAATAGTTCAAATTTTAAACTATAGCTATAAAAAGAATAAAATTTGGAAGTAGGATAAAGTGCCTTCGTGTTAGCATAAATTGATTTGCCCATTGCGTCGTGTATCCAAAATAGGAGGGCAGTGATATGTAAGTCCGTTTTTTTTTATATAGCGCAGCTACTCACCCTTACGGGTCTCAAGGCGCTGGGGGCCGTCGTGGAAATTAAGTGAGCTATTGCCCAGAGTCACATGGTGCTGAGCTAAGCTGCCGCCGGAGCCGGGGATCGAACCGTGAACCCTGTGCTCCGAAGTCAGCTGCCCTGGCCGCTGCACCACACCTCTCTATGCAATTACCCATCGTGCTATAGCCCTATACTTGGGCATGACCAGTCTAAAATAGGGGGCAAGAACCTAGAACCTGGTCCACCATGCCCTCCATCTGACCTGGCCCTCAGATGCGCAAATCTAATATAATAAAAGGTACATAAATACAATGTATTACACATCCAAATTCAGACTCCATATCCCTCGGTGACATTGGTCGAAATGCCTAGATCCATACAAAAGTTACAACGTATGGCCTTTCCTAATCACAGGTTGGTAAGATATTCTTTCTAGTATAAAAAACGGCCCATAGAAAGGATGACATTCTACAACAGATCTCTAGGGTAGGTAATGATTGCAAAAATAAATACGAGGGCAGCATTGGGTAAAACAATGTGGTCTGATTATCGGTAAAATATATTGTTTCCTTAGTTGGCTATACAACTTACAAAAGAGGACCACATGCATTGTATCCTGGGGCATCATGTTGTCACAAGGGCAGCAGGTCAGATTTGTAGACCAGTCATTCATTTTTGGGAAACTGACTAATCTATGAAATATGTCAAGTCTTAAGCGGGTCAAGACCAACCTATGCCTTCCCTTTAATACAGCTTTAAGATAGGGTTGCATGTTAAAAGTGGTTAAGATCAGTTGGTTTTTCAGACACTTGGTTTGAGGATCTCGGTTGACATCCTAAGGTTTTCCAAGTGTGTCATCCCTTCCTCTTTCAAGGCCTTTCTACTAATTATGTCTAATGTTTCTGGTTTCTCAAAATAGTCAGGGTGGTCTATATCGCGGAGAAAACATTGTACATAGGCCAGCCATGAAATTCTTAAATGTGAGCTTAATTTAAGGCAATCCCCGATTATTGCTAGATTAAGACCTGTGCATTCTGACATCCAGATTTTATGCTAAAGAAGAATTGGCTGCAGCTTTATTAGATCTGTGATATATTGCTCACCCAATTCACCGTGACATACATATACTGATGTGCTTTTAGGTGTTGCAAGCAGATATCTGAAAAACTAATTTTCTACGGTTTGGACATCAGTACATTTTTTTATGTCCCCACAAGCTCAGTAAGTCATCTTCTGATTCTGTGCTTTCGTCCTTAATAGCAAGAACCTGGGATCCGAGTCCATCTCCGATGTCACTTGGAGCCACTGGGTGGGGAACAACCATTTTATTGATACCTGCGCACCTAGAATTGAATATCTTCTGAAGAGCATTATATGGGCTCACTTAGAACATGTGTAAGACTAACATATTGCTCAGTCCAATGAGTGATTAGTTTGAAGTCAAAGCTGCAATCCACTAAGGGCCTGATTAAGAGTTTGGCGGACGGGTTACTCCATCACAAATGTGACAGATTTCCCATCCGCCGTATTGCGAGCTCCATTATATCCAATGGAACATAATTGAACTCGTTATATGGCGGATGAGATATCCGTCACATTTGTGATGGAGTAACCCATCCACCAAACTCGTAATCAGGCCCTAAGAGTGATTGACTGTACCCTGGTGGAAGATATCCTCCCTGTAGTCCACTTCATGGAAGTTGTTCTCCTCCTGAACCACCACATGCATCTTCCGGCAGGGTTTTACTAAGTGTGACTTCTGTACAAAGTGACAGTGCAAGTCTGGAACTCAGCAGGCTAGCCCATTTTTGTTTGGCCATGCCCGACGGAGTTGAAGGGTTTTGTTGGAACCCTGTAGCGTGACACGCCCTCCAGTGTTTGCTAGAGTCTGCATTTCCAACTCTGCTGGTTCAGTTTTCTTGGGCCGATTCTGCACCCCATGTCTCTAAAGTACATTACACGCGGGCTTTTGTCTGGTGTGGCACAGTGGGCAAAATATGTTGGGTTAGAATGCTACCCTGAGTGATTGCCAGATGTTAGACTATTTGAAAGCATTCCTCCCTTTACCTTTGTGTTCAAATCACATTATATCCATTTGATACAATTTGCTACTGTTAACTGT
The DNA here is from genome assembly GCA_963921515.1 of Calotriton arnoldi. Lineage (NCBI taxonomy): Eukaryota > Metazoa > Chordata > Amphibia > Caudata > Salamandridae > Calotriton > Calotriton arnoldi. The sequence goes on from CAWUFW010001964.1 coordinate 2,142,460, forward strand.
GCACGCTGGGATTGGTAGAATGTTCACAGAGTCAAGAACACCTGTGTTGCCCTTCACCTTAGTCACCACTCAAGTTTCATTACCTGAACCTTGGACTCTAACAGAAAATCCTCCGAGTCCTACATCTGGAGAAAAAATCCACAGGTGGAATTTTATCCACCATAGGGACAGCATGGTGGAGAAAATTAGGTTATAACCCTGGGTTTTAAAAACTCTTTATTCGAACAAGCAAATCTTTGCCCAGTAGATACAGACGTCCTAGTGACTAGAATCAGGGCCGGCTTTAGGGCAGTGCGACTGGTGCGGCCGCACTGGGCGCTGACCTGTGGAGGGGGCGCAGACCTTGGGGGGGCAGGGAGCGCTGTGTTTAGCAATAACTTATGATTGGAGAGATGAGGGGCACTTTTGCCCGATGGTAGTGAGAGAATCCGACGAGGCGGTCATGGGGTGTGGGGGCGCCAAAAATGATTGTCGCACCGGGCACCACCAGTGCTAAAGCCAGCCCTGACTAGAATGTTGGCCCCGCTGCCTTTAGGCAAGTTATTTATGCCACTAAAGTATCTGACACACCTGAGAAAATTGCAAAGACAAATTACTGAGTGACCCTAAATGTTTATTTAACTAGAAGATTGTAGCACCATTGGTTCTTTATTTAAAAAGGATGATGCCCTCACACACCGAAGTGACCCTGGCATGCTTTATCAAAAGATCTATAGTAGCAGATATCCTATGGAAGGAAATGTCCACTGTTTAACAAAGGGAGTCGACATAGTGTGGCTACTCACCACTTATTAACCACACACCAGACACTGAATGGACCTTAAGCAACATGTGTTAATACTGAGCAACTTAACTCATTTCATTGGCTCTCCAAGGCTTCAACTTTGCCTGGATCTGAAGCTGCTGTAATCACTGATCTCTGAAGCAGGTGTTCGCTCTGATGGTCATCAGTGTGCGTAGTTATTGTGTCTTAGTAGGTAAAGCAGAGTTACAAATCTAGGCCGCACAGAAATCTGCAGCTGTGCATTGCACAAATGTCAAAACATTGCACAGTGCGGTATTTACAACCCTCAGAACGTTGATGATGCCATCAATCATCACACACAAAGAGGGCCTAAATGGGAATATTTAGTGACCCAACTGTGTAACTCCCAACCATAACACAATACACTAAAGATACACAGTGGGTCTATAAGAAGCACTATTTGTAGGAACACCCTAATCCTCTGCAGGGCTCAAAGAGAAACAAGCTTTTGCAATGCAATAGGTCTCGCATTTGCGAGAGTTTAAGCTATTGGCATTGTAAATGACAATGCCTTTTATTTATATGTTTTGATAACTAACACATAAAAAAAGGCATTGTCATTTGCAATGCCAATAGCTCAAACTCTTGTAAATGCGAGACCTATTTAATTTCAAAGAAGCGGCTGCCATTGTCCCGGGCTACTTGGAAAGTGAAAGCACACATGGCGTGCTGAATGTTGCAGGAAAGCATGTCGTGCCTGCAGTAGGACAAACTCATTAAAGAAAATAGTGCTTACAAACTAAATAAAACGTACTGTGTAACAACAGAAGTAAAATGGCCAGTCCTTATGGGAGGTTACAAATGAAGACAAGGCGGAACTAAGGAGGGACTAACAAGCCTATTAACGAATCAGAAGCGAGCATTTACGAAGGACGATGACACAAGCCTATGAACAATATGGGCAGAGAGTGGGGGGGGCTTCTTGTCCATACTTAAATACTGTATGCCTCGCAGAGCTGCGCATGCGCTGCCCAGGCTCGACCTAAAAAGTCATTGATGAATTGATTCAATTAAGCTAAGCAACTGACAGGTAATCTTGGTTGGATTACAGTGTAAAAGACAGTCATATGCAAATCGGACTCTGTCCTGCTTGAATAGGAACAGCCAAACCTGAACTGACAGGTCCGGTCCCCTCTAGATGGGTGAACGAGCATCCATTCATGCCCAGGCCTGGGTCCCTTGCTCACCGTGCAATAAGATCCTAGCTGCTCCTCACTGATGAGGCCCAAAAAGGCTGAAACCAGCCTGGCATTGCTTATGTTCAGACAGGACATGCCTCGGAGTCCAGACTGAACTATTCCTACTGGAGCAAAACTAAGACTGATTTGCATATAGTCGTAGGGTTAGAGTGGGTAAACAATACAATGAACTGGAATACGGTCCTGAGCAACTATCATTTCCTAAGCCTTTTGCAACAATCTACCCATCACCTTTTGTTGTTTTAATTTGATGATTGCACACATGCTGCTTGTTTGACCCTAGAAATCTGTCATCATCATGGCTTTCTAGAACACAAAGGTTCCCAACTTTCATGCTAATGTGGTGGCACACCATGGCATTCAGTATGTGTGCATCATACCCTCTTACTGGTACTGTATGTAGAATCACAATATATGTCAATGAGTACCATATAAAGGATTAATCTCTGTAACCAGTGGATTAAATTGCCACTGGGTTACTGTATATTCTTATGTCATTTTGTTACAATGTTCTCTCATCTGCCGATAGTAGTTGTATTGCCTTTTTGCCCCTGTCCTTCTGCCTGTGTGTTTAGTGCACAGTGGATGCACCCTGAAATTTCATGAGAACCCAAAGACCGGGGGGGGAGAAGCTGCCAGTTGAATGGCACCTTCCAGCCTGCACATTACATTCTGGAAAAGACTATCTGACCCTAGCTCACCCCAGTCACCTGCCTGTCTATATATAGCAGGTTGGCCTTACACATAGGTGCATGCTGGTAGAAGACATTTAGCTAACAGTAAATTAACAAGTGATCTAAGAAGCTGTAACACTGGTGTTGTAGCTTGCTTGCATATCTGCCTGCCAGTCACGTCATAAACTTCTGAAGTTCATAAAAACCGTGACCCATAGAACCTGAAAGAGGGAAGGGGAGGGCTGTCTACTGCCTACACATATGGTTATAGCAGGGTTGTTGCTATATCATTCCATCTGTGTCCTTGCAACACATGGCCCTTTCCACAGCTCGTATGTCCCCTATGAACTAGGGGCACAGCTACTATTGGTGCAGCAGGTGCAGTGACATCAGGGCGCAGAGCCCAGAGCCGTCAATTGAACCCTGACAGTGGCTGTATTTTACTCCCACAACATCAGTCCAAGTGGTCATCCTGCTTGCTTGCATCAAGGCACTGGTTACGATGTATGCTAGAAAATGATGGTGACCTACAAGTGTGTTTTTTCAGCCAGGTAGTCAATTTTAATCTTAATCATGGATACTGTACACCATGTTTGCTGGAAAAGAATGAATGAGAACTGTTAGCACCAATGCTATGCATTACTACTGCTACCACCCTTTATTGCATGGAAACAGGAGATTCACTCAGGGTTCTGAAGTAAGACAAGGTAAACGGTTCCTTTCAGGAAATTGCATGACCTCAAAGCAAAAACATTTGAACCAATAGGTGGGCGCCATTTTGAGGAGGGCTTTCCCGCGGCTCTGAGAATTCTAGTCCGTAAACTGTAAGGAGTCGTGGGGAGAAAATATTATAACAAGTCCAGCCCCACCTGCGTCATGTGTGAGGTGGTGACGGATTTTGTGCAATCAGAAGGGCGTGTAAAATAAAAGCTGTTGGCGAGAGATATGATGTATGCGGTGTCCAGGGCGTCTGGTGCAGGAGTAAAGCAGTCAAACGTAGGAGAAAGTGGTGAGGCTTCGATGCATGGAGGATGACAGTGCACGCAGGCTTTTCTCCTCTTTTGGAATGGACAGTTCAATTATCTGGCTCCATATATGTAAAATGTGTCTTTCTGTCTACAGTTCCTCGTGGCCCCGGATAAACAGCACAAGGCCCAGCAGGCACTGCCCCCAGGGTGACAAAACTTCCAAAGACCCGGGACTGGAGTAATGGAGCAGATGGTAGATGGGAATCTGAGTGACAGGTTCTGCGGTAATGGTCACTAAAATGGCATATTTGAGGCTGCCCGCGGCCCACGTAGGGGGCCCCCATAGGAGGGCGGCCACCTTAGTGCCACATGATGGCACAAACACAACAGGGCTAGTGTTTGGACCTCCCGGATGTCCAAGCACTACTCTGTCATTTACGGCGCGCCAGTGGGCGGGGGCAGGTATATATACCTCCCCTCCCAGCTGGCGATCCTTTTTCGCGCTGAGGATCACGCCGTCTTGCGTGTCGTTGGTCGGGAGTTGTGCCTCGCGGTGAGTTCATGCTCTCCCCTCGACGTTCAGCGCGGCCACCGCCGGCCATTGCCTGGGCTGGTGTCCGCCGGGAAAGGGGGGGGGTGTGGGGGGGTTGGTGCGGCTCCTCCGGTCCGGTGTTTGGCAGGGAGATGTGGCTCACGGGGTGGAGCTGGGAAGGCAGGTTCGAGTCCCGGCGTCTGAGCAATATCCTGGGATTCAGGGCAACTCACTTATTGCTGCACATGTATTGGAGACATAGTGCTCCGACGTTGGGTAGTGTAGTCTTTGCGTCCCGCCCCGGTCAGCGCAGAGTTTTTGGCCGACCGGGAGGCGCTTTAGGCCCCGGCAGGCCCTAGGTCACGGAAAGCGCGGTGAGCGTGGGCTCTGCCCCGTTTATTGGGCGGGGGTGCGGCTCCTCTGGGGTCGAGGGGAGGCGCGTCCGTCGCATGCGGTGACCAGTTGGGGTGTCGGGGGCGGGGGGGAGGTCGATCTAGGAAGGGTCATCCCAATACTTTGCATTTTGATGTTCGGCACAGGCCAGGACCTGGTCGGCACTGCTGTGTCATTTTGTCCTCCCCACTGCACAGTTCCAGTGGCCCTGTTTGTGATAGTGGAGTTGTGCTGTCATTGGAGCCCTGTGGGCTCGATCGGGTTTTGGATTTGCAGGAGAGGGCTGATTTTCCTCAGCAGGGTCGGGTGCGGATTGATACCCCTGACAGCTGTGCTGATTTGAGTTACAAGTGAAAGGAATTTTGTTGAAGACAACGCCCGTTTGTCTTTGTGGTGAATGAGACTGGGAGATGGGTTGGTGGGAGGATGCATCAATTTTGTTTTTGTGACAAAATAGTCGCCAGTGATGGTAGGCGCTGTATGAATGCAATTATAGAAAAATAGTTGTTGTGTTGCTATCAAGCCAAGGTTGTACATTCCGAGCCATCCGTGGCCTGTCCAGCGTTCCTGGAGGATGGCCTCTGGTGCCTCGCTGCATGCCCGTGCCGCATGGTGCTCATGTGCTAAGCTAAGTGGTCGCTGTTCGCAGCTCCACCGGTTGCATTCGGCAGACTCACAGCGGCGAATTGCTTACCCTGTGGTTGGAGGTCATTGGAAGGCCAGCTCCTCTGCCATCCGTCATCGGCTCTTGCCCAGAGCTCAGCATTCTGTGAGTGGCTCCATTACACCCATTAGCCCGCGGTAACCTCTGTCAGCCCCGCCCGGCTCGCGCATCGTTGTTCATTCGCCGCTGCCAGACAAACGGCCAACGCCGCCCAACTTTCGAAAGTAGATTTTGCATCTCTTAAGACTGTAGCCTGGGGCTGGGAATGCTGTGTTGCTTTTGGCCACGAGGTTATGTGTTGAAATCCTGGCGTATCTTCGTAGGGCAGTAGGTTTGGCCGGTCTCGCTGGGAGCAGAGCGAAGGTTATTAATGTTTCCTGCGGCCTAGTGGTTAAGGTCACAGACCCTGATTCCCAAATGTTGTGTTCAAATCCTGGCATATCTTCGTGGCAGGATCAACAGGTCCCTTGGTCGGGCACCAGTATCCGGGGTAGTGAGGTGGCCATCTCCGGACCCGGGCTGGGTATGTCTTGCTTCGGCATAGGGTGGGCTCACCGGGTGCGCTAGCACAAGGTTGCCTCTACTGCCAAGGGGGCCGCGAGCGCACCTCGGCGTGTCACCGTGAAGGGGCATCGGGCGGGCGATCGGGTTCAAGGGCCTCCGAGGGGGCAGTGTGTCTGCATCTAAGCAGTGTTGTGGCACGTCATAAACGTCCCATAAATAAGACATATTAATAATAAAAACGAGCTGCTTTCGGCGTCAAGCCTGAAGTTTGAAATGCTAGAAGCCATTACTCTGTTTTAGTTTCCACCAGTCTCCTCACGCCATTCTCGTGTTTTAGCGACACTCTCCTCTTCCACTGCGAGCTGCTTCGAATAAAGATAATCAAATGTGAAAGTGAAGATCACCGCTTGTGAGGAAATAGTTGAAAAGGCATTTGCAACCTTGGGGGGATACCTCGTGTCACTTGGATCTGTTTCTTGGAAACAGACGAGGCTGCCCAGGAGTTATTTCCGGACCCAGTGCTGGGTGCAGAGACCACATGGGGCTGGGGGCGAGCGGCTTGCGTCGGTTTTGTTGCAGTCAGTGGTGGGGGGGGTGCACTGGAATCGAGGTTGGCAAGGCCAAGCCTTCGTGGGGACGCGCGGGGGCCCTGACACTTGAACATGGCATCTCGATGGTCTGTGGCCAAGAGTGCATTCACTGTAATTCACTGCTAATCAACACCACATTCTGTAGGATTTAGGTATACTATCTTTGCGCTACGGGTACATCCGAATGTACAGTAGCGCTCCGTTACAGCAGAATACATGGCATAGGGATAAAGCCACGGGTCAATAGGACATCACACCTACCATTTACGTCAGGTGTGATTACTAGGGGTAGTCCAGGTTGCTTTAGAAAATACGAGTCCGCAAACACAGGTGGTGCCGCTTTTCATCGGACACCTAAACCTTTGTGACAGGGTCTCTAGATGCATTGGTTGTGAAGTTGTGGCGAGCGCCAGGTTAAGAAAAGGTAGTTTTCCGTGGTGACTGTTGCAATATCCATGTGCTAACTATTTATTTTGATCTTGAATGCTGGGCTGCATGGGGGCGAAGGCCTCACTCTCCATCGTTCTTACAGGTGGACTTAAATTAAATAAAAATGTTGTTGCGACATGTTCAGTTACATGAATTCACAATAATATGATTGGCTGAGTCAGCTGCCTATTCCCCGTGCAGATTTATGCACAATATGATCACAAAACCCAGATTTATGCAGATTTATGCACAATATGATCACAAAACCCTATCATATCCCTGTGTGTGGTTGGCAAGTTTTAAGATGGCCCTCACATCCGCAATATCGGGAGGTACGTACATGGTTATTGATGACATCCACCAAAGGGTTTCAAATTAACTACAGGGTCCCACAGGGTTGATTTTAGTACAGTTTACTGTGCGTAAATGTGTTTGAGTAGCCCAAGGCATGACACATGCATCACAGCCTCTTTCACACATGCACACATTTGGTTAAATTCGTTATATGACCACTCACAATGCTAATTGAACTGTACGCCTGCTGGGGGCATTACTTCGTAGTTGCCATGGTTGGTCCTTATTAATTATAATGGTGTTTATTAGATTGTATTCCTGCTACGTTTTGTGGTAGCTTGCATTAATCCGATTCACAACTGCAGCGGACTGGTCGCATTGCAGCTTGTTTCTTTCTGCCTGTTACCATAGTGAGGCAGTCGGGCGGCACCGGCGTGGCAGTGGCGCCAGGTGGGGTGACTGGGGCAGCCTGTTTTGGTGTGGGCGTTAACAGGGCGCCCACCCGATCGGCGAGTCTAGCCCTTGGGGGGGGGCGTCACCTGGGCTGGTAAGCACATGCACTGGCTGGGCGGAAGCCAAGCAGGGTTGGGCTGGGTTAGTGCCTCGCTGGGGAACCAGGTTCGAGTCGCAGCAGGAACGCCCAACATCCTGTGATTTTGGGCAAATCACTCAATCCCCCCCGTGCATGACAAATGAATGGGTCAGTCTGTATCGCAACTGGTGCTCAAGTGAAGCATGCTGATAGCTTGTGCAGCATGCGTGCTCTGGAGTAACACTTCGATTAAGTTGTAATGTGGTGGGGTTATTTTTATTTTTTATTTTGTTGAGACTGTGATGTATGTCAAAGAAACTCAGGATAGAGCTTGCACAGTCTCATCAGTTCAGAACGAAAGCATTGTCAATATTCTTGCGAGTTAGCCAGAGTGTTGCTCTGCCAACCAGTGGCAGAAACAGTGGTCCTGGCTGGCTGTAGGTCCAATGTGACGGGGTGAGTTAATTGACGGGTACAATAGCAGAAGAGGCAGGACTATGCGGCACGCAATACCTAGCTCAGACGTCAGCTTACAATTTTAATCCAGTGCCAAGGGGGTGTCTGGTTTCGGGCCAGAACCAGTAGCACAGCGGGTGGCTTTAATAAGTACTTTTAAGCGTACAGGGGGCACATTGGATAACGGTGCAAGATAATTACCCCTTAAGGTCACCTTGTGCCAGTCAAATGGGGATGACTCCTGCAATAGATGAGCATGCATGTTAATCAATACCTTGTTTCAATCTGAAGGGAGGATTGGCCTACCGCTGACATGCCTTTGAATAATTATCCGTTGACTTGCAACTGGGTCTTGTCCAGCGGGAGTAAGCTGGGTGGGGCGAGCCGCACAACAGCCTAGGGTTATCATCGACAGTTTGGATGGATTAGGGAGCGGTGCATGCGGTCTGCTCATACAGGCAGGCGATTTCTGCGTGGGCTCATGCTTTGCAGGCTACCATGCATTGGTTTTACTGACTAAGGTGATGCAGTGGAAAGTGTTGCAAGCATTCGCCGAGAGATGGGTCCTTCGATACCATTCATAATCTTAACCTGGTTAGTATTCAGGCCTAGGAGTGGCTGCATGACCCCCGGGTTCTGGCGATGGTTTGTTGGTTGGCAAGCTTTTTCCAGAGGTTTGTCGCAAGCTCACACATGTTGTTGTTTCCGCAGAAGTTGGGGGCAGGTTACCATACCTCATCTTGTCTCTGTGGGATTGAGGTGTCTTTCGGGTCATTATGACCAAGTAGAGCATTATCGCTTTGTATATCTGGGCATAAAGGAATGCCAGGCAAGAATCCAGGGGACTATAGAGCAAGTGTTCCCTGTTCTGAGCATAGTATATGCAGGCGTGAGTAACGTTAATAGCCGCCAGTGCAATTGTGCATCATTCTCCTTCAAGAGAGTAGGCATAGTCTTTAAGTGTGAATTAGGCCCCATACAGGACTTCAAGGGAACAATCACCTAGGCTAACCTTGACTGTGCAAACAATTATGATTCGGGTGGGATTGCTTTAGAAGTTGGAAACCTTAGGACTATTGCACCCCCGGTGGGGCCTGCTTTTACACATGGACACAGGCGCAGCTCCCAGCAGGTTCACCTAGCCTTTCAGCCCCCTGAGATCGTTAATATGACTACCATTAAGTCAAGTATCAACAGACATCTGTTATTCAGAGCCAACAGACCTTTCAGGGTGACGGCACGCTCAAATACGCGCCATGATTGGCACATGGATACAGGTTTCTTAGGCAAAAGTCACAGGTTCCTGCTTCATTGGGATAGAGTCAGAGATCTGAAGGGCCAGTTTCAGCAGCATGGGTACCATAAATTAGCTAAAACAATAAGTCTGGTACTGCAAAGGCAGATATTACTGCCTGAAAAGTGGTTAAAGTAGTGATCAGTTGCTGCAACCCCGGGGAGGCCATTGAACGTGCCCATGGGGGTAAATAAAGCTGTGGTTAAAACAGAGATAGCAGTTCCCAAGTTAAGTGGAGGCCAGCGAACTTGCCTACGGAAGGGTAAATAAGCCATGCGCAAGGACACCAAGCATGAGGGCTTGGTTCAACTCTAATCCAAAATCATATATAATCTGAAGGGCTCGGTGAATTAGGCATGGTCTCTTTGGTGCTTCATCGCAAGATTTCTCCGATAGGGCCGGGAAACACCTGCAGAGGTAGATGTGAATTGCCCAGCCAGAAGGACTGGTAACCAGGTCAAAGTTAAATGGGGATTCTCCGGGTCTGGAGAGGCCGTTGAAATTTCTCGCAGGAGGATAAACAGCGCCATGCGCAAAATTCACGGAACAGAGGGGTTTCTGGTTATATCAGACTCGGCTCTTGCATGCCATGACATGTTTTGATGTGGATGGGGGTCCATTTGTCTAGATTGGGCATGGATCTGTTTCTGTTGGACCTGGGTGATGCCCTAGAAACATCAGGGTGTAAGTAAGAATGCCTGCCATGGTGGGGGGCCCTGGGTATGACTGGTGCCACACCCAGAGCTGTGGCGGAGTTACAGGGCGATCCAGAGGCTGAATGGTACATAGGGGTACCCTCTTCAGGGCCAGAAGAAGGGTGCAAATGTCAAATAGCCCCAGGAAGTCCTTACAGCAGGACCCTGGAGGAACGACGGCGCCCCGTTAGTCCTTTGGGCTGTTGTTAACCTGAGCAACCGGGGGCTTGCCTGGATACGCTCCGCCCCCTCAAGGGGCGTGAGTAAATGGGTGGACTGGTGGTCCACAGGATGTAAGGGGTAATCCCCCAAAATGGTTAGCACCGATTGGTTATGCCACGGTGCAATTTGGCTCATCAGGTGGGCAGGCAGCAGAGGGGCTGCCTGCCCTTGGATCGCCCGTAAGTTAACCCACCATGTTGGCATATTTCTTATGCAAAATAAACCTGCAGCAATGTTTTCTCCAACAGCCAATGTGTCTTGTGTGTTCTTTATTCTGGTATTGCTGTGTTTGCGGGTTGGGTGTCTAGTTGTGGAACTGATACGCTAATAACAGCCACAACAAACTAAGAAAAGACTCATTGCGAGGGCCAACTGCACACGCCAATGGACTGCAGACACGTGCAACTGGAAAGTGTATTTTCAATTCATTCATTGGCGTGAATTATCAACACACTTCTTCAGATAGGAAAAATATACAATGTGCTGCCTGCTCCAGAAAAATCATGAATCGGGCAATCGTTTAGTTGTCGCCCGAAGTGACATATTAATTATCACACTGCTGTGTGCGGATTGCTGTTTTTCTCAGCGTGGCCCTATCATGTGTTATTCAAGTCAGATTTACGCGTGTAATGGATTTGAAAATATGCTAGTGGGCGCGTGATACCTACACAGTTGGCTCGTGTTATTTACGCCTGCAACATGTTTAGAATTGTTTAAAAACACACGAAGCGCTGCAGGTTTTGGGTGCAAGAAGCACAAATGTCCCGTTAGGAAAGAGAGTTTTTCCTGCCAGCTGCTCGTGTGCCATTCGCTCCCCGAGCAAGAAGGAAACTAACCGCACACCCTGACCTTTTTAAGACCTGTGACAACCAGTGTCTTCCACTGTGAACCCTCCGAAGAACTTTACACTACCCAGAGTCCAGCAGGGACGTGCGACAAGCATTGTTCAGGAAATGCAATGCACCTAGAAGCCATGCTGAGGCTGAAGTATGTTTACACTGAGGAGCAACACGGCGTTGCCAAAAGTCCAGTTAATTTAACTGTCCCGGAGTGGTGGAGACCTTGAGAAACAAGCATTTGCAATGACAATGCCTTTTATTTTTGTGTTTTAAAGGCAACACATATAAAAGACATTGTTATTTTTAATGCCAAGAGCTCAATGGTGGCTGCGGCCCTTTCTTTAGACGCTGCTCCCCTATTCACGTTACAGCGAGCAGCGTCTAAAGAAAGGAGCATGGCTAACATTAAAGTGAAAGCGCGTATGGTGCGCATTCACACTAAGTGAAAAAAATGATTTCAAAATGTTGTAAATAATTAAATATGCGCGGCCGCTAAAGTGAAAGCAGACTGCACCGTATATTAAATAAATAATCAAATAAGTGCGGCTGCTATAGTTAAAGCGGACCGCGCTGTAATTTGAATAAATACAATACTATTAAAATAAAAGCGGGCGGGTGCTATGATGTCGTAGGTGGAATAGGGGAAGAGCATTAAAGAAAATAGTGCTCACCAACTTATAAAGCAGACCATGTAACACCACCAGTAAAAGGTCCAGTTGTTATGGGAGGTAACAAATGCAGACAAGGCGGTACCAAGGAGGGACTAACAGGCCTATTCACAAATGAAAAGCAACAGTTAGCGAGGACAGTAACAGGAACCAATTAAAATGGGCGTAGCTTGTATTGCATACTTCAATACAGCATACCGCAGAGCAGCGCATGCGTTGCCCAGGCTCGACCTAAACAAGAACATCACTGGTTTTTAGGACAAAAACCTTCAACCACCCACAGTTTGCATGCTTCATCATCGGGTTCCTCCTCACACCACCCACAAACAGGCCTGTGGTGTGGGCTACAACTCTTTATTTGTGGGTGTTTCTTATAGACCCACTGTGTATCTTTTGTGTATTGATGTACTCTGTCATGCCTGTGCTAAAAATGCGTTCTTTGAGCAGTGCTAAACTTGATCTAGCATCTCGCTGAGATACAAAATGAATGATTGGTGTCTTGCTTGGGTTTTGACTTGAGGCTCATCTTCCAATATAAATCTGTAGCCGCAGACAACTGCTCTAGTGTAAATCGCACTCCATGTAATTTTGTGGAAATTACATGTATCACGTAAGAAAATATAATGCGATTTACCTTTTCCTCTTTGGTTGCATCTGTTTTCATTTGGCACAGGGATTCTACTTATTGCCCGATTGTGCTCTTTTGTGTACCTTGTTTGATCTTTCTCTGAGTGGAATTCTATGGGTGTTAGTGCAGTTACCACCCCCGTTATGCCAACTTTGCACAGATTATCCAGGTGTTTGGACAGAATATTGGGAAAAAAATATTGTGTGGACAAAATGTCAAGAATATCAAGGACAAAAATATTGTGAAAGTGAGTTTCTATGGGTATGCAAAGTTTTACTATAATTAACTCTATATATATATCTCTTCAAGCTACCTAGATGCGGAGTTAAGAATAGTAACTCTATATTTACATATTAGCAAGTTACAAAATTCCCTTCACACGATATTTTGGTTATCGATATTTTGTCAGACAACGCGTGACTCAATCCTGTTTTAGAGCTGCGCTCGCAGTAACTTAAAGACAGAATAGATTTTGTGTGCAAAAATTATTCTTAAGTTGTCATTAGCGCTAGTTTGTGTCCTGCGAGTGCCCACAATAAACGTATACTAAATCTGAGCCCTAGATTGAATATATCACTTGCATGTCAGAATGACAAGGTGTGGCATCCAGTTGGACCTTGCGCAGTATGGATCGATGCAACTGTGCTACCTCAGGACACGATTTAACAAGGCAGTGCACCTCCACCCAGGATACCTTGTTCAGGAACTATGTGGAGTTCTCACACACGCTTTGTGGCTAATTATGTCTGCGGCTGTCAGATGGCATCCTGGGCTGTTGTGTGTACCATCGCATAGGGTTTCTTGATCTCCACACCAGTTAAAGCTTGGAAAGTGACACCTGGATCAGGCACAGTGGTGCTAGAATAATTTTCAGAGTGGGGGTGCTGACTAGTTACAGTTAGCTTAAGTAACTGTGAATCGTGTCCCTGCCATGCACAGTGTTGTCATCAATGATGTCATATTAAATGTCGTCAGTGATGTTATCAATGATGTCATAGAACGTGTCATGAGTGATGATATTTTAGAGGCCACAAGCAGTGCATACCCCAGGGGGTTCCCTCTGGGACCCCGCCTACAAGATCAAGGGGCTAGGGTTCTCCTACCATTCCCCTTTATACCTTATTTTTCACATTTTCAGGACACGGCGACCGAAGTCCCGTGTCTTGTAATGGCGACTGCAACATTTGTTTTCATGTTGCAGCCAGCCAATCAGAATGCGAGCTCCCGCAGGATTTGCAGGAGCTTCTCACTCCCATGAGAGTGATGCAGCTGTTGGTAAAATATCCTCCTCAGCCAATCAAATCACTCCCATGAGAGCTCCGCTAACCCAACTGTCAAGATTTCTATAAATCTTAAACCTTAATTTCGCAACAGATTTACACCATATCACAAAAAAAAGCACATTTTCTGGGGAAAGATCTAGCTTTCTGCCAATTTTGGTGTAATTTCGTTAAGGTGTTTTGGCTGTGGTGCTGTTCAAAAAACCCATATGGAAATTCTGTGGGAAAATTGTGTTTTGGACCCTTCCCCCTTTTTCTCAGCCACCACTTGGGGATCACCCCAAAACATTCCAGGAATGATCTGAAGTCAATCAACTTTGTTTTGGAAAAGTTTATGAAGATTCATCAAATGGCACCAAAGTTATTAGCAAACCAAAAATTCAGTCTCTTATGGGAACTTCAACCTAATTATAACTACTCAGTGGCGACAGCCACTATGGTATATATGCTGTAAGGGAAGCCTTTCATTTCCAACTGTTTGCAATAACAGATAGTGAATATAATGAAAGAGGTACATTTTCTGTAGCCATTTTGGATTGTACATTGGTGAAAAAGATTTGCCTCCTTCTTTTTGCATAAGTGTAATAGTTCTTGATCATATCTGGACCCTTTCCAGTGCTAACACAAAATTCCCCCAAAAATTGGAAAAAGACATAATTATTAGAAGCCTCAAGAAATTCTATATTCATTCAATCTAGCCAACAGTGCCCTGGAAGCATTACTCACCAGTAACTACAAAAATGTGTACCTATCCATTACAGATATTTTGTGCTTATGTCGTGCAGTTTAAGAAATTGGGTCATTCTGAAACACTAAACCACAAGCATTGTCAGGGGAAGTGGTGGCCATCAAAAATGTTGTATTATTTTAAACAAAAGAAGAAGGCCTTGTGTGGCAGATAACTACAGCTGTCAGAAGTACTGCCCACACAATACAAATAATGTCCCATTCTGCAACTCTCCAAATGCTAGTGTTCTTCTTGGAATATTGGGCCAAGATCAAGCTTTAAAAATATAGTGTCTGAGGAAGGTTTAGGCAAACTACAGTTTGGTAGCCTAACTAAAAAGAAGATGCCACACCAATGGATTACCAGGTAAGTTAATATCTATTGAAGCTCTGCCAACATGAAGCGACCACCAGTACCTTGCCCTCCAACTGCCACCCCTGGAATCCCCACACTCATTTCACACAAGCAGTCTACATTCCAGCATGTGCTGGGATCCCAGCATTATCTCCCCTTTAATGAACAAACAAACAAAAGAAAAGATACACTGCTGAAACCACAAAAGTTCAAAAAGAAGAAAACCTACAACCGCGCCTTCTCTGGTCTAGCTCCAAGAATATGGAATGATCTACCTCCTGAAATCAGAACGAACCCCTCGACAGCAGCATTAAAAAAGAAGTCAAAGGATTACTCTTGAATAGCCAAATGCGACAATAAACCAATTGCCTCACAAAGTAACTCTTGTTCCTTGTGTACAACTTTCACCTAGTGCACTACTAAGCAGTTTGTGCATTTGTAACCTTTTATTTGGTGTATCATTTTCTTTTGTACCTGCTTAATGTCTATGATTCAATATATAGCACTATAATACCCTAGCAGGTCTTGTTCGAGCTATATAAAACTTTTCAAATAAATAAATAAAAATAAATACAATGGTATATAACGAAGGATCAATAAAGTGACACTAAGGATGGAAATTGAAAGAATAAAATGCATAAAAACTTAGATCACATTATTACAAGGTCAACCACTAAAGTACATTATGCACAAATGTGCATTACCCGAAAGAACTATAACAAGCAAGTCAGTACATACTACTTTACTAGTTCATAACATAAACCTTAAAACGTTCAGGTACACACCTATTTGTTTGTGAGTATGTGTAATAAGGCTTATCACTGTTTCCTCTTTGAACTATTTCAGTTCTGTATACCTAAATGACAAAATACAAATTCCACCTTTCCACAGGGAATTACAGCACCTCACCACATTTGGTAAGACCCGAATTACTTGTACAGGATCCAAATATTTTGACTCCCCCCTTGGTAACAAAACCTGGTTTCTAAATTCTCACCCAACTTCTTACCATCAGATCCTGCACATCTTTTCTTCTGAGAACACTTTCATACTTGCTTTGCACCTTTTTCCTTACATCCACCACACTTGATAAATGTGCCTCAGCAATTGTATGTCTGTTCATGCACTCTCTGTTCAGTTTGGACCAGGAACACGTCCCTTTAAAAACACAAAAGGAGATACACCAGTTGACACATTGGGTGTCAGCCTGGAATATATAGTACATGTTTTCAAGCATTGCTTTCCAAGTTAACTTGTTGGCCAATGCAAATTGTAATTGATCCTTCAACGGGGGGATTGAAACACTCAATCAAACCATTACACCTAGGATGATGTATATATTTTCTTCTATTCTTGATACCATTAACAACCAAAAACACCTTCTTTTCCTCTGACACCAGCTGGGTGCCCTTGTACATCACAAGTTCATTAGGGTACCCTTCTCTCATAAACACCCTTTCTAAGAACTGAATTACCTGAATTACAGCCACAATATTCACAAAAGTGACGTCAAGCATTTAGACATATAATCAATCAGTGGCAAATTTGGAATTCTCACTTAAAACTCTTATTGATCCTACTACTCCTAATGCTAACTTAGACCGATATACAGAAAGCACATCCACAGAGCTGACTGGAGATAGTTGAGGCACCTGGGTTTTATCACTTAAAATACAGGGACAACAATCTCTCACAAAACACTAAATGGATTTATCCACCCCAGGCCACCAAACATTTTCAAGTACTCTACTTTTCATACTTCGAATTCTAATGTGCCCTTCATGAGCTAACTCCAACAACCTCGTTCTCATTGAAGATGGAACAACTAATTGCCCCAGGCTACACAATAAACCATTGTCACAATAAAGTTCTGAACCCATTTGAAAATAAGTTACCCCTTCCTGTTTTCATTTCTTGGCTCTCAGCTAATGCTGGGTCACACGTCATGACCTTTTTAAGTACATCATCCTTCTCTAATCCATTTCTCCAATCACTTTCATCCACAGCCCCATTCATGACATTACCCACTTGATTCATCATACAAATCTCTCTTCATCTTCCACAACAGTGTCTTCAAAACCTTGCACAGGCATTCTAAATAAAAAATCAGCAACAATGTTCAATTTGGCTAGTACATATTCAATCATCTAATTGAATTCTTGCTACCCATATTGCTACTTTTTAATCCTAGGGGTGGCCTAGGCAGCGCCTTTAGTGCTGAACAAATCAATCAACGGTTTGTGATTCATGCAGAGAGCAAAAGGTTCTCGTCACATATACATGTGGAAATACTATGGCCCCACCACAAGGCCAATGCCGCCTTCTCAATAGCAGAGTAAGTGTGTTCCGCCCCTCTAAGTGCCCCTGCTGCAAAGGCTACAACATCTTTTCTACCACCCTTTCTTTTTTGCATCAGAATAGCACCTAGGCAACAATTGTTAGCATCCATAACAATAATGGTGACATCTCTAGTGTCAAACAGTTTTAAAGGTTCCGCAGAAATAATGTCTGTATACCATCGAAAGCACTCTGCCAGTCCCCATTCAATACATACACTGCACCCTTTTTAGTAAACTTATCAATGGAGTGGTCTTATTGGCAAGGTGGGGAACACATTTGTATTAAATTCAGCTAAACTCAAAAAGGACTTAAATTGCTCTTTGTTGGTAGGTGCTTGGGCTTCATCAATAGCTTCCATTTCGGGTATAACCCCACATTTAGATATGTAATGTCCCAGATAATCAACCCCATTTTCTTCAAACATACACTTGTCATATCTGAAAGTCAGACCTCTAGCCTGTACTCTTTGCAGATCTTTGTTGAATCTCACAATGTGTTACTCCAAGCTATTTCTAAAGACAAGTATGTTGTCTGGGAAGTACCAAACACTCTCACAGTCTTTGAACATCTCTTTCATAAATCTTTCAAATACTGACGAGGCTGATGCTAAACCAAATGCATGTGCTTAAAGTGGAAAGCCCCTTCAAGAGTTACCAAGGAAGTTAGGGGGTTAGATTCCTGACTCAAAACCTCTTGATGTTAAGCGGCCGATATGTCAAGAGTGGTGAACACAGAAGCACCATATAGCTTACTCAACATTTTGTTTATATTGGGGAGAGGTTTTCTATCAACCCAAATACTAGGATTGAAATCCTGTAAATCGAAACACAAGCACAACAAGTTGTCCCCCTTGCCCGCCAGGAGGACTAGAGCTAACCTTTCTGACCCTTCTATTGTCTCAATCATGTCCAAGTCACATAGCTTGCCTGAATCTTTCTGTAAATCAGCTATTAAAGTAAATGGGACTCTGGGAACTTTGTGTGCTACACATAGATTTTGATTTGGTTCTTAGGCATTCAGGATGATTAGGATCTAAAATTATGTCTAGCTCTCACTGGTCATTCCATCCTAGGAGATTTGCCCCATCTTTTGCCATATACACTATACATAGAGCTTTTACCCTCAATTCAAAGCAGGCCATCATTTTGCCCTTCAATTAAAATTTTCTTTCCACTGTAAGCACAACTCTTGATACTAGAATCTTTAAGCTCTTGCAGGCTGAACTTCTTAAAAACTTCAGGACTAATCAACATAAAGGGTGACCTGAATCAGCAATTAATTGTACCTTCACACCATTGATTGTAACATTGCAATAACAGGGCTTTCTTTTAAAAAGGTTTCAACAATGCAATATTCTCATTACCCCCCACCCCGATAACTACTGGCACCAGAGGACTCACTAACGACACTAAAGAACTCATCCACTTCTACAGCCAGAACCATATAACTATCATCCCCATTCTCATTCTCCATACCACATTCTTCCACTTGAGATACCATAGCCTTACGTGCACTATGATACACTCTAGCAAAATTTCCTTTGCGATTACATTGAAATACACGTGGAGTAATGTGGACAGTTTTTTGCCGAAGCCACACGTGTGCGGCTATCACACCTAAAACACATATTACTATCATTGTTCTCCGTCATGTCTTTTTTGACAAATATGACATTTTGTTTTTGAACATTTGTCCCTTCTTTAAATTTTTGTGTTTATCTTTCACTTTTATTAGATTTACTTCCTTATTGCCTCCTTGTGCAAGAGGCGTTGACATCTCCTTGAAGTACGCATCAGAATTCTCAACTGCACTCCAATAATGGCAGGCTCAAGATCAAAATCCTCTGTGGAAAGTAATTGTTCTTTACTCTTCTTGCTACAAGCCTTTTTATTCTGTTGATTGCAAATATTTTCATCCTTGAACACCTGGTAATTATATGTAATTGCTAACTTCTTCGTGATAGATACAAAGTCATCAATGGATTTTCCATGTTGTTAGGACCTTTGCAGGAACTTGTGCCTCTCCAAAACGACAGTCTTGGTCGGTGAGAACCTTTTGTCTAATGTTTTTGATAACTGAGGCATATTAGTTCAAAATTTCAACAATCACCGTTTCACCTGACTCCCCTTCCTGATTCAACTATGTTTTCACCACATGTATGGGTAGCATTTTCAATATGGACCTGCCTTCAGGACCCAAATAATGGATTAGCAATGCTTTTTTCTTCTTGTTGGTAAACGTGTCCCCATTAATAGCAACCAAGTACGCCTCAAAGGCATCTTCCCAGGGGTGCTAGGAGCTGTTAGAAATGGAGGAGGATCAGTGATGCCATCTATGTTGTTATGTTTCATATAGGTACCCTAATATAGGCCCGGGTAATATCTTACACCTTCACCTACATTATCTCCCTTATACTACACAGTAACGAGCCTTTAGGATTGAACCTTTACCTAGTTCTAGTCCTGGGCACAGAAGGAGGGTTTTCCCTGAACAATAGCGTCCTACAACTCCATCAATATACTCATACACTATGAATGAATATTCATGAGGGTTCCTGGAAACCAGGCAGGGGCTACACACCACCTGCATAATATCTACGTACAAGGTTCATCCCATACGTCATCCTCAAATCCAACAATGGCTAATACAAGAAACAAGGGACAAAGAAACCCTAGATACTTTTTGTATAAATACAGCACATCTTGCTAGTGTTGGGAGAGGAGACCGTGACTTCCAGGCTGACACACTGACCAGAGACGCTGAGGCTCCTGCATGCAGACGCTCCAGCTGACAGGGGTCTAACACATCCCTCGTAGGATGTCCAACTCGAGACCAGGACGGGGTCCCACACACTCTCACTTCAGGTAATGGGGTTAGACTAAATCCTAGAGGGATTCTTGGCTTCACACCTACTCACATGCTAGGTACACTTAGGTACATCTAGATAGGCATCGTAGGAGTACGCGCACTTTTATCATGCATTTTATATTCATCTATGTATTCATGATTATTGCAAGATGGTAGAACTATACTATCCTTTTATTTTCACTGTACTGCTAATCATATATATCTGCTACTGTCTAACAGTTATTGCAGCACATCTATTTTACACTAGAAGAACAACTGTGCAATAAATTCTTATTGTAACACGCCTGACTGTTTCTTCTGTGTAACTCTCTGAGACCGAATAAGTGAGCACGAGTGACTGAGCGAAAAGTAGTATATTGTTTCCACGATCCTGGGGGATCAGGGTTGTCATGTTCTGAGGTTGCCAGAAACTATTCTCTCCCCGATAAGAGGAGATTCTAGTGGCACTGTGAGCTAGCTAAAACAGAAAGGCTAACATTCTCGGTGGGGTCGCTCAGAGCCAGTCTGACACCAATCCTACAGTTTGTTATCCGAACGCGCAGATCCTGTATGGGTAATATAGGAACTACACGACAATGTTTGTAGACACTGACCTGATAAATATATAAATATTACAAAAAAATGGATGATGTGTTTTGTACTAATTTGACCACAGAAGACATAATGACAGAAAATTGAGCTCTTGCACACAGTACACAACATGTAAAATGCACTGAAAAACGACTACACATACTCCATTATTTGGCTGGTCATGTCCCTGAACACCAGCCAGATTAACCCCACTATTACTTTGTAACCCTAGGTTGGGTTCACCCAATCCAAAATGGCAGGTAAAATGCAGTGCCAAGAATGTCTCCAAAAGTTAAATCAATCCAGAACACGGGCTGGGTTTTCATCTCAACTTAAAATGTCGGTCAAGATCGAATTCCTGCTAATGATGGCATTGGTACAAAGGGAGCTGATAAGGACAATCATAGTGGGTGCCCCACAGATCGGTTACAGGGATAGGTACATATAGGTAGATAAGCACAACGCTACCATTTCATTAAACAGGACTAGACCTCCAGGACTCCAGCGCAGACAATCTCTCAGGGAGGAGCAAGTGCTAACCAGCCTCCCCAACAAACGGACTCCTGAAGACCACAGGAACAGCGGGAAGTCAATGAAGAGTGAAGGCAGCTAGCTGGAGGTCAGCGGCTCACCGCATGTATGGGACCCACGTGTCGCTACTAAAAGAAGATGCCACACTGACAGATTACCAGATAATTCCTATTTATTGAAGCTCTGCGGACATGCAGCAACCATCAGTACCTCACCCTCCAACTGCCGACCATGGAATCCCCACACCCTTACATTCCACACAGGCATTCTAAATTCCACCACGTGCTAGAATCCCAACACTCACCCACCTCAGTCCACCTCCCTAGGACTGCCAAGTTGCTCCATGTTAACAAATTGCCGAGTTTCAAGCCTAGTCCCTTTATAGCTCTTTGCTATTGGGTCAGTTTGTCTTATGAGGTATACTGAAATTGGGCCACTATTGTCATCTAATATATATTGTGAGCCTTCACAAACTTTAAAAAAGTATACTTTAAAGAAGTATTGCTCCATAACAAAACAAATTACACTAGTTTTGATTATTTTGGTATTATCTAGCAGGCTGCAGAGTTTGGTAGATACTGACAGCTTAAAACAATAAAATGAACGTAAGACAGAAGAACTAGGAGAAGACTCTTAGCCAACTGTTTAAGACAAGTAATGGTTCCTAGTTCAGTGGTTTACTGCACCTGCTTCTCAGACCTCATAATATTCTAAAAGTACTGTAGGTAAAAAAAATCATGACATTTGATACCCTAAAACAGACAATCCAAAATTGCAAAGTTTGAGGAAGCACAATGGTGATGATTTAGAGGAGAGTCCTAAATCAAGATATTAAACCAAGTATCAGACATAACCATGCACTGAATAATAGCTTCAAAATCAACATTTTAGGCCTTATTTACAACAAAATGACACAGCACCGCAAGCCATTTTGCTGTGCCGAGGGGTGTCATTTTAAAAGCACAGTGATGCGTCATATTTACAACAATATGACACATCCCTGTGCTTTTCTTTGGCTAACGCACAATTGGCTGCCATGCGCAAACACAGGCACCCTTGAACCATGGTGCAAGGGTGCCTGCGTGCGTTGTGAGGATGATTGTTTTTGTGAAGGAAGGGACATCTTCCTGCACAAAAACAATCATTGATGGTGTTTTCCTCTTTCTATGTGTGCTGCAGAATGCAGAGAGAAAAAGCGAGGAGAAATAAAAGTATTGCCCCTCGTTGCGCCTCCTCCTTCTCGGGAGGCGTAGGATTCTGATGCATTCCCAGGTTTACGAAATGTTGTAAATCTGGGAATGCGACAGAATCCATGGGTGTTGTGTGGGTACACCCACAGCAGCACCCATGGCACGCCCCTTTCACGCAAAGTGGTGTGCGAAGAGGGACTGTATTTACAAGGCTATGAAAAGCCATGCAGGGTGGCTTTGCGTGGCCTTGTAAATATGGGCCAGTACACTGTGCCGCCGGTGGGTCAAAAAAAGTGATGCGCCGGCAGCGCAAGGGGCTTGTAAATTTTTAACAATTGCCGCATGATGTGGCAATCCCTTATTGCACACATCTGCATATATTTACCTTCGCTTTTACGCCAAGCCTTTGCAGGTGAGAATTGGTCGATGCTTTCAGCACGACATGTTGCTGTAAAAATGCATCAAAACTCAGAATGATAATCCGAATATGAGAGAATATCATGCCTCTGCACGTATTAAGAAACTGCACGAAATTGCTTTGAAATCACTCTGTTAGCTGACACCATGTTTATTCCATTGCTAGCATTATGCGTGTCCTTGTTGTGTATAGCTTGCACTGCTTACTTGTCTCTGGTGTATTTAGACTCACTCACATGCTTGGCACCAGTGCTTTAAGTGGGCCGGCTCTCACCGGTGCTGAGCACCGGCAGTTTTTTAAAGGATGCCTCGAAACGGGTCTTTATCCTGCTCTGTTTTGTGCCCTGGCACAGGCGGTCTGTTTTTTCCCGGTCTGCAGGTGACAGCAGGCACATCATGTGCGGGTGCTCACACTGCTCACTTCTCACAAGTGGAGAAGTAACGGCATGAGGTCATGCCAGGTGAGGTTGTAGGGGAAGGGAAATCCTTTGAAGAGAGTCATTTTCTCTCTGAATTTCCCTTCTCTTTTTGGAACTCAGGAGCAGCAACATTGTCGTGGTGTCACCAGGGCTTTAAGTGGAAGCTTTTTCAATATTATATACAAGCCACAGTTGCTGCTTATTTATGTTATGCAGCTAACAACCATTGACAAAGCCAATAGTCCTGACTTGTTGTAGGTATGATGTTACTTGTTGTATCACTTATCTGGATGCAATGACAGAAACAGCATAATACAAGTCGGGCGGCACACTATGTTAAGCACAGATTTTTAGCTTACGAGTTTTTAAGCCACGCCCTTAATTACATTGGCCACTCCCCTTTGAGAGACCCCCCAGTTTTTTCATCCAACTTAAAGCCCTGCGTGGCACTGATAAGCAAGGATTTACAAACGACTAGTTTGGCATGTAGAAATGTACATTCCTTGTACCTTTTCATTCTGCTCATGAGAAAGATGTGCACCTGTTATCTGAGTTTCGGTTTCAATCACATGTATTCTAGTTTGAAGAATGTATTTAGAAAACCTATAAAAATTTGTGCTAATTGGGGAGGGCTTAGCATTAAATGCTCGCAGCTAATGGATGGGAGATGCGGCAACCTCGAGTAGCCATATTTTACTTTGTTTGTTTTGCTGAATAAATTTGTGCAGACTTCACATAGGCTTAGGATATGTTAGTCTTATATTTGGCAATCCGGTGTCTCACCTGGATACCACCTATGCTTGACTGAGGTGAGGGAGACCTAAACCAGACGACGATGAGGGAAAATTAAATAAATAATTAATTTTCCCTCGTTGTCATCTGTCGAAATAACCCCCCCTCCCGGCCCCACCGCTCTTACCTGCATGGGCCGCAGCTGCTGACTAGATAGAGAACCACTAGAAATTGCCCGTGAGGGACCACACATCATCCTCTAGTGATACTGATGACAGTGAATCCCTAGAGGAATCCCCAAAGGATCTCACTCCCCTACCAGAATACACTGGTCTGGGAGGAAGAATGACCATCCACGTACCATGCCCCCTCCATAGTGAGTTGGTCAAGAAAGAGTTTCCTAACATCTGTGAAAACCTTTTAAGATTCAAAGAAGAGTTACAGAAGGTGTTTGAATGGTATAAATAAACTCAATTGGCCAGATGTAAATCAGTGACTGAGATTAGTGGCAGTGGCGCAACTAAAGTTAAGGGGGCCCCTCTGCAATGTACATGGAGGGGCCCCTGCTCCAGATATAATCAGGAGCCTTAGGCCAAATAACTGTGCTGAGGGCCTCCCCTGCAGCTTGGGGGCCCCCCCACACTGCTGGGGATGCTGGGGCCTGTGTTACGCCACTGATTAGTGGTATCGAGTGAGGTGCCATATCAATTTGTGGGAAAGGGCACTTGGCTGCAACATGAACCAGATGATGCCATTGTTTTAATGCCACTAAGGATGGCTTGTTGAATGTGGTGATGGAAGTCTGCCCACTATTGCAAATAGCACTAATGCATTAACAGGCTCAGTCGTCCCTTTATTATTTGTGATGAATCCACATCTCTGCACATTGGAGCAGATGTGGCGGGGGTAGCAGTTGGTAGATGGGCAGAAAACACAGCAAAAATGTAATGTGGCATGATATGAACCAGCACATTTTAATCCTATGAACAATGTAAATATGAGTACACGTAATATGCACTTATATAATAATGGTAAAGTCATATCAGTGTTGATGGAAGTCATACAAAGCTCTAGATAGTGGAGGTGTCCTAAACATGAGTGGCATGGCACACCTGTTGGTGTGTCCTGATTGTCACCCTGCCACTATACATGTTAATCCTGCTCCCGCAGATGCTACCAATGCACTTGAAATGAGGACTCTTTTAACAAGCATTTGCAATGCAATCGGTCTCACCTTTTGGACCTTATAAGTATTTAGCCTTGCAGCACATTATCCTGGGTGCTGCAACATCTACTGTTCTTTAACAAGGAAGCTCTGACACTAATAGGCACTTTATCTCACTACTTTAAGGCTGATACAACTCTTACTACATTTTAACACAGACATCTGATTGCCGGCCTGCAGCGACCGCTATGCCTGACACCAGTACCTTGCAAAAGGCACAAAACTTTCACAGTCGCCGTTCGAGGGGGCAGAGGGCCTGTCGGAGTTTAAGTTGTGTCGTATTCAGGGGCATAGGTATCATCAGTGCAGCATGTGCAGTGGCACTGGGGCCCAGGGGTAAGATGCGCCGTAGCACACTAAGGGGTATATGTACAAGAACTAACGCTAGTTAGCGGCAGTTTTCTTAACGCTGCCTATCACCAAAAACTATCGCCCTGTTAGTGATGTATTTACAATACGTCGCTACATGGCGATAGTTTCAGGTACCGCGGGGAAAACTGCTGCTAACACTAGCGTGAAGGCGATACAAATTCTGATGTTAGCGGGCGAAAACTGACGAAAGGCCCATTACCGGCAAAAAACTCACGTTAGTCAGCCCAACATAACTTTTTTTTGCCTCTAGAGGCAAAAATAGCCTGTAAGTCCACCTCCAATGAAAAATAGGAAACAAAACCAATGGAATGCAGAATGGAGCAGCCAGGGCCAAGTGCAGCACAGATCAACCAAAACCTTGAAAGTTCGGACAGTCCCCGCGGCCTGGAGGCCTCGCTGGGCTTGCGTCTGGGACCTGGAGTGGGATGCAGAGGTGCTGTCGAGTTGCTGGGCTGTGGCGGAAGACATTGAGGCGTTGGCGATTGCCCTTACCTGGTGGGGAAGTCTGCCAGGTTGCATGGAGACACGTTGCTGACCTGTGTGAGAAGACCGCCTGGTGCCCCTTGGAGCTGTGAACGGTAGAGGCCCTCCTGCGCACCAACGTAGGGAGGTCTGCATCGCATACCACACGCCACCACTACACCATGGTGCACGGAGGAGATTACCAATGGTGGGCCGCGTCTCTCTGCATCACAGGCCAGAGGATGTTGCGCTGGCCGGACGCTGTAGAGGGTGAGGCCCCTGAGCTGCACCGAACTTGTGTGGCGGGAGCGCTGCAACTTCATGCCTAAGGGGGCCCTGTTGCATCACCTGCATTGGGAGGTTCCCCAGCGGACTTGGCAGCGACTGCTGTACCCAGGCTTGCGAAATCCCGCCTGGCTGAGTCTCCTGCTGGCTGAGTCACAGATTTGGAGAGAGTGCAGCGGATTGCGCCACGGTGTCAATGTCCAGCTGAGGAGAAGGTGGTACACGTAGCGGAGGAGGCCTGGGGGTCGAGTCGGGCCCAGGCCTAGCACCTGTGGGTGACGCACCCCCAGTGGCGGCTCATCCGCTATGGCGGAAGAGAGTCGCCCCACTGCTTTCAAGCAGTGCAAGTAGAGGAAACATAACATGATGAGAACTTTCTGATGTACTCATGTAATGTTTCCTTTGCGGGTGGGAGGGTGGGGCTGCTCTACTCACGGAGCAGGGCAGGGGCGGAGTGGTATGCCCACTCAAGTGCGCACTGACTGTTTGGACGGCCCTCTCAGGCCGCCCAAAGCAGTCATGTGCACATCCCTGTTCGCAATGCAGGCTGCATTACAGCCTGCATGGAGAACATGCCCACCCCTCCAGCCCCTGGCTGAACGCCTTGTCACAGCGCTCAAGAACAATCACAATGCCGCATTGCAGCATTGTGATTGGCTTAGAGGAGGGAGCCTGGCTGCCTGCTTCCTGTTCCTGGAAGCAGACTCAGGAAAGCAGGAGCACAGAAGACGCGGGACCAGGCCTCGAGGTAAG
The DNA here is from genome assembly GCA_963921515.1 of Calotriton arnoldi. Lineage (NCBI taxonomy): Eukaryota > Metazoa > Chordata > Amphibia > Caudata > Salamandridae > Calotriton > Calotriton arnoldi. The sequence continues at coordinate 2,169,371 of CAWUFW010001964.1, forward strand.
AATTTAAAAAATATATATTTACAACCCCTGCTCCCCCCCTGCGTCCCCGCCCCCTCCAGTGTCTTTTCCTGCATTTCCCGCCTACCAGCTGTCCAGTCCCCCCCGCAGCACTGCATAATGGTGGCTGCTGTGCGGCCATGCGCAGTGGGCATACCACTGGTGCGCCAAAGGCAAGCCCGTTTCCGTCGTCCGCCCCTGGACCGTGCCCAGCACAAAGGACCCTTCCTCTCAGAAACTCCACCGATACGACGCCAACACCCTCCTCGCCATTAACCCTGGATGCCACACTGCCTGCCATCTAGCAACACTGTAGAATTCTCTTGCACCCTGTGATCCTAGAAATTCGCGTTTATGACGGAAAACGGCCGCTAACTGCAGTTAGTGGCAACTTGTAAATACGGCGATAAAAAAAAAGCCGCTACTGCGGCGTTAACTCCTTGTACATATGCCCCTAAATATGACAAACTTTTACTAGCCAACCAGGGAACCCAAGAACCTTTCCACCACCGCACATGTTCAGGGGTGCAGTAATACAGAACCAAGTCACAGGAGGTATACAGCGTTGACTGGGGCACGTCTCTGCCTCCAGGCACCGCAATGGGTGAATCGAAGGCGATGGTTAACTAGCGAAGATTTAACAATTTTAGCCTAAAGAAGGAGTACTTACAGAAGCTATGAGTGGTGCGAGAAGCAGTGTTTTCATTCTACGGCACGTGCGTGTGTGCATCCGTGCAAGGTCATGCTCCGGTAAGCAGTCCTGTAGCTGGAGTACGCCGCCATTCTAAAGTGCAGAGCACTACTAAGGCTGGGATGCCCAGCAGTGCTACAGGGGGATGCACTGAAATAGTAGGAGGTACAGGACATGGCCGGGATGCTTATCAGTGCAACCTCGGTAGTGCATGGCTGTGCTGAAAAAGGGTGTGCAGAGAAGGACTGGTGAGAACGACGCTGCTATAGTGTAGTGCACAACAGTGGTACAGGGTAGTACAATACAGTGCTACATCAGCGGTAGATACAGCGCTGCACTCGAGGTGTCCAGTGGTGCTAGAGCAGGTTTCTATGTAGTACTAGAGTGGGGGTGCACTCCAGTACTTCTGTATACCTCAGTGATACAGTGAGGAGAAAGGGCAGCGCTACAATGGGAATGCAGGGTAGCTCGGCCGTGCTGGGATACACGGTAGTGGTATGTCAGCCATGAAGAACTGCTAAGAAAGACATTTCAAGCATGAAAATCAGGGCGCTTACCTCAGATTTCGCAATACCAAAAGTAGTAACAAGAGCCTGCGTGGGGGGAGGGGGGGCGAAGGGAAGATGCATGGTGAGTGCTACAACAATCTGGTTCAGAAAACTGCATCTGCCATATTGGAATAGGTTGTAGAGAGGCATTGGGCGTTCACTCATGAATGTGTTGGTAGAGTGGGAGCTGCCATGTTAAAATCAAGTAGTGCACCTGAATTAGTGGCAGAAGTACTAGCTGGAAAAAGCTCCTGTATAGTGAGGAGGCGTCAGTGCAACAACAGGGGTAGGAGGGGGCGGGAGGGAAGATGCAATAAAATATGGGCAGGAAAGAAATGTTCCTTCCAAGTTGTAGAGTTGCGGTGAAACTGTGGCGGCCCGGCATTGTGAAGCACATGCAGCACACTCACGTCGTTGCAACTACAGGAGAAGGAGGGGACGGGAGGGAAGATACAATAAAATACGGGCAGGAAAGAAATGGAGGATGCATGTGCTGCCTAAAACAATGAGGAGCTGGGAACAAATAAAGCACATACAACAAACATAAGAATAAAACATGTTAGCGATGTGGCGTAACAAACAGAGCTGACGACTTTGGGCCAGGGAAGCTGGGTTCGAGTCTTGGCGTAAAACGGAATCCAATACAGAAATAAAATAAATAAAAAAGCAACACGAAGGGTATAGATGCAGGGGGGGCGACAATGGCTCATGGAAGTAAGCTGCAGCATCCATGAAGGGGCCGCGCTAGCCGGTAAAACACATACACTCTGCCACAAAGCAAAAAGAGTGCGCAAACACAAAAGGAAAAACCCTTTTGTGAAAGGATAGCCGTAATGGGCCAATACTCCAGGGGAGGAACAAGACATGAGAAGGTGGGGCATAGAAGGCAAAAACACCATTGAGAAGCAAGCTTTTGCAAGTGATGCTCTCCTTAACCAATCGGCAGCGAGGGGCTGAATGAAATCCCACATAATGAATACAGCATGTCTTGGCTTGACCTAAATGTGCATACAGATTCATCTAGTGAATAATAAGTTAAAACAAATTGGGTGGAAAAAAGCTTTGTGTGAGTGAGAAATGTGAGATATGTGCCTATCTGTGGGGGCAAGGGAGAGTGTCATGTGTGAAACAACAAACTCATAAAATAGGAGGCAGTGGCGTCACTAGGGTTGGTGTCACCCAGTGCGGTAACTCATGGTGTCACCCCCTCACGACTTACCACATGATGGACCTCCTCCGAGTCCTCCGCGGTAACTCATGGTGTCAACCCCTCACGACTTACCCCATGATGGACCTCCTCCGAGTCCTCCGCGGTAACTCATGGTGTCACCCCCTCATGACTTACCCCATGATGAACCTCCTCCGAGTCCGCCAAAAGCGTTCCTTGCGTGAGTGACGTTTCGAACGTCGTCGACATCCGGACGCCGACGTGCAGGGGCTCACGGTGTCACCCCATGTGATGGTGTCACCCGGTGCGGTCCACACCCCCCGCACCCCTCTAGTGACGCCGCTGCTAGGAGGTATAATTTCTTACCTAGCTTTACTGTGGCATTCGCCGGAATAGGCAAGCCCATGTAGCAAGTCAGGGTGCATTGGGAGAGGATACGCTCATTGAGGGGGTTGAGGCAGAGAAAAGAATCAGGTCACCCTCCATGAAAAGCCTTTAATTCTGTATCCTGGAGACTTTCTTCTTCACCCTCCTCCTCAGATCTTGCTTCCTTCTCTTAACGGCCCCACATTGTGTATCACCACCGCCAATGCACTGAAAAAGTCTGCTACTCTTGCCATATAGCCCCCTTCTCTGCTTAACTGATAGTGCATGGAGGCAGACCATGTAGAACGCTGTAAGGATCATCTAAGAAGATGACTACAAGGTCAGTCTCCTCATCAGTAAAGTTCCTCTTACTCAGGAGTGTGGTGGTCTGCACCCAGGAGGCTGGATCTTGTGTCTGCAGGGTCATTTTGTTAAAGGGGAAGAGGGCAGAGTTCAGAGTGTGGGCTGAATGTATCTGTTTGCAGTGTTAATGAGAACAAGGTGTTTGTGACTGTGGTTAGGTGAATGCTGCTTGCCTATACTTGCCATTAGGAGTTTTCCATAATGGCAGTGGAGATCTCTGCTTCCAAGGCTGAGATCTCTGACCAAAGGCGTAGATCTGAAACTGGTTGTAAAGTTACTAATTGTAACTTTATGTTTATAATTTCAGTCGGAAGAGACTCCACCCCCTCATGTAAGGAATTGGAGATTCGAAAATCCTACTGCTGGGTGGAGATTTCCAACCCAAGTTGGTGAATACCATCCGAACAGGGATCTCTGAACATAGATTTTCCTTTATGAATTGGGATAATAATGTATTTTATTGGTTTGAGTATGTGTTATTATTTTATGACATAGTGTACAGTGGGGTTTAGCCGCAGGCCTGGACTAAGACCAGGCCCTGTGAGCACACCAACCTTCCCTGAGCATGGCCCTAAGCCAGATTCAGAGTTTCCTCTTCCCAACCCTCTCCCTGTGGTATCCATTGGTTCACTCCGTAGGATCTGGATTACCTTAGATTTTAAAGAACACGCCTTTCAGGATTCGAAATTAAAGTAACCTTAGTAGGTCATGTTTTGCAATAATTACAACAGAGAAAAGAAAATTGGATATCGGGCTCTGTGGCCAGCACAGTAGTGCAAGGAGGATACAAGCCAGACTCTGCAGTCAGATTAATGATGAGAGGAGGATAGAGGCCGGGCTCTGCACTCAGAGCAACAGGGGAGAGGAGGGAGGATAGAGGCCATGCTCTGCACGCAGAGTAACAGGGGAGTGAAGGGAGGATAGAGGCCAGGCTCTGGCCTCAGAGTAACAGGGGAGAGGTAGTAGGATAGAGGCCTGGCTCTGCAGTCAGAGTAACAGGGGAGCAGAGGGAGGATAGAGGCCAGGCTCTGCACGCAGAGTAACAGGGGAGTGGAGGGAGGATAGAGGCCAGGCTCTGCACTCAGAGTAACAGGGGAGTGGAGGGAGGATAGAGGCCAGGCTCTGCACTCAGAGTAACAGGGGAGAGGAGGGAGGATAGAGGCCAGGCTCTGCACTCAGAGCAACAGGGGAGAGGAGGGAGGATAGAGGCCATGCTCTGCACGCAGAGTAACAGGGGAGTGAAGGGAGGATAGAGGCCAGGCTCTGGCCTCAGAGTAACAGGGGAGAGGTAGTAGGATAGAGGCCTGGCTCTGCAGTCAGAGTAACAGGGGAGCAGAGGGAGGATAGAGGCCAGGCTCTGCACTCAGAGTTACAGGGCAGAGGAGGGAGGATAGAGGCCATGCTCTGCACGCAGAGTAACAGGGGAGTGGAGGGAGGATAGAGGCCAGGCTCTGCACTCAGAGTAACAGGGGAGTGGAGGGAGGATAGAGGCCAGGCTCTGCACTCAGAGCAACAGGGGAGAGGAGGGAGGATAGAGGCCAGGCTCTGCAGTCAGAGTAACAGGGGAGAGGAGGGAGGATAGAGATCAGGCTCTGCACTCAGAGCAACAGGGGAGAGGAGGGAGGATAGAAGCCAGGCTCTGCAGTCAGAGTAACAGGGGAGAGGAGGGAGGATAGAGGCCAGGCTCTGCACTCAGAGCAACAGGGGAGAGGAGGGAGGATAGAGGCCAGGCTCTGGACTCAGAGTAACAGGGGATTGAGGGAGGATAGAGGCCTGGCTCTGCGCTCAGAGTAACAGGGGAGAGGAGGAAAGATGAAGGCTAGGCTCTGCACTCAGAGTAACAGGGGAGAGGAGGGAGGATAGAGGCCTGGCTCTGTGCTCAGAGTAACATGGCAGAGGCGAGAGGATAGATGCCAGGCTCTGCACTCAGAGTAACAGGGGAGTGGAGGGAGGATAGAGGCCTGGCTCTGCGCTCTGAGTAACAGGGGAGAGGAGGGAAGATGAAGGCCAGGCTCTGCACTCAGAGTAACAGGGGAGAGGAGGGAGGATAGAGGCCAGGCTCTGCAGTCAGAGTAACAGGGGAGCAGAGGGAGGATAGAGGCCAGGCTCTGCGCTCAGAGTAACAGGGCAGAGGAGAGAGGATAGATGCCAGGCTCTGCACTCAGAGTAACAGAGGAGAGGAGGGAAGATAGAGCCAGGCTCTGGAATCAGAGTAACAGGGGAGAGGAAGTAGGATAGAGGCATGGCTCTGCAGTCAGAGTAACAGGGGAGCAGAGGGAGGATAGAGGCCAGGCTCTGGCCTCAGAGTAACTGGGGAGAGGAGGGAGGATAGAGGCCAGGCTCTGCAGTCAGAGTAACTGGGGAGAGGAGGGAAGATAGAGGCCAGGCTCTGCACTCAGAGCAACAAGGGAGAGGAGGGAGTATAGAGGCCAGGCTCTGCAGTCAGAGTAACAGGGACGAGGAGGAAGGATAGAGGCCTGGCTCTGCGCTCAGAGTAACATGGCAGAGGAGAGAGGATAGATGCCAGGCTCTGCACTCAGAGTAACAGGGGAGTGGAGGGAGGTTAGAGGCCTGGCTCTGCGCTCAGAGTAACAGGGGAGTGGAGGGAAGATGATGGCCAGGCTCTGCACTCAGAGTAACAGGGGCAAGGAGGGAGGATAGAGGTCTGGCTCTGCGCTAAGAGTAACAGGGGAGTGGAGGGAGGATAGATGCCAGGCTCTGCACTCAGAGTAACAGGGGAGCAGAGGGAAGATAGAGGCCAGGCTCTGCACTCAGAGTAACAGGGGAGCGGAGGGAGGATAGAGGCCAGGCTCTGCACTCAGAGTAACAGGGGCAAGGAGGGAGGATAGAGGTCTGGCTCTGCGCTAAGAGTAACAGGGGAGTGGAGGGAGGATAGAGGCCAGGCTCTGCAGTCAGAGTAACCGGGGCGAGGAGGTAGGATAGAGGCCAGGCTCTGGAATCAGAGTAACAGGGGAGAGGAAGTAGGATAGAGGCATGGCTCTGCAGTCAGAGTAACAGGGGAGCAGAGGGAGGATAGAGGCCAGGCTCTGGCCTCAGAGTAACAGGGGAGAGGAGGGAGGATAGAGGCCAGGCTCTGCAGTCAGAGTAACTGGGGAGAGGAGGGAAGATAGAGGCCAGGCTCTGCACTCAGAGCAACAGGGGAGAGGAGGGAGTATAGAGGCCAGGCTCTGCAGTCAGAGTAACAGGGGCGAGGAGGGAGGATAGAGGCCTAGCTCTGCGCTCAGAGTAACATGGCAGAGGAGAGAGGATAGATGCCAGGCTCTGCACTCAGAGTAACAGGGGAGAGGAGGAAAGATGAAGGCTAGGCTCTGCACTCAGAGTAACAGGGGAGAGGAGGGAGGATAGAGGCCAGGCTCTGCACTCAGAGTAACAGGGGAGTGGAGGGAGGATAGAGGCCAGGCTCTGCAGTCAGAGTAACAGGGGAGCAGAGGGAGGATAGAGGCCAGGCTCTGCGCTCAGAGTAACAGGGCAGAGGAGAGAGGATAGATGCCAGGCTCTGCACTCAGAGTAACAGAGGAGAGGAGGGAAGATAGAGCCAGGCTCTGCAGTCAGAGTAACCGGGGCGAGGAGGTAGGATAGAGGCCAGGCTCTGGAATCAGAGTAACAGGGGAGAGGAAGTAGGATAGAGGCATGGCTCTGCAGTCAGAGTAACAGGGGAGCAGAGGGAGGATAGAGGCCAGGCTCTGGCCTCAGAGTAACTGGGGAGAGGAGGGAGGATAGAGGCCAGGCTCTGCAGTCAGAGTAACTGGGGAGAGGAGGGAAGATAGAGGCCAGGCTCTGCACTCAGAGCAACAGGGGAGAGGAGGGAGTATAGAGGCCAGGCTCTGCAGTCAGAGTAACCGGGGCGAGGAGGTAGGATAGAGGCCAGGCTCTGGAATCAGAGTAACAGGGGAGAGGAAGTAGGATACAGGCATGGCTCTGCAGTCAGAGTAACAGGGGAGCAGAGGGAGGATAGAGGCCAGGCTCTGGCCTCAGAGTAACTGGGGAGAGGAGGGAAGATAGAGGCCAGGCTCTGCACTCAGAGCAACAGGGGAGAGGAGGGAGTATAGAGGCCAGGCTCTGCAGTCAGAGTAACAGGGGCGAGGAGGGAGGATAGAGGCCTGGCTCTGCGCTCAGAGTAACATGGCAGAGGAGAGAGGATAGATGCCAGGCTCTGCACTCAGAGTAACAGGGGAGAGGAGGGAAGATAGAGGCCAGGCTCTGCACTCAGAGTAACAGGGGAGCGGAGGGAGGATAGAGGCCAGGCTCTGCACTCAGAGTAACAGGGGATTGAGGGAGGATAGAGGCCTGGCTCTGCGCTCAGAGTAACAGGGGAGAGGAGGGAAGATGAAGGCTAGGCTCTGCACTCAGAGTAACAGGGGAGAGGAGGGAGGATAGAGGCCAGGCTCTGCACTCAGAGTAACAGGGGAGTGGAGGGAGGATAGAGGCCTGGCTCTGCGCTCAGAGTAACAGGGGAGAGGAGGGAAGATGAAGGCCAGGCTCTGCACTCAGAGTAACAGGGGAGAGGAGGGAGGATAGAGGCCAGGCTCTGCAGTCAGAGTAACAGGGGAGCAGAGGGAGGATAGAGGCCAGGCTCTGCAGCTCAGAGTAACAGGGCAGAGGAGAGAAGATAGAGGCCAGGCTCTGGACTCAGAGTAACAGGGGAGAGGAGGAGGGTAGAGGCCAGGCTCTGCGCTCAGAGTAACAGGGACGAGGAGGGAGGATAGAGGCCAGGCTCTGCGCTCAGAGTAACAGGGCAGAGGAGAGAGGATAGATGCCAGGCTCTGCACTCAGAGTAACAGGGGAGCAGAGGGAAGATAGAGGCCAGGCTCTGGACTCAGAGTAACAGGGGAGAGGAGGGAGGATAGAGGCCAGGCTCTGCGCTCAGAGTAACAGGGACGAGGAGGGAGGATAGAGGCCAGGCTCTGGAATCAGAGTAACAGGGGAGAGGAAGTAGGATAGAGGCCAGGCTCTGCACTCAGAGTAACAGGGGAGAGGAGGGAGGATAGAGGCCAGGCTCTGCACTCAGAGTAACAGGGGAGTGGAGGGAGGATAGAGGCCTGGCTCTGGAATCAGAGTAACAGGGGAGAGGAAGTAGTATAGAGGCATGGCTCTGCACTCAGAGTAACAGGGGCAAGGAGGGAGGATAGAGGTCTGGCTCTGCGCTAAGAGTAACAGGGGAGTGGAGGGAGGATAGAGGCCTGGCTCTGCACTCAGAGTAACAGAGGAGAGGAAGGAAGATAGAGGCCAGGCTCTGCGCTCAGAGTAACAGGGCAGAGGAGAGAGGATAGATGCCAGGCTCTGCACTCAGAGTAACAGGGGAGCGGAGGGAGGATAGAGGCCAGGCTCTGCAGTCAGAGTAACAGGGGAGAGGAGGGAGGATAGAGGCCAGGCTCTGCACTCAGAGTAACAGAGGAGAGGAAGGAAGATAGAGGCCAGGCTCTGCGCTCAGAGTAACAGGGCAGAGGAGAGAGGATAGATGCCAGGCTCTGCACTCAGAGTAACAGGGGAGCGGAGGGAAGATAGAGGCCAGGCTCTGCACTCAGAGTAACAGGGGAGTGGAGGGAGGATAGAGGCCTGGCTCTGCGCTCAGAGTAACAGGGGAGAGGAGGGAAGATGAAGGCCAGGCTCTGCACTCAGAGTAACAGAGGAGAGGAGGGAAGATAGAGCCAGGCTCTGCAGTCAGAGTAACCGGAGCGAGGAGGTAGGATAGAGGCCAGGCTCTGGAATCAGAGTAACAGGGGAGAGGAAGTAGGATAGAGGCATGGCTCTGCAGTCAGAGTAACAGGGGAGCAGAGGGAGGATAGAGGCCAGGCTCTGGCCTCAGAGTAACTGGGGAGAGGAGGGAGGATAGAGGCCAGGCTCTGCAGTCAGAGTAACTGGGGAGAGGAGGGAAGATAGAGGCCAGGCTCTGCACTCAGAGCAACAGGGGAGAGGAGGGAGTATAGAGGCCAGGCTCTGCAGTCAGAGTAACCGGGGCGAGGAGGTAGGATAGAGGCCAGGCTCTGGAATCAGAGTAACAGGGGAGAGGAAGTAGGATACAGGCATGGCTCTGCAGTCAGAGTAACAGGGGAGCAGAGGAGGATAGAGGCCAGGCTCTGGCCTCAGAGTAACTGGGGAGAGGAGGGAAGATAGAGGCCAGGCTCTGCACTCAGAGCAACAGGGGAGAGGAGGGAGTATAGAGGCCAGGCTCTGCAGTCAGAGTAACAGGGGCGAGGAGGGAGGATAGAGGCCTGGCTCTGCGCTCAGAGTAACATGGCAGAGGAGAGAGGATAGATGCCAGGCTCTGCACTCAGAGTAACAGGGGAGAGGAGGGAAGATAGAGGCCAGGCTCTGCACTCAGAGTAACAGGGGAGCGGAGGGAGGATAGAGGCCAGGCTCTGCACTCAGAGTAACAGGGGATTGAGGGAGGATAGAGGCCTGGCTCTGCGCTCAGAGTAACAGGGGAGAGGAGGGAAGATGAAGGCTAGGCTCTGCACTCAGAGTAACAGGGGAGAGGAGGGAGGATAGAGGCCAGGCTCTGCACTCAGAGTAACAGGGGAGTGGAGGGAGGATAGAGGCCTGGCTCTGCGCTCAGAGTAACAGGGGAGAGGAGGGAAGATGAAGGCCAGGCTCTGCACTCAGAGTAACAGGGGAGAGGAGGGAGGATAGAGGCCAGGCTCTGCAGTCAGAGTAACAGGGGAGCAGAGGGAGGATAGAGGCCAGGCTCTGCGCTCAGAGTAACAGGGCAGAGGAGAGAAGATAGAGGCCAGGCTCTGGACTCAGAGTAACAGGGGAGAGGAGGGAGGGTAGAGGCCAGGCTCTGCGCTCAGAGTAACAGGGACGAGGAGGGAGGATAGAGGCCAGGCTCTGCGCTCAGAGTAACAGGGCAGAGGAGAGAGGATAGATGCCAGGCTCTGCACTCAGAGTAACAGGGGAGCAGAGGGAAGATAGAGGCCAGGCTCTGGACTCAGAGTAACAGGGGAGAGGAGGGAGGATAGAGGCCAGGCTCTGCGCTCAGAGTAACAGGGACGAGGAGGGAGGATAGAGGCCAGGCTCTGGAATCAGAGTAACAGGGGAGAGGAAGTAGGATAGAGGCCAGGCTCTGCACTCAGAGTAACAGGGGAGAGGAGGGAGGATAGAGGCCAGGCTCTGCACTCAGAGTAACAGGGGAGTGGAGGGAGGATAGAGGCCTGGCTCTGGAATCAGAGTAACAGGGGAGAGGAAGTAGTATAGAGGCATGGCTCTGCACTCAGAGTAACAGGGGCAAGGAGGGAGGATAGAGGTCTGGCTCTGCGCTAAGAGTAACAGGGGAGTGGAGGGAGGATAGAGGCCTGGCTCTGCACTCAGAGTAACAGAGGAGAGGAAGGAAGATAGAGGCCAGGCTCTGCGCTCAGAGTAACAGGGCAGAGGAGAGAGGATAGATGCCAGGCTCTGCACTCAGAGTAACAGGGGAGCGGAGGGAGGATAGAGGCCAGGCTCTGCAGTCAGAGTAACAGGGGAGAGGAGGGAGGATAGAGGCCAGGCTCTGCACTCAGAGTAACAGAGGAGAGGAAGGAAGATAGAGGCCAGGCTCTGCGCTCAGAGTAACAGGGCAGAGGAGAGAGGATAGATGCCAGGCTCTGCACTCAGAGTAACAGGGGAGCGGAGGGAAGATAGAGGCCAGGCTCTGCACTCAGAGTAACAGGGGAGTGGAGGGAGGATAGAGGCCTGGCTCTGCGCTCAGAGTAACAGGGGAGAGGAGGGAAGATGAAGGCCAGGCTCTGCACTCAGAGTAACAGAGGAGAGGAGGGAAGATAGAGCCAGGCTCTGCAGTCAGAGTAACCGGAGCGAGGAGGTAGGATAGAGGCCAGGCTCTGGAATCAGAGTAACAGGGGAGAGGAAGTAGGATAGAGGCATGGCTCTGCAGTCAGAGTAACAGGGGAGCAGAGGGAGGATAGAGGCCAGGCTCTGGCCTCAGAGTAACTGGGGAGAGGAGGGAGGATAGAGGCCAGGCTCTGCAGTCAGAGTAACAGGGCAGAGGAGAGAGGATAGATGCCAGGCTCTGCACTCAGAGTAACAGGGGAGTGGAGGGAGGTTAGAGGCCTGGCTCTGCGCTCAGAGTAACAGGGGAGTGGAGGGAAGATGAAGGCCAGGCTCTGCACTCAGAGTAACAGGGGCAAGGAGGGAGGATAGAGGTCTGGCTCTGCGCTAAGAGTAACAGGGGAGTGGAGGGAGGATAGAGGCCTGGCTCTGCACTCAGAGTAACAGAGGAGAGGAAGGAAGATAGAGGCCAGGCTCTGCGCTCAGAGTAACAGGGCAGAGGAGAGAGGATAGATGCCAGGCTCTGCACTCAGAGTAACAGGGGAGCGGAGGGAGGATAGAGGCCAGGCTCTGCAGTCAGAGTAACAGGGGAGAGGAGGGAGGATAGAGGCCAGGCTCTGCACTCAGAGTAACAGGGAGAGGAGGGAGGATAGAGGCCAGGCTCTGCACTCAGAGTAACAGGGGAGTGGAGGGAGGATAGAGGCCTGGCTCTGCGCTCAGAGTAACAGGGGAGAGGAGGGAAGATGAAGGCTAGGCTCTGCACTCCGAGTAACAGGGGAGAGGAGGGAGGATAGAGGCCAGGCTCTGCACTCAGAGTAACAGGGGAGTGGAGGGAGGATAGAGGCCTGGCTCTGCGCTCAGAGTAACAGGGGAGAGGAGGGAAGATGAAGGCCAGGCTCTGCACTCAGAGTAACAGGGGAGAGGAGGGAGGATAGAGGCCAGGCTCGGCAGTCAGAGTAACAGGGGAGCAGAGGGAGGATAGAGGCCAGGCTCTGCGCTCAGAGGAACAGGGCAGAGGAGAGAGGATAGATGCCAGGCTCTGCACTCAGAGTAACAGGGGAGCAGAGGGAAGATAGAGGCCAGGCTCTGCACTCAGAGTAACAGGGGAGCGGAGGGAGGATAGAGGCCAGGCTCTGCACTCAGAGTAACAGGGGCAAGGAGGGAGGATAGAGGTCTGGCTCTGCGCTAAGAGTAACAGGGGAGTGGAGGGAGGATAGAGGCCTGGCTCTGCACTCAGAGTAACAGAGGAGAGGAGGGAAGATAGAGCCAGGCTCTGCAGTCAGAGTAACCGGGGCGAGGAGGTAGGATAGAGGCCAGGCTCTGGAATCAGAGTAACAGGGGAGAGGAAGTAGGATAGAGGCCAGGCTCTGGACTCAGAGTAACAGGGGAGAGGAGGGAGGATAGAGGCCAGGCTCTGGAATCAGAGTAACAGGGGAGAGGAAGTAGTATAGAGGCATGGCTCTGCAGTCAGAGTAACAGGGGAGCGGAGGGAGGATAGAGGCCAGGCTCTGCAGTCAGAGTAACAGGGGAGCAGAGGGAGGATAGAGGCCAGGCTCTGCAGTCAGAGTAACTGGGGAGAGGAGGGAAGATAGAGGCCAGGCTCTGCACTCAGAGCAACAGGGGAGAGGAGGGAGGATAGAGGCCAGGCTCTGCACTCAGAGTAACAGGGGAGTGGAGGGAGGTTAGAGGCCTGGCTCTGCGCTCAGAGTAACAGGGGAGTGGAGGGAAGATGAAGGCCAGGCTCTGCACTCAGAGTAACAGGGGCAAGGAGGGAGGATAGAGGTCTGGCTCTGCGCTAAAAGTAACAGGGGAGTGGAGGGAGGATAGAGGCCAGGCTCTGCACTCAGAGTAACAGAGGAGAGGAAGGAAGATAGAGGCCAGGCTCTGCGCTCAGAGTAACAGGGCAGAGGAGAGAGGATAGATGCCAGGCTCTGCACTCAGAGTAACAGGGGAGCAGAGGGAAGATAGAGGCCAGGCTCTGCACTCAGAGTAACAGGGGAGCGGAGGGAGGATAGAGGCCAGGCTCTGGAATCAGAGTAACAGGGGAGAGGAAGTAGGATAGAGGCATGGCTCTGCAGTCAGAGTAACAGGGGAGCAGAGGGAGGATAGAGGCCAGGCTCTGGCCTCAGAGTAACTGGGGAGAGGAGGGAGGATAGAGGCCAGGCTCTGCAGTCAGAGTAACTGGGGAGAGGAGGGAAGATAGAGGCCAGGCTCTGCACTCAGAGCAACAGGGGAGAGGAGGGAGTATAGAGGCCTGGCTCTGCGCTCAGAGTAACATGGCAGAGGAGAGAGGATAGATGCCAGGCTCTGCACTCAGAGTAACAGGGGAGTGGAGGGAGGTTAGAGGCCTGGCTCTGCGCTCAGAGTAACAGGGGAGTGGAGGGAAGATGAAGGCCAGGCTCTGCACTCAGAGTAACAGGGGCAAGGAGGGAGGATAGAGGTCTGGCTCTGCGCTAAGAGTAACAGGGGAGTGGAGGGAGGATAGAGGCCTGGCTCTGCACTCAGAGTAACAGAGGAGAGGAAGGAAGATAGAGGCCAGGCTCTGCGCTCAGAGTAACAGGGCAGAGGAGAGAGGATAGATGCCAGGCTCTGCACTCAGAGTAACAGGGGAGCGGAGGGAGGATAGAGGCCAGGCTCTGCAGTCAGAGTAACAGGGGAGAGGAGGGAGGATAGAGGCCAGGCTCTGCACTCAGAGTAACAGGGGAGAGGAGGGAGGATAGAGGCCAGGCTCTGCACTCAGAGTAACAGGGGAGTGGAGGGAGGATAGAGGCCTGGCTCTGCGCTCAGAGTAACAGGGGAGAGGAGGGAAGATGAAGGCTAGGCTCTGCACTCCGAGTAACAGGGGAGAGGAGGGAGGATAGAGGCCAGGCTCTGCACTCAGAGTAACAGGGGAGTGGAGGGAGGATAGAGGCCTGGCTCTGCGCTCAGAGTAACAGGGGAGAGGAGGGAAGATGAAGGCCAGGCTCTGCACTCAGAGTAACAGGGGAGAGGAGGGAGGATAGAGGCCAGGCTCGGCAGTCAGAGTAACAGGGGAGCAGAGGGAGGATAGAGGCCAGGCTCTGCGCTCAGAGGAACAGGGCAGAGGAGAGAGGATAGATGCCAGGCTCTGCACTCAGAGTAACCGGGGCGAGGAGGTAGGATAGAGGTCTGGCTCTGCGCTAAGAGTAACAGGGGAGTGGAGGGAGGATAGAGGCCTGGCTCTGCACTCAGAGTAACAGAGGAGAGGAGGGAAGATAGAGCCAGGCTCTGCAGTCAGAGTAACCGGGGCGAGGAGGTAGGATAGAGGCCAGGCTCTGGAATCAGAGTAACAGGGGAGAGGAAGTAGGATAGAGGCCAGGCTCTGGACTCAGAGTAACAGGGGAGAGGAGGGAGGATAGAGGCCAGGCTCTGGAATCAGAGTAACAGGGGAGAGGAAGTAGTATAGAGGCATGGCTCTGCAGTCAGAGTAACAGGGGAGCAGAGGGAGGATAGAGGCCAGGCTCTGGACTCAGAGTAACAGGGGAGCAGAGGGAGGATAGAGGCCAGGCTCTGGACTCAGAGTAACAGGGGAGCAGAGGGAAGATAGAGGCCAGGCTCTGCACTCAGAGTAACAGGGGAGCGGAGGGAGGATAGAGGCCAGGCTCTGCAGTCAGAGTAACAGGGGAGCAGAGGGAGGATAGAGGCCAGGCTCTGCAGTCAGAGTAACTGGGGAGAGGAGGGAAGATAGAGGCCAGGCTCTGCACTCAGAGCAACAGGGGAGAGGAGGGAGTATAGAGGCCAGGCTCTGCAGTCAGAGTAACAGGGACGAGGAGGGAGGATAGAGGCCTGGCTCTGTGCTCAGAGTAACATGGCAGAGGCGAGAGGATAGATGCCAGGCTCTGCACTCAGAGTAACAGGGGAGTGGAGGGAGGTTAGAGGCCTGGCTCTGCGCTCAGAGTAACAGGGGAGTGGAGGGAAGATGAAGGCCAGGCTCTGCACTCAGAGTAACAGGGGCAAGGAGGGAGGATAGAGGTCTGGCTCTGCGCTAAAAGTAACAGGGGAGTGGAGGGAGGATAGAGGCCAGGCTCTGCACTCAGAGTAACAGAGGAGAGGAAGGAAGATAGAGGCCAGGCTCTGCACTCAGAGCAACAGGGGAGAGGAGGGAGGATAGAGGCCTGGCTCTGCGCTCAGAGTAACATGGCAGAGGAGAGAGGATAGATGCCAGGCTCTGCACTCAGAGTAACAGGGGAGTGGAGGGAGGATAGAGGCCAGGCTCTGGAATCAGAGTAACAGGGGAGAGGAGGGAGGATAGAGGCCAGGCTCTGCACTCAGAGTAACAGGGGAGTGGAGGGAGGATAGAGGCCTGGCTCTGCGCTAAAAGTAACAGGGGAGTGGAGGGAGGATAGAGGCCAGGCTCTGCACTCAGAGTAACAGAGGAGAGGAAGGAAGATAGAGGCCAGGCTCTGCGCTCAGAGTAACAGGGCAGAGGAGAGAGGATAGATGCCAGGCTCTGCACTCAGAGTAACAGGGGAGCAGAGGGAAGATAGAGGCCAGGCTCTGCACTCAGAGTAACAGGGGAGCGGAGGGAGGATAGAGGCCAGGCTCTGCACTCAGAGTAACAGGGGAGAGGAAGTAGGATAGAGGCATGGCTCTGCAGTCAGAGTAACAGGGGAGCAGAGGGAGGATAGAGGCCAGGCTCTGGCCTCAGAGTAACAGGGGAGAGGAGGGAAGATGAAGGCTAGGCTCTGCACTCCGAGTAACCGGAGCGAGGAGGTAGGATAGAGGCCAGGCTCTGGAATCAGAGTAACAGGGGAGAGGAAGTAGGATAGAGGCATGGCTCTGCAGTCAGAGTAACAGGGGAGCAGAGGGAGGATAGAGGCCAGGCTCTGGCCTCAGAGTAACTGGGGAGAGGAGGGAGGATAGAGGCCAGGCTCTGCAGTCAGAGTAACTGGGGAGAGGAGGGAAGATAGAGGCCAGGCTCTGCACTCAGAGCAACAGGGGAGAGGAGGGAGTATAGAGGCCTGGCTCTGCGCTCAGAGTAACATGGCAGAGGAGAGAGGATAGATGCCAGGCTCTGCACTCAGAGTAACAGGGGAGTGGAGGGAGGATAGAGGCCAGGCTCTGGAATCAGAGTAACAGGGGAGAGGAAGTAGGATAGAGGCCAGGCTCTGGACTCAGAGTAACAGGGGAGAGGAGGGAGGATAGAGGCCAGGCTCTGGAATCAGAGTAACAGGGGAGAGGAAGTAGGATAGAGGCATGGCTCTGCAGTCAGAGTAACAGGGGAGCAGAGGGAGGATAGAGGCCAGGCTCTGGACTCAGAGTAACAGGGGAGCAGAGGGAGGATAGAGGCCAGGCTCTGGACTCAGAGTAACAGGGGAGCAGAGGGAGGATAGAGGCCAGGCTCTGCAGTCAGAGTAACAGGGGAGAGGAGGGAGGATGGAGGCCAGGCTCTGCACTCCGAGTAACAGGGGAGTGGAGGGAGGATAGAGGCCTGGCTCTGCACTCAGAGTAACAGAGGAGAGGAAGGAAGATAGAGGCCAGGCTCTGCGCTCAGAGTAACAGGGCAGAGGAGAGAGGATAGATGCCAGGCTCTGCACTCAGAGTAACAGGGGAGCGGAGGGAGGATAGAGGCCAGGCTCTGCAGTCAGAGTAACAGGGAGAGGAGGGAGGATAGAGGCCAGGCTCTGCACTCAGAGTAACAGAGGAGAGGAAGGAAGATAGAGGCCAGGCTCTGCGCTCAGAGTAACAGGGCAGAGGAGAGAGGATAGATGCCAGGCTCTGCACTCAGAGTAACAGGGGAGCGGAGGGAAGATAGAGGCCAGGCTCTGCACTCAGAGTAACAGGGGAGTGGAGGGAGGATAGAGGCCTGGCTCTGCGCTCAGAGTAACAGGGGAGAGGAGGGAAGATGAAGGCCAGGCTCTGCACTCAGAGTAACAGAGGAGAGGAGGGAAGATAGAGCCAGGCTCTGCAGTCAGAGTAACCGGAGCGAGGAGGTAGGATAGAGGCCAGGCTCTGGAATCAGAGTAACAGGGGAGAGGAAGTAGGATAGAGGCATGGCTCTGCAGTCAGAGTAACAGGGGAGCAGAGGGAGGATAGAGGCCAGGCTCTGGCCTCAGAGTAACTGGGGAGAGGAGGGAGGATAGAGGCCAGGCTCTGCAGTCAGAGTAACAGGGCAGAGGAGAGAGGATAGATGCCAGGCTCTGCACTCAGAGTAACAGGGGAGTGGAGGGAGGTTAGAGGCCTGGCTCTGCGCTCAGAGTAACAGGGGAGTGGAGGGAAGATGAAGGCCAGGCTCTGCACTCAGAGTAACAGGGGCAAGGAGGGAGGATAGAGGTCTGGCTCTGCGCTAAGAGTAACAGGGGAGTGGAGGGAGGATAGAGGCCTGGCTCTGCACTCAGAGTAACAGAGGAGAGGAAGGAAGATAGAGGCCAGGCTCTGCGCTCAGAGTAACAGGGCAGAGGAGAGAGGATAGATGCCAGGCTCTGCACTCAGAGTAACAGGGGAGCGGAGGGAGGATAGAGGCCAGGCTCTGCAGTCAGAGTAACAGGGGAGAGGAGGGAGGATAGAGGCCAGGCTCTGCACTCAGAGTAACAGGGGAGAGGAGGGAGGATAGAGGCCAGGCTCTGCACTCAGAGTAACAGGGGAGTGGAGGGAGGATAGAGGCCTGGCTCTGCGCTCAGAGTAACAGGGGAGAGGAGGGAAGATGAAGGCTAGGCTCTGCACTCCGAGTAACAGGGGAGAGGAGGGAGGATAGAGGCCAGGCTCTGCACTCAGAGTAACAGGGGAGTGGAGGGAGGATAGAGGCCTGGCTCTGCGCTCAGAGTAACAGGGGAGAGGAGGGAAGATGAAGGCCAGGCTCTGCACTCAGAGTAACAGGGGAGAGGAGGGAGGATAGAGGCCAGGCTCGGCAGTCAGAGTAACAGGGGAGCAGAGGGAGGATAGAGGCCAGGCTCTGCGCTCAGAGGAACAGGGCAGAGGAGAGAGGATAGATGCCAGGCTCTGCACTCAGAGTAACAGGGGAGCAGAGGGAAGATAGAGGCCAGGCTCTGCACTCAGAGTAACAGGGGAGCGGAGGGAGGATAGAGGCCAGGCTCTGCACTCAGAGTAACAGGGGCAAGGAGGGAGGATAGAGGTCTGGCTCTGCGCTAAGAGTAACAGGGGAGTGGAGGGAGGATAGAGGCCTGGCTCTGCACTCAGAGTAACAGAGGAGAGGAGGGAAGATAGAGCCAGGCTCTGCAGTCAGAGTAACCGGGGCGAGGAGGTAGGATAGAGGCCAGGCTCTGGAATCAGAGTAACAGGGGAGAGGAAGTAGGATAGAGGCCAGGCTCTGGACTCAGAGTAACAGGGGAGAGGAGGGAGGATAGAGGCCAGGCTCTGGAATCAGAGTAACAGGGGAGAGGAAGTAGTATAGAGGCATGGCTCTGCAGTCAGAGTAACAGGGGAGCGGAGGGAGGATAGAGGCCAGGCTCTGCAGTCAGAGTAACAGGGGAGCAGAGGGAGGATAGAGGCCAGGCTCTGCAGTCAGAGTAACTGGGGAGAGGAGGGAAGATAGAGGCCAGGCTCTGCACTCAGAGCAACAGGGGAGAGGAGGGAGTATAGAGGCCAGGCTCTGCACTCAGAGTAACAGGGGAGTGGAGGGAGGTTAGAGGCCTGGCTCTGCGCTCAGAGTAACAGGGGAGTGGAGGGAAGATGAAGGCCAGGCTCTGCACTCAGAGTAACAGGGGCAAGGAGGGAGGATAGAGGTCTGGCTCTGCGCTAAAAGTAACAGGGGAGTGGAGGGAGGATAGAGGCCAGGCTCTGCACTCAGAGTAACAGAGGAGAGGAAGGAAGATAGAGGCCAGGCTCTGCGCTCAGAGTAACAGGGCAGAGGAGAGAGGATAGATGCCAGGCTCTGCACTCAGAGTAACAGGGGAGCAGAGGGAAGATAGAGGCCAGGCTCTGCACTCAGAGTAACAGGGGAGCGGAGGGAGGATAGAGGCCAGGCTCTGGAATCAGAGTAACAGGGGAGAGGAAGTAGGATAGAGGCATGGCTCTGCAGTCAGAGTAACAGGGGAGCAGAGGGAGGATAGAGGCCAGGCTCTGGCCTCAGAGTAACTGGGGAGAGGAGGGAGGATAGAGGCCAGGCTCTGCAGTCAGAGTAACTGGGGAGAGGAGGGAAGATAGAGGCCAGGCTCTGCACTCAGAGCAACAGGGGAGAGGAGGGAGTATAGAGGCCTGGCTCTGCGCTCAGAGTAACATGGCAGAGGAGAGAGGATAGATGCCAGGCTCTGCACTCAGAGTAACAGGGGAGTGGAGGGAGGTTAGAGGCCTGGCTCTGCGCTCAGAGTAACAGGGGAGTGGAGGGAAGATGAAGGCCAGGCTCTGCACTCAGAGTAACAGGGGCAAGGAGGGAGGATAGAGGTCTGGCTCTGCGCTAAGAGTAACAGGGGAGTGGAGGGAGGATAGAGGCCTGGCTCTGCACTCAGAGTAACAGAGGAGAGGAAGGAAGATAGAGGCCAGGCTCTGCGCTCAGAGTAACAGGGCAGAGGAGAGAGGATAGATGCCAGGCTCTGCACTCAGAGTAACAGGGGAGCGGAGGGAGGATAGAGGCCAGGCTCTGCAGTCAGAGTAACAGGGGAGAGGAGGGAGGATAGAGGCCAGGCTCTGCACTCAGAGTAACAGGGGAGAGGAGGGAGGATAGAGGCCAGGCTCTGCACTCAGAGTAACAGGGGAGTGGAGGGAGGATAGAGGCCTGGCTCTGCGCTCAGAGTAACAGGGGAGAGGAGGGAAGATGAAGGCTAGGCTCTGCACTCCGAGTAACAGGGGAGAGGAGGGAGGATAGAGGCCAGGCTCTGCACTCAGAGTAACAGGGGAGTGGAGGGAGGATAGAGGCCTGGCTCTGCGCTCAGAGTAACAGGGGAGAGGAGGGAAGATGAAGGCCAGGCTCTGCACTCAGAGTAACAGGGGAGAGGAGGGAGGATAGAGGCCAGGCTCGGCAGTCAGAGTAACAGGGGAGCAGAGGGAGGATAGAGGCCAGGCTCTGCGCTCAGAGGAACAGGGCAGAGGAGAGAGGATAGATGCCAGGCTCTGCACTCAGAGTAACCGGGGCGAGGAGGTAGGATAGAGGTCTGGCTCTGCGCTAAGAGTAACAGGGGAGTGGAGGGAGGATAGAGGCCTGGCTCTGCACTCAGAGTAACAGAGGAGAGGAGGGAAGATAGAGCCAGGCTCTGCAGTCAGAGTAACCGGGGCGAGGAGGTAGGATAGAGGCCAGGCTCTGGAATCAGAGTAACAGGGGAGAGGAAGTAGGATAGAGGCCAGGCTCTGGACTCAGAGTAACAGGGGAGAGGAGGGAGGATAGAGGCCAGGCTCTGGAATCAGAGTAACAGGGGAGAGGAAGTAGTATAGAGGCATGGCTCTGCAGTCAGAGTAACAGGGGAGCAGAGGGAGGATAGAGGCCAGGCTCTGGACTCAGAGTAACAGGGGAGCAGAGGGAGGATAGAGGCCAGGCTCTGGACTCAGAGTAACAGGGGAGCAGAGGGAAGATAGAGGCCAGGCTCTGCACTCAGAGTAACAGGGGAGCGGAGGGAGGATAGAGGCCAGGCTCTGCAGTCAGAGTAACAGGGGAGCAGAGGGAGGATAGAGGCCAGGCTCTGCAGTCAGAGTAACTGGGGAGAGGAGGGAAGATAGAGGCCAGGCTCTGCACTCAGAGCAACAGGGGAGAGGAGGGAGTATAGAGGCCAGGCTCTGCAGTCAGAGTAACAGGGACGAGGAGGGAGGATAGAGGCCTGGCTCTGTGCTCAGAGTAACATGGCAGAGGCGAGAGGATAGATGCCAGGCTCTGCACTCAGAGTAACAGGGGAGTGGAGGGAGGTTAGAGGCCTGGCTCTGCGCTCAGAGTAACAGGGGAGTGGAGGGAAGATGAAGGCCAGGCTCTGCACTCAGAGTAACAGGGGCAAGGAGGGAGGATAGAGGTCTGGCTCTGCGCTAAAAGTAACAGGGGAGTGGAGGGAGGATAGAGGCCAGGCTCTGCACTCAGAGTAACAGAGGAGAGGAAGGAAGATAGAGGCCAGGCTCTGCACTCAGAGCAACAGGGGAGAGGAGGGAGTATAGAGGCCTGGCTCTGCGCTCAGAGTAACATGGCAGAGGAGAGAGGATAGATGCCAGGCTCTGCACTCAGAGTAACAGGGGAGTGGAGGGAGGATAGAGGCCAGGCTCTGGAATCAGAGTAACAGGGGAGAGGAGGGAGGATAGAGGCCAGGCTCTGCACTCAGAGTAACAGGGGAGTGGAGGGAGGATAGAGGCCTGGCTCTGCGCTAAAAGTAACAGGGGAGTGGAGGGAGGATAGAGGCCAGGCTCTGCACTCAGAGTAACAGAGGAGAGGAAGGAAGATAGAGGCCAGGCTCTGCGCTCAGAGTAACAGGGCAGAGGAGAGAGGATAGATGCCAGGCTCTGCACTCAGAGTAACAGGGGAGCAGAGGGAAGATAGAGGCCAGGCTCTGCACTCAGAGTAACAGGGGAGCGGAGGGAGGATAGAGGCCAGGCTCTGCACTCAGAGTAACAGGGGAGAGGAAGTAGGATAGAGGCATGGCTCTGCAGTCAGAGTAACAGGGGAGCAGAGGGAGGATAGAGGCCAGGCTCTGGCCTCAGAGTAACAGGGGAGAGGAGGGAAGATGAAGGCTAGGCTCTGCACTCCGAGTAACCGGAGCGAGGAGGTAGGATAGAGGCCAGGCTCTGGAATCAGAGTAACAGGGGAGAGGAAGTAGGATAGAGGCATGGCTCTGCAGTCAGAGTAACAGGGGAGCAGAGGGAGGATAGAGGCCAGGCTCTGGCCTCAGAGTAACTGGGGAGAGGAGGGAGGATAGAGGCCAGGCTCTGCAGTCAGAGTAACTGGGGAGAGGAGGGAAGATAGAGGCCAGGCTCTGCACTCAGAGCAACAGGGGAGAGGAGGGAGTATAGAGGCCTGGCTCTGCGCTCAGAGTAACATGGCAGAGGAGAGAGGATAGATGCCAGGCTCTGCACTCAGAGTAACAGGGGAGTGGAGGGAGGATAGAGGCCAGGCTCTGGAATCAGAGTAACAGGGGAGAGGAAGTAGGATAGAGGCCAGGCTCTGGACTCAGAGTAACAGGGGAGAGGAGGGAGGATAGAGGCCAGGCTCTGGAATCAGAGTAACAGGGGAGAGGAAGTAGGATAGAGGCATGGCTCTGCAGTCAGAGTAACAGGGGAGCAGAGGGAGGATAGAGGCCAGGCTCTGGACTCAGAGTAACAGGGGAGCAGAGGGAGGATAGAGGCCAGGCTCTGGACTCAGAGTAACAGGGGAGCAGAGGGAGGATAGAGGCCAGGCTCTGCAGTCAGAGTAACAGGGGAGAGGAGGGAGGATGGAGGCCAGGCTCTGCACTCCGAGTAACAGGGGAGTGGAGGGAGGATAGAGGCCTGGCTCTGCACTCAGAGTAACAGAGGAGCAGGAAGGAAGATAGAGGCCAGGCTCTGCGCTCAGAGTAACAGGGCAGAGGAGAGAGGATAGATGCCAGGCTCTGCACTCAGAGTAACAGGGGAGCGGAGGGAGGATAGAGGCCAGGCTCTGCAGTCAGAGTAACAGGGGAGAGGAGGGAGGATAGAGGCCAGGCTCTGCACTCAGAGTAACAGAGGAGAGGAAGGAAGATAGAGGCCAGGCTCTGCGCTCAGAGTAACAGGGCAGAGGAGAGAGGATAGATGCCAGGCTCTGCACTCAGAGTAACAGGGGAGCGGAGGGAAGATAGAGGCCAGGCTCTGCACTCAGAGTAACAGGGGAGTGGAGGGAGGATAGAGGCCTGGCTCTGCGCTCAGAGTAACAGGGGAGAGGAGGGAAGATGAAGGCCAGGCTCTGCACTCAGAGTAACAGAGGAGAGGAGGGAAGATAGAGCCAGGCTCTGCAGTCAGAGTAACCGGAGCGAGGAGGTAGGATAGAGGCCAGGCTCTGGAATCAGAGTAACAGGGGAGAGGAAGTAGGATAGAGGCATGGCTCTGCAGTCAGAGTAACAGGGGAGCAGAGGGAGGATAGAGGCCAGGCTCTGGCCTCAGAGTAACTGGGGAGAGGAGGGAGGATAGAGGCCAGGCTCTGCAGTCAGAGTAACAGGGCAGAGGAGAGAGGATAGATGCCAGGCTCTGCACTCAGAGTAACAGGGGAGTGGAGGGAGGTTAGAGGCCTGGCTCTGCGCTCAGAGTAACAGGGGAGTGGAGGGAAGATGAAGGCCAGGCTCTGCACTCAGAGTAACAGGGGCAAGGAGGGAGGATAGAGGTCTGGCTCTGCGCTAAGAGTAACAGGGGAGTGGAGGGAGGATAGAGGCCTGGCTCTGCACTCAGAGTAACAGAGGAGAGGAAGGAAGATAGAGGCCAGGCTCTGCGCTCAGAGTAACAGGGCAGAGGAGAGAGGATAGATGCCAGGCTCTGCACTCAGAGTAACAGGGGAGCGGAGGGAGGATAGAGGCCAGGCTCTGCAGTCAGAGTAACAGGGGAGAGGAGGGAGGATAGAGGCCAGGCTCTGCACTCAGAGTAACAGGGGAGAGGAGGGAGGATAGAGGCCAGGCTCTGCACTCAGAGTAACAGGGGAGTGGAGGGAGGATAGAGGCCTGGCTCTGCGCTCAGAGTAACAGGGGAGAGGAGGGAAGATGAAGGCTAGGCTCTGCACTCCGAGTAACAGGGGAGAGGAGGGAGGATAGAGGCCAGGCTCTGCACTCAGAGTAACAGGGGAGTGGAGGGAGGATAGAGGCCTGGCTCTGCGCTCAGAGTAACAGGGGAGAGGAGGGAAGATGAAGGCCAGGCTCTGCACTCAGAGTAACAGGGGAGAGGAGGGAGGATAGAGGCCAGGCTCGGCAGTCAGAGTAACAGGGGAGCAGAGGGAGGATAGAGGCCAGGCTCTGCGCTCAGAGGAACAGGGCAGAGGAGAGAGGATAGATGCCAGGCTCTGCACTCAGAGTAACAGGGGAGCAGAGGGAAGATAGAGGCCAGGCTCTGCACTCAGAGTAACAGGGGAGCGGAGGGAGGATAGAGGCCAGGCTCTGCACTCAGAGTAACAGGGGCAAGGAGGGAGGATAGAGGTCTGGCTCTGCGCTAAGAGTAACAGGGGAGTGGAGGGAGGATAGAGGCCTGGCTCTGCACTCAGAGTAACAGAGGAGAGGAGGGAAGATAGAGCCAGGCTCTGCAGTCAGAGTAACCGGGCGAGGAGGTAGGATAGAGGCCAGGCTCTGGAATCAGAGTAACAGGGGAGAGGAAGTAGGATAGAGGCCAGGCTCTGGACTCAGAGTAACAGGGGAGAGGAGGGAGGATAGAGGCCAGGCTCTGGAATCAGAGTAACAGGGGAGAGGAAGTAGTATAGAGGCATGGCTCTGCAGTCAGAGTAACAGGGAGCGGAGGGAGGATAGAGGCCAGGCTCTGCAGTCAGAGTAACAGGGGAGCAGAGGGAGGATAGAGGCCAGGCTCTGCAGTCAGAGTAACTGGGGAGAGGAGGGAAGATAGAGGCCAGGCTCTGCACTCAGAGCAACAGGGGAGAGGAGGGAGTATAGAGGCCAGGCTCTGCACTCAGAGTAACAGGGGAGTGGAGGGAGGTTAGAGGCCTGGCTCTGCGCTCAGAGTAACAGGGGAGTGGAGGGAAGATGAAGGCCAGGCTCTGCACTCAGAGTAACAGGGGCAAGGAGGGAGGATAGAGGTCTGGCTCTGCGCTAAAAGTAACAGGGGAGTGGAGGGAGGATAGAGGCCAGGCTCTGCACTCAGAGTAACAGAGGAGAGGAAGGAAGATAGAGGCCAGGCTCTGCGCTCAGAGTAACAGGGCAGAGGAGAGAGGATAGATGCCAGGCTCTGCACTCAGAGTAACAGGGGAGCAGAGGGAAGATAGAGGCCAGGCTCTGCACTCAGAGTAACAGGGGAGCGGAGGGAGGATAGAGGCCAGGCTCTGGAATCAGAGTAACAGGGGAGAGGAAGTAGGATAGAGGCATGGCTCTGCAGTCAGAGTAACAGGGGAGCAGAGGGAGGATAGAGGCCAGGCTCTGGCCTCAGAGTAACTGGGGAGAGGAGGGAGGATAGAGGCCAGGCTCTGCAGTCAGAGTAACTGGGGAGAGGAGGGAAGATAGAGGCCAGGCTCTGCACTCAGAGCAACAGGGGAGAGGAGGGAGTATAGAGGCCTGGCTCTGCGCTCAGAGTAACATGGCAGAGGAGAGAGGATAGATGCCAGGCTCTGCACTCAGAGTAACAGGGGAGTGGAGGGAGGTTAGAGGCCTGGCTCTGCGCTCAGAGTAACAGGGGAGTGGAGGGAAGATGAAGGCCAGGCTCTGCACTCAGAGTAACAGGGGCAAGGAGGGAGGATAGAGGTCTGGCTCTGCGCTAAGAGTAACAGGGGAGTGGAGGGAGGATAGAGGCCTGGCTCTGCACTCAGAGTAACAGAGGAGAGGAAGGAAGATAGAGGCCAGGCTCTGCGCTCAGAGTAACAGGGCAGAGGAGAGAGGATAGATGCCAGGCTCTGCACTCAGAGTAACAGGGGAGCGGAGGGAGGATAGAGGCCAGGCTCTGCAGTCAGAGTAACAGGGGAGAGGAGGGAGGATAGAGGCCAGGCTCTGCACTCAGAGTAACAGGGGAGAGGAGGGAGGATAGAGGCCAGGCTCTGCACTCAGAGTAACAGGGGAGTGGAGGGAGGATAGAGGCCTGGCTCTGCGCTCAGAGTAACAGGGGAGAGGAGGGAAGATGAAGGCTAGGCTCTGCACTCCGAGTAACAGGGGAGAGGAGGGAGGATAGAGGCCAGGCTCTGCACTCAGAGTAACAGGGGAGTGGAGGGAGGATAGAGGCCTGGCTCTGCGCTCAGAGTAACAGGGGAGAGGAGGGAAGATGAAGGCCAGGCTCTGCACTCAGAGTAACAGGGGAGAGGAGGGAGGATAGAGGCCAGGCTCGGCAGTCAGAGTAACAGGGGAGCAGAGGGAGGATAGAGGCCAGGCTCTGCGCTCAGAGGAACAGGGCAGAG
Source organism: Calotriton arnoldi (assembly GCA_963921515.1). Taxonomy (NCBI): domain Eukaryota; kingdom Metazoa; phylum Chordata; class Amphibia; order Caudata; family Salamandridae; genus Calotriton; species Calotriton arnoldi. The sequence continues at coordinate 2,195,206 of CAWUFW010001964.1, forward strand.
GAGAGAGGATAGATGCCAGGCTCTGCACTCAGAGTAACCGGGGCGAGGAGGTAGGATAGAGGTCTGGCTCTGCGCTAAGAGTAACAGGGGAGTGGAGGGAGGATAGAGGCCTGGCTCTGCACTCAGAGTAACAGAGGAGAGGAGGGAAGATAGAGCCAGGCTCTGCAGTCAGAGTAACCGGGGCGAGGAGGTAGGATAGAGGCCAGGCTCTGGAATCAGAGTAACAGGGGAGAGGAAGTAGGATAGAGGCCAGGCTCTGGACTCAGAGTAACAGGGGAGAGGAGGGAGGATAGAGGCCAGGCTCTGGAATCAGAGTAACAGGGAGAGGAAGTAGTATAGAGGCATGGCTCTGCAGTCAGAGTAACAGGGGAGCAGAGGGAGGATAGAGGCCAGGCTCTGGACTCAGAGTAACAGGGGAGCAGAGGGAGGATAGAGGCCAGGCTCTGGACTCAGAGTAACAGGGGAGCAGAGGGAAGATAGAGGCCAGGCTCTGCACTCAGAGTAACAGGGGAGCGGAGGGAGGATAGAGGCCAGGCTCTGCAGTCAGAGTAACAGGGGAGCAGAGGGAGGATAGAGGCCAGGCTCTGCAGTCAGAGTAACTGGGGAGAGGAGGGAAGATAGAGGCCAGGCTCTGCACTCAGAGCAACAGGGGAGAGGAGGGAGTATAGAGGCCAGGCTCTGCAGTCAGAGTAACAGGGACGAGGAGGGAGGATAGAGGCCTGGCTCTGTGCTCAGAGTAACATGGCAGAGGCGAGAGGATAGATGCCAGGCTCTGCACTCAGAGTAACAGGGGAGTGGAGGGAGGTTAGAGGCCTGGCTCTGCGCTCAGAGTAACAGGGGAGTGGAGGGAAGATGAAGGCCAGGCTCTGCACTCAGAGTAACAGGGGCAAGGAGGGAGGATAGAGGTCTGGCTCTGCGCTAAAAGTAACAGGGGAGTGGAGGGAGGATAGAGGCCAGGCTCTGCACTCAGAGTAACAGAGGAGAGGAAGGAAGATAGAGGCCAGGCTCTGCACTCAGAGCAACAGGGGAGAGGAGGGAGTATAGAGGCCTGGCTCTGCGCTCAGAGTAACATGGCAGAGGAGAGAGGATAGATGCCAGGCTCTGCACTCAGAGTAACAGGGGAGTGGAGGGAGGATAGAGGCCAGGCTCTGGAATCAGAGTAACAGGGGAGAGGAGGGAGGATAGAGGCCAGGCTCTGCACTCAGAGTAACAGGGGAGTGGAGGGAGGATAGAGGCCTGGCTCTGCGCTAAAAGTAACAGGGGAGTGGAGGGAGGATAGAGGCCAGGCTCTGCACTCAGAGTAACAGAGGAGAGGAAGGAAGATAGAGGCCAGGCTCTGCGCTCAGAGTAACAGGGCAGAGGAGAGAGGATAGATGCCAGGCTCTGCACTCAGAGTAACAGGGGAGCAGAGGGAAGATAGAGGCCAGGCTCTGCACTCAGAGTAACAGGGGAGCGGAGGGAGGATAGAGGCCAGGCTCTGCACTCAGAGTAACAGGGGAGAGGAAGTAGGATAGAGGCATGGCTCTGCAGTCAGAGTAACAGGGGAGCAGAGGGAGGATAGAGGCCAGGCTCTGGCCTCAGAGTAACAGGGGAGAGGAGGGAAGATGAAGGCTAGGCTCTGCACTCCGAGTAACCGGAGCGAGGAGGTAGGATAGAGGCCAGGCTCTGGAATCAGAGTAACAGGGGAGAGGAAGTAGGATAGAGGCATGGCTCTGCAGTCAGAGTAACAGGGGAGCAGAGGGAGGATAGAGGCCAGGCTCTGGCCTCAGAGTAACTGGGGAGAGGAGGGAGGATAGAGGCCAGGCTCTGCAGTCAGAGTAACTGGGGAGAGGAGGGAAGATAGAGGCCAGGCTCTGCACTCAGAGCAACAGGGGAGAGGAGGGAGTATAGAGGCCTGGCTCTGCGCTCAGAGTAACATGGCAGAGGAGAGAGGATAGATGCCAGGCTCTGCACTCAGAGTAACAGGGGAGTGGAGGGAGGATAGAGGCCAGGCTCTGGAATCAGAGTAACAGGGGAGAGGAAGTAGGATAGAGGCCAGGCTCTGGACTCAGAGTAACAGGGGAGAGGAGGGAGGATAGAGGCCAGGCTCTGGAATCAGAGTAACAGGGGAGAGGAAGTAGGATAGAGGCATGGCTCTGCAGTCAGAGTAACAGGGGAGCAGAGGGAGGATAGAGGCCAGGCTCTGGACTCAGAGTAACAGGGGAGCAGAGGGAGGATAGAGGCCAGGCTCTGGACTCAGAGTAACAGGGAGCAGAGGGAGGATAGAGGCCAGGCTCTGCAGTCAGAGTAACAGGGGAGAGGAGGGAGGATGGAGGCCAGGCTCTGCACTCCGAGTAACAGGGGAGAGGAGGGAGGATAGAGGCCAGGCTCTGCAGTCAGAGTAACAGGGGAGCAGAGGGAGGATAGAGGCCAGGCTCTGCACTCAGAGTAACAGGGGAGCGGAGGGAGGATAGAGGCCAGGCTCTGCACTCAGAGTAACAGGGGAGCAGAGGGAAGATAGAGGCCAGGCTCTGCACTCAGAGTAACAGGGGAGCGGAGGGAGGATAGAGGCCAGGCTCTGCAGTCAGAGTAACAGGGGAGCAGAGGGAGGATAGAGGCCAGGCTCTGCAGTCAGAGTAACTGGGGAGAGGAGGGAAGATAGAGGCCAGGCTCTGCACTCAGAGCAACAGGGGAGAGGAGGGAGTATAGAGGCCAGGCTCTGCAGTCAGAGTAACAGGGACGAGGAGGGAGGATAGAGGCCTGGCTCTGTGCTCAGAGTAACATGGCAGAGGCGAGAGGATAGATGCCAGGCTCTGCACTCAGAGTAACAGGGGAGTGGAGGGAGGTTAGAGGCCTGGCTCTGCGCTCAGAGTAACAGGGGAGTGGAGGGAAGATGAAGGCCAGGCTCTGCACTCAGAGTAACAGGGGCAAGGAGGGAGGATAGAGGTCTGGCTCTGCGCTAAAAGTAACAGGGGAGTGGAGGGAGGATAGAGGCCAGGCTCTGCACTCAGAGTAACAGAGGAGAGGAAGGAAGATAGAGGCCAGGCTCTGCGCTCAGAGTAACAGGGCAGAGGAGAGAGGATAGATGCCAGGCTCTGCACTCAGAGTAACAGGGGAGCAGAGGGAAGATAGAGGCCAGGCTCTGGCCTCAGAGTAACAGGGGAGAGGAGGGAGGATAGAGGCCAGGCTCTGCAGTCAGAGTAACAGGGCAGAGGAGAGAGGATAGATGCCAGGCTCTGCACTCAGAGTAACAGGGGAGTGGAGGGAGGTTAGAGGCCTGGCTCTGCGCTCAGAGTAACAGGGGAGTGGAGGGAAGATGAAGGCCAGGCTCTGCACTCAGAGTAACAGGGGCAAGGAGGGAGGATAGAGGTCTGGCTCTGCGCTAAGAGTAACAGGGGAGTGGAGGGAGGATAGAGGCCTGGCTCTGCACTCAGAGTAACAGAGGAGAGGAAGGAAGATAGAGGCCAGGCTCTGCGCTCAGAGTAACAGGGCAGAGGAGAGAGGATAGATGCCAGGCTCTGCACTCAGAGTAACAGGGGAGCGGAGGGAGGATAGAGGCCAGGCTCTGCAGTCAGAGTAACAGGGGAGAGGAGGGAGGATAGAGGCCAGGCTCTGCACTCAGAGTAACAGGGGAGAGGAGGGAGGATAGAGGCCAGGCTCTGCACTCAGAGTAACAGGGGAGTGGAGGGAGGATAGAGGCCTGGCTCTGCGCTCAGAGTAACAGGGGAGAGGAGGGAAGATGAAGGCTAGGCTCTGCACTCCGAGTAACAGGGGAGAGGAGGGAGGATAGAGGCCAGGCTCTGCACTCAGAGTAACAGGGGAGTGGAGGGAGGATAGAGGCCTGGCTCTGCGCTCAGAGTAACAGGGGAGAGGAGGGAAGATGAAGGCCAGGCTCTGCACTCAGAGTAACAGGGGAGAGGAGGGAGGATAGAGGCCAGGCTCGGCAGTCAGAGTAACAGGGGAGCAGAGGGAGGATAGAGGCCAGGCTCTGCGCTCAGAGGAACAGGGCAGAGGAGAGAGGATAGATGCCAGGCTCTGCACTCAGAGTAACAGGGGAGCAGAGGGAAGATAGAGGCCAGGCTCTGCACTCAGAGTAACAGGGGCAAGGAGGGAGGATAGAGGTCTGGCTCTGCGCTAAGAGTAACAGGGGAGTGGAGGGAGGATAGAGGCCTGGCTCTGCACTCAGAGTAACAGAGGAGAGGAGGGAAGATAGAGCCAGGCTCTGCAGTCAGAGTAACCGGGGCGAGGAGGTAGGATAGAGGCCAGGCTCTGGAATCAGAGTAACAGGGGAGAGGAAGTAGGATAGAGGCCAGGCTCTGGACTCAGAGTAACAGGGGAGAGGAGGGAGGATAGAGGCCAGGCTCTGGAATCAGAGTAACAGGGGAGAGGAAGTAGTATAGAGGCATGGCTCTGCAGTCAGAGTAACAGGGGAGCAGAGGGAGGATAGAGGCCAGGCTCTGGACTCAGAGTAACAGGGGAGCAGAGGGAGGATAGAGGCCAGGCTCTGGACTCAGAGTAACAGGGGAGCAGAGGGAAGATAGAGGCCAGGCTCTGCACTCAGAGTAACAGGGGAGCGGAGGGAGGATAGAGGCCAGGCTCTGCAGTCAGAGTAACAGGGGAGCAGAGGGAGGATAGAGGCCAGGCTCTGCAGTCAGAGTAACTGGGGAGAGGAGGGAAGATAGAGGCCAGGCTCTGCACTCAGAGCAACAGGGGAGAGGAGGGAGGATAGAGGCCAGGCTCTGCAGTCAGAGTAACAGGGACGAGGAGGGAGGATAGAGGCCTGGCTCTGTGCTCAGAGTAACATGGCAGAGGCGAGAGGATAGATGCCAGGCTCTGCACTCAGAGTAACAGGGGAGTGGAGGGAGGTTAGAGGCCTGGCTCTGCGCTCAGAGTAACAGGGGAGTGGAGGGAAGATGAAGGCCAGGCTCTGCACTCAGAGTAACAGGGGCAAGGAGGGAGGATAGAGGTCTGGCTCTGCGCTAAAAGTAACAGGGGAGTGGAGGGAGGATAGAGGCCAGGCTCTGCACTCAGAGTAACAGAGGAGAGGAAGGAAGATAGAGGCCAGGCTCTGCGCTCAGAGTAACAGGGCAGAGGAGAGAGGATAGATGCCAGGCTCTGCACTCAGAGTAACAGGGGAGCAGAGGGAAGATAGAGGCCAGGCTCTGCACTCAGAGTAACAGGGGAGAGGAGGGAGGATAGAGGCCAGGCTCTGCACTCAGAGTAACAGGGGAGCAGAGGGAGGATAGAGGCCAGGCTCTGCGCTCAGAGTAACAGGGCAGAGGAGAGAGGATAGATGCCAGGCTCTGCACTCAGAGTAACAGGGGAGCGGAGGGAGCGGAGGGAGAATAGAGGCCAGGCTCTGCACTCAGAGTAACAGGGGCAAGGAGGGAGGATAGAGGTCTGGCTCTGCACTAAGAGTAACAGGGGAGTGGAGGGAGGATAGAGGCCTGGCTCTGCACTCAGAGTAACAGAGGAGAGGAGGGAAGATAGAGCCAGGCTTTGCAGTCAGAGTAACCGGGGCGAGGAGGTAGGATAGAGGCCAGGCTCTGGAATCAGAGTAACAGGGGAGAGGAAGTAGGATAGAGGCCAGGCTCTGGACTCAGAGTAACAGGGGAGAGGAGGGAGGATAGAGGCCAGGCTCTGCACTCAGAGTAACAGGGGAGCGGAGGGAGGATAGAGGCCAGGCTCTGCAGTCAGAGTAACTGGGGAGAGGAGGGAAGATAGAGGCCAGGCTCTGCACTCAGAGCAACAGGGGAGAGGAGGGAGTAGTAGAGGCCAGGCTCTGCAGTCAGAGTAACGGGGGCGAGGAGGGAGGATAGAGGCCTGGCTCTGCGCTCAGAGTAACATGGCAGAGGAGAGAGGATAGATGCCAGGCTCTGCACTCAGAGTAACAGGGGAGCAGAGGGAAGATAGAGGCCAGGCTCTTCACTCAGAGTAACAGGGGAGCGGAGGGAGGATAGAGGCCAGGCTCTGCACTCAGAGTAACAGGGGCAAGGAGGGAGGATAGAGGTCTGGCTCTGCGCTAAGAGTAACAAGGGAGTGGAGGGAGGATAGGGGCCTGGCTCTGCACTCAGAGTAACATAGGAGAGGAGGGAAGATAGAGCCAGGCTCTGCAGTCAGAGTAACCGGGCGAGGAGGTAGGATAGAGGCCAGGCTCTGGAATCAGAGTAACAGGGGAGAGGAAGTAGGATAGAGGCATGGCTCTGCAGTCAGAGTAACAGGGGAGCAGAGGGAGGATAGAGGCCAGGCTCTGGACTCAGAGTAACAGGGGAGCAGAGGGAGGATAGAGGCCAGGCTCTGGACTCAGAGTAACAGGGGAGCAGAGGGAGGATAGAGGCCAGGCTCTGCAGTCAGAGTAACAGGGGAGAGGAGGGAGGATGGAGGCCAGGCTCTGCACTCCGAGTAACAGGGGAGAGGAGGGAGGATAGAGGCCAGGCTCTGCAGTCAGAGTAACAGGGGAGCAGAGGGAGGATAGAGGCCAGGCTCTGCGCTCAGAGTAACAGGGCAGAGGAGAGAGGATAGATGCCAGGCTCTGCACTCAGAGTAACAGAGGAGCGGAGGGAGGATAGAGGCCAGGCTCTGCAGTCAGAGTAACAGGGGAGAGGAGGGAGGATAGAGGCCAGGCTCTGCAGTCAGAGTAACTGGGGAGAGGAGGGAAGATAGAGGCCAGGCTCTGCACTCAGAGTAACAGGGGAGCGGAGGGAGGATAGAGGCCAGGCTCTGCACTCAGAGTAACAGGGGCAAGGAGGGAGGATAGAGGTCTGGCTCTGCGCTAAGAGTAACAGGGGAGCAGAGGGAAGATAGAGGCCAGGCTCTGCACTCAGAGTAACAGGGGAGCGGAGGGAGGATAGAGGCCAGGCTCTGCAGTCAGAGTAACAGGGGAGCAGAGGGAGGATAGAGGCCAGGCTCTGCAGTCAGAGTAACTGGGGAGAGGAGGGAAGATAGAGGCCAGGCTCTGCACTCAGAGCAACAGGGGAGAGGAGGGAGTATAGAGGCCAGGCTCTGCAGTCAGAGTAACAGGGACGAGGAGGGAGGATAGAGGCCTGGCTCTGTGCTCAGAGTAACATGGCAGAGGCGAGAGGATAGATGCCAGGCTCTGCACTCAGAGTAACAGGGGAGTGGAGGGAGGTTAGAGGCCTGGCTCTGCGCTCAGAGTAACAGGGGAGTGGAGGGAAGATGAAGGCCAGGCTCTGCACTCAGAGTAACAGGGCAAGGAGGGAGGATAGAGGTCTGGCTCTGCGCTAAAAGTAACAGGGGAGTGGAGGGAGGATAGAGGCCAGGCTCTGCACTCAGAGTAACAGAGGAGAGGAAGGAAGATAGAGGCCAGGCTCTGCGCTCAGAGTAACAGGGCAGAGGAGAGAGGATAGATGCCAGGCTCTGCACTCAGAGTAACAGGGGAGCAGAGGGAAGATAGAGGCCAGGCTCTGGCCTCAGAGTAACTGGGGAGAGGAGGGAGGATAGAGGCCAGGCTCTGCAGTCAGAGTAACAGGGCAGAGGAGAGAGGATAGATGCCAGGCTCTGCACTCAGAGTAACAGGGGAGTGGAGGGAGGTTAGAGGCCTGGCTCTGCGCTCAGAGTAACAGGGGAGTGGAGGGAAGATGAAGGCCAGGCTCTGCACTCAGAGTAACAGGGGCAAGGAGGAGGATAGAGGTCTGGCTCTGCGCTAAGAGTAACAAGGGAGTGGAGGGAGGATAGGGGCCTGGCTCTGCACTCAGAGTAACATAGGAGAGGAGGGAAGATAGAGCCAGGCTCTGCAGTCAGAGTAACCGGGGCGAGGAGGTAGGATAGAGGCCAGGCTCTGGAATCAGAGTAACAGGGGAGAGGAAGTAGGATAGAGGCATGGCTCTGCAGTCAGAGTAACAGGGGAGCAGAGGGAGGATAGAGGCCAGGCTCTGGACTCAGAGTAACAGGGGAGCAGAGGGAGGATAGAGGCCAGGCTCTGGACTCAGAGTAACAGGGGAGCAGAGGGAGGATAGAGGCCAGGCTCTGCAGTCAGAGTAACAGGGGAGAGGAGGGAGGATGGAGGCCAGGCTCTGCACTCCGAGTAACAGGGGAGAGGAGGGAGGATAGAGGCCAGGCTCTGCAGTCAGAGTAACAGGGGAGCAGAGGGAGGATAGAGGCCAGGCTCTGCGCTCAGAGTAACAGGGCAGAGGAGAGAGGATAGATGCCAGGCTCTGCACTCAGAGTAACAGGGGAGCGGAGGGAGGATAGAGGCCAGGCTCTGCACTCAGAGTAACAGGGGAGCAGAGGGAAGATAGAGGCCAGGCTCTGCACTCAGAGTAACAGGGGAGCGGAGGGAGGATAGAGGCCAGGCTCTGCAGTCAGAGTAACAGGGGAGCTGAGGGAGGATAGAGGCCAGGCTCTGCAGTCAGAGTAACTGGGGAGAGGAGGGAAGATAGAGGCCAGGCTCTGCACTCAGAGCAACAGGGGAGAGGAGGGAGTATAGAGGCCAGGCTCTGCAGTCAGAGTAACAGGGACGAGGAGGGAGGATAGAGGCCTGGCTCTGTGCTCAGAGTAACATGGCAGAGGCGAGAGGATAGATGCCAGGCTCTGCACTCAGAGTAACAGGGGAGTGGAGGGAGGTTAGAGGCCTGGCTCTGCGCTCAGAGTAACAGGGGAGTGGAGGGAAGATGAAGGCCAGGCTCTGCACTCAGAGTAACAGGGCAAGGAGGGAGGATAGAGGTCTGGCTCTGCGCTAAAAGTAACAGGGGAGTGGAGGGAGGATAGAGGCCAGGCTCTGCACTCAGAGTAACAGAGGAGAGGAAGGAAGATAGAGGCCAGGCTCTGCGCTCAGAGTAACAGGGCAGAGGAGAGAGGATAGATGCCAGGCTCTGCACTCAGAGTAACAGGGGAGCGGAGGGAGGATAGAGGCCAGGCTCTGCAGTCAGAGTAACAGGGAGAGGAGGGAGGATAGAGGCCAGGCTCTGCACTCAGAGTAACAGGGGAGAGGAGGGAGGATAGAGGCCAGGCTCTGCACTCAGAGTAACAGGGGAGTGGAGGGAGGATAGAGGCCTGGCTCTGCGCTCAGAGTAACAGGGGAGTGGAGGGAAGATGAAGGCCAGGCTCTGCACTCAGAGTAACAGGGGCAAGGAGGGAGGATAGAGGTCTGGCTCTGCGCTAAGAGTAACAGGGGAGTGGAGGGAGGATAGAGGCCTGGCTCTGCACTCAGAGTAACAGAGGAGAGGAAGGAAGATAGAGGCCAGGCTCTGCGCTCAGAGTAACAGGGCAGAGGAGAGAGGATAGATGCCAGGCTCTGCACTCAGAGTAACAGGGGAGAGGAGGGAAGATGAAGGCCAGGCTCTGCACTCAGAGTAACAGGGGAGAGGAGGGAGGATAGAGGCCAGGCTCGGCAGTCAGAGTAACAGGGGAGCAGAGGGAGGATAGAGGCCAGGCTCTGCGCTCAGAGGAACAGGGCAGAGGAGAGAGGATAGATGCCAGGCTCTGCACTCAGAGTAACAGGGGAGCAGAGGGAAGATAGAGGCCAGGCTCTGCACTCAGAGTAACAGGGGAGCGGAGGGAGGATAGAGGCCAGGCTCTGCACTCAGAGTAACAGGGGCAAGGAGGGAGGATAGAGGTCTGGCTCTGCGCTAAGAGTAACAGGGGAGTGGAGGGAGGATAGAGGCCTGGCTCTGCACTCAGAGTAACAGAGGAGAGGAGGGAAGATAGAGCCAGGCTCTGCAGTCAGAGTAACCGGGCGAGGAGGTAGGATAGAGGCCAGGCTCTGGAATCAGAGTAACAGGGGAGAGGAAGTAGGATAGAGGCCAGGCTCTGGACTCAGAGTAACAGGGGAGAGGAGGGAGGATAGAGGCCAGGCTCTGGAATCAGAGTAACAGGGGAGAGGAAGTAGTATAGAGGCATGGCTCTGCAGTCAGAGTAACAGGGGAGCAGAGGGAGGATAGAGGCCAGGCTCTGGACTCAGAGTAACAGGGGAGCAGAGGGAGGATAGAGGCCAGGCTCTGGACTCAGAGTAACAGGGGAGCAGAGGGAAGATAGAGGCCAGGCTCTGCACTCAGAGTAACAGGGGAGCGGAGGGAGGATAGAGGCCAGGCTCTGCACTCAGAGCAACAGGGGAGAGGAGGGAGTATAGAGGCCAGGCTCTGCAGTCAGAGTAACAGGGACGAGGAGGGAGGATAGAGGCCTGGCTCTGTGCTCAGAGTAACATGGCAGAGGCGAGAGGATAGATGCCAGGCTCTGCACTCAGAGTAACAGGGGAGTGGAGGGAGGTTAGAGGCCTGGCTCTGCGCTCAGAGTAACAGGGGAGTGGAGGGAAGATGAAGGCCAGGCTCTGCACTCAGAGTAACAGGGCAAGGAGGGAGGATAGAGGTCTGGCTCTGCGCTAAAAGTAACAGGGGAGTGGAGGGAGGATAGAGGCCAGGCTCTGCACTCAGAGTAACAGAGGAGAGGAAGGAAGATAGGAGGCCAGGCTCTGCGCTCAGAGTAACAGGGCAGAGGAGAGAGGATAGATGCCAGGCTCTGCACTCAGAGTAACAGGGGAGCAGAGGGAAGATAGAGGCCAGGCTCTGAACTCAGAGTAACAGGGGAGCGGAGGGAGGATAGAGGCCAGGCTCTGCACTCAGAGTAACAGAGGAGAGGAGGGAAGATAGAGCCAGGCTCTGCAGTCAGAGTAACCGGAGCGAGGAGGTAGGATAGAGGCCAGGCTCTGGAATCAGAGTAACAGGGGAGAGGAAGTAGGATAGAGGCATGGCTCTGCAGTCAGAGTAACAGGGGAGCAGAGGGAGGATAGAGGCCAGGCTCTGGCCTCAGAGTAACTGGGGAGAGGAGGGAGGATAGAGGCCAGGCTCTGCAGTCAGAGTAACTGGGGAGAGGAGGGAAGATAGAGGGCAGGCTCTGCACTCAGAGCAACAGGGGAGAGGAGGGAGTATAGAGGCCTGGCTCTGCGCTCAGAGTAACATGGCAGAGGAGAGAGGATAGATGCCAGGCTCTGCACTCAGAGTAACAGGGGAGTGGAGGGAGGATAGAGGCCAGGCTCTGGAATCAGAGTAACAGGGAGAGGAAGTAGGATAGAGGCCAGGCTCTGGACTCAGAGTAACAGGGGAGAGGAGGGAGGATAGAGGCCAGGCTCTGGAATCAGAGTAACAGGGGAGAGGAAGTAGTATAGAGGCATGGCTCTGCAGTCAGAGTAACAGGGGAGCAGAGGGAGGATAGAGGCCAGGCTCTGCACTCAGAGTAACAGGGGAGCGGAGGGAGGATAGAGGCCAGGCTCTGCACTCAGAGTAACAGGGGAGCAGAGGGAAGATAGAGGCCAGGCTCTGCACTCAGAGTAACAGGGGAGCGGAGGGAGGATAGAGGCCAGGCTCTGCAGTCAGAGTAACAGGGGCGAGGAGGGAGGATGGAGGCCAGGCTCTGCACTCCGAGTAACAGGGGTGCAGAGGGAGGATAGAGGCCAGGCTCTGCAGTCAGAGTAACAGGGGAGCGGAGGGAGGATAGAGGCCAGGCTCTGCACTCAGAGTAACAGGGGAGAGGAGGGAGGATAGAGGCCAGGCTCTGCACTCAGAGCAACAGGGGAGAGGAGGGAGGATAGAGGCCAGGCTCTGCAGTCAGAGTAACAGGGGAGAGGAGGGAGGATAGAGGCCAGGCTCTGCACTCAGAGCAACAGGGAGAGGAGGGAGGATAGAGGCCAGGCTCTGCAGTCAGAGTAACAGGGGCGAGGAGGGAGGATAGAGGCCTGGCTCTGCGCTCAGAGTAACAGGGGAGAGGAGGGAGGACGGAGGCCAGCTCTGGACTCAGAGTAACAGGGGAGAGGAGGGAAGATAGAGGCCAGGCTCTGGACTCAGAGTAACAGGGGAGAGGAGGGAGGATAGAGGCCAGGCTCTGCACTCAGAGTAACAGGGGAGCAGAGGGAGGATAGAGGCCAGGCTCTGCGCTCAGAGTAACAGGGCAGAGGAGAGAGGATAGATGCCAGGCTCTGCACTCAGAGTAACAGGGGAGCGGAGGGAGGATAGAGGCCAGGCTCTGCAGTCAGAGTAACAGGGGAGAGGAGGGAAGATGAAGGCCAGGCTCTGCACTCAGAGTAACAGGGGAGAGGAGGGAGGATAGAGGCCAGGCTCTGCAGTCAGAGTAACAGGGGAGCAGAGGGAGGATAGAGGCCAGGCTCTGCGCTCAGAGTAACAGGGCAGAGGAGAGAGGATAGATGCCAGGCTCTGCACTCAGAGTAACAGGGGAGCAGAGGGAAGATAGAGGCCAGGCTCTGCACTCAGAGTAACAGGGGAGCGGAGGGAGCGGAGGGAGAATAGAGGCCAGGCTCTGCACTCAGAGTAACAGGGGCAAGGAGGGAGGATAGAGGTCTGGCTCTGCACTAAGAGTAACAGGGGAGTGGAGGGAGGATAGAGGCCTGGCTCTGCACTCAGAGTAACAGAGGAGAGGAGGGAAGATAGAGCCAGGCTTTGCAGTCAGAGTAACCGGGCGAGGAGGTAGGATAGAGGCCAGGCTCTGGAATCAGAGTAACAGGGGAGAGGAAGTAGGATAGAGGCCAGGCTCTGGACTCAGAGTAACAGGGGAGAGGAGGGAGGATAGAGGCCAGGCTCTGCACTCAGAGTAACAGGGGAGCGGAGGGAGGATAGAGGCCAGGCTCTGCAGTCAGAGTAACTGGGGAGAGGAGGGAAGATAGAGGCCAGGCTCTGCACTCAGAGCAACAGGGGAGAGGAGGGAGTATAGAGGCCAGGCTCTGCAGTCAGAGTAACGGGGGCGAGGAGGCAGGATAGAGGCCTGGCTCTGCGCTCAGAGTAACATGGCAGAGGAGAGAGGATAGATGCCAGGCTCTGCACTCAGAGTAACAGGGGAGCAGAGGGAAGATAGAGGCCAGGCTCTTCACTCAGAGTAACAGGGGAGCGGAGGGAGGATAGAGGCCAGGCTCTGCACTCAGAGTAACAGGGGCAAGGAGGGAGGATAGAGGTCTGGCTCTGCGCTAAGAGTAACAAGGGAGTGGAGGGAGGATAGGGGCCTGGCTCTGCACTCAGAGTAACAGAGGAGAGGAGGGAAGATAGAGCCAGGCTCTGCAGTCAGAGTAACCGGGCGAGGAGGTAGGATAGAGGCCAGGCTCTGGAATCAGAGTAACAGGGGAGAGGAAGTAGGATAGAGGCATGGCTCTGCAGTCAGAGTAACAGGGGAGCAGAGGGAGGATAGAGGCCAGGCTCTGGACTCAGAGTAACAGGGGAGCAGAGGGAGGATAGAGGCCAGGCTCTGGACTCAGAGTAACAGGGGAGCAGAGGGAGGATAGAGGCCAGGCTCTGCAGTCAGAGTAACAGGGGAGAGGAGGGAGGATGGAGGCCAGGCTCTGCACTCCGAGTAACAGGGGAGAGGAGGGAGGATAGAGGCCAGGCTCTGCACTCAGAGTAACAGGGGAGCGGAGGGAGGATAGAGGCCAGGCTCTGCACTCAGAGTAACAGGGAGAGGAGGGAGGATAGAGGCCAGGCTCTGCACTCAGAGCAACAGGGGAGAGGAGGGAGGATAGAGGCCAGGCTCTGCAGTCAGAGTAACAGGGGAGAGGAGGGAGGATAGAGGCCAGGCTCTGCACTCAGAGCAACAGGGGAGAGGAGGGAGGATAGAGGCCAGGCTCTGCAGTCAGAGTAACAGGGGCGAGGAGGGAGGATAGAGGCCTGGCTCTGCGCTCAGAGTAACAGGGGAGAGGAGGGAGGACGGAGGCCAGCTCTGGACTCAGAGTAACAGGGGAGAGGAGGGAAGATAGAGGCCAGGCTCTGGACTCAGAGTAACAGGGGAGAGGAGGGAGGATAGAGGCCAGGCTCTGCACTCAGAGTAACAGGGGACTAGAGGGAGGATAGAGGCCAGGCTCTGCGCTCAGAGTAACAGGGCAGAGGAGAGAGGATAGATGCCAGGCTCTGCACTCAGAGTAACAGGGGAGCAGAGGGAAGATAGAGGCCAGGCTCTGCAGTCAGAGTAACCGGGGCGAGGAGGTAGGATAGAGGCCAGGCTCTGGAATCAGAGTAACAGGGGAGAGGAGGGAGGATAGAGGCCAGGCTCTGCACTCAGAGTAACAGGGGAGAGGAGGGAGGATAGAGGCCAGGCTCTGCACTCAGAGTAACAGGGGAGTGGAGGGAGGATAGAGGCCTGGCTCTGCGCTCAGAGTAACAGGGGAGTGGAGGGAAGATGAAGGCCAGGCTCTGCACTCAGAGTAACAGGGGCAAGGAGGGAGGATAGAGGTCTGGCTCTGCGCTAAGAGTAACAGGGAGTGGAGGGAGGATAGAGGCCTGGCTCTGCACTCAGAGTAACAGAGGAGAGGAAGGAAGATAGAGGCCAGGCTCTGCGCTCAGAGTAACAGGGCAGAGGAGAGAGGATAGATGCCAGGCTCTGCACTCAGAGTAACAGGGGAGAGGAGGGAAGATGAGAGGCCAGGCTCTGCACTCAGAGTAACAGGGGAGAGGAGGGAGGATAGAGGCCAGGCTCTGCAGTCAGAGTAACAGGGGAGCAGAGGGAGGATAGAGGCCAGGCTCTGCGCTCAGAGTAACAGGGCAGAGGAGAGAGGATAGATGCCAGGCTCTGCACTCAGAGTAACAGGGGAGCAGAGGGAAGATAGAGGCCAGGCTCTGCACTCAGAGTAACAGGGGAGCGGAGGGAGGATAGAGGCCAGGCTCTGCACTCAGAGTAACAGGGGCAAGGAGGGAGGATAGAGGTCTGGCTCTGCGCTAAGAGTAACAGGGGAGTGGAGGGAGGATAGAGGCCTGGCTCTGCACTCAGAGTAACAGAGGAGAGGAGGGAAGATAGAGCCAGGCTCTGCAGTCAGAGTAACCAGGGCGAGGAGGTAGGATAGAGGCCAGGCTCTGGAATCAGAGTAACAGGGGAGAGGAAGTAGGATAGAGGCCAGGCTCTGGACTCAGAGTAACAGGGGAGAGGAGGGAGGATAGAGGCCAGGCTCTGGAATCAGAGTAACAGGGGAGAGGAAGTAGGATAGAGGCATGGCTCTGCAGTCAGAGTAACAGGGGAGCAGAGGGAGGATAGAGGCCAGGCTCTGGACTCAGAGTAACAGGGGAGCAGAGGGAGGATAGAGGCCAGGCTCTGGACTCAGAGTAACAGGGGAGCAGAGGGAAGATAGAGGCCAGGCTCTGCACTCAGAGTAACAGGGGAGCGGAGGGAGGATAGAGGCCAGGCTCTGCACTCAGAGCAACAGGGGAGAGGAGGGAGTATAGAGGCCAGGCTCTGCAGTCAGAGTAACAGGGACGAGGAGGGAGGATAGAGGCCTGGCTCTGTGCTCAGAGTAACATGGCAGAGGCGAGAGGATAGATGCCAGGCTCTGCACTCAGAGTAACAGGGGAGTGGAGGGAGGTTAGAGGCCTGGCTCTGCGCTCAGAGTAACAGGGGAGTGGAGGGAAGATGAAGGCCAGGCTCTGCACTCAGAGTAACAGGGCAAGGAGGGAGGATAGAGGTCTGGCTCTGCGCTAAAAGTAACAGGGGAGTGGAGGGAGGATAGAGGCCAGGCTCTGCACTCAGAGTAACAGAGGAGAGGAGGGAAGATAGAGGCCAGGCTCTGCGCTCAGAGTAACAGGGCAGAGGAGAGAGGATAGATGCCAGGCTCTGCACTCAGAGTAACAGGGGAGCAGAGGGAAGATAGAGGCCAGGCTCTGAACTCAGAGTAACAGGGGAGCGGAGGGAGGATAGAGGCCAGGCTCTGCACTCAGAGTAACAGAGGAGAGGAGGGAAGATAGAGGCCAGGCTCTGCAGTCAGAGTAACCGGAGCGAGGAGGTAGGATAGAGGCCAGGCTCTGGAATCAGAGTAACAGGGGAGAGGAAGTAGGATAGAGGCATGGCTCTGCAGTCAGAGTAACAGGGGAGCAGAGGGAGGATAGAGGCCAGGCTCTGGCCTCAGAGTAACTGGGGAGAGGAGGGAGGATAGAGGCCAGGCTCTGCAGTCAGAGTAACTGGGGAGAGGAGGGAAGATAGAGGGCTAGGCTCTGCACTCAGAGCAACAGGGGAGAGGAGGGAGGATAGAGGCCTGGCTCTGCGCTCAGAGTAACATGGCAGAGGAGGGAGGATAGATGCCAGGCTCTGCACTCAGAGTAACAGGGGAGTGGAGGGAGGATAGAGGCCAGGCTCTGGAATCAGAGTAACAGGGGAGAGGAGGTAGGATAGAGGCCAGGCTCTGGACTCAGAGTAACAGGGGAGAGGAGGGAGGATAGAGGCCAGGCTCTGGAATCAGAGTAACAGGGGAGAGGAGAGTAGGATAGAGGCCATGGCTCTGCAGTCAGAGTAACAGGGGAGCAGAGGGAGGATAGAGGCCAGGCTCTGCACTCAGAGTAACAGGGGAGCGGAGGGAGGATAGAGGCCAGGCTCTGCACTCAGAGTAACAGGGGAGCAGAGGGAAGATAGAGGCCAGGCTCTGCACTCAGAGTAACAGGGGAGCGGAGGGAGGATAGAGGCCAGGCTCTGCAGTCAGAGTAACAGGGCGAGCGAGGGAGGATAGAGGCCAGGCTCTGCACTCAGAGTAACAGGGTGCAGAGGGAGGATAGAGGCCAGGCTCTGCAGTCAGAGTAACAGGGGAGCGGAGGGAGGATAGAGGCCAGGCTCTGCACTCAGAGTAACAGGGGAGAGGAGGGAGGATAGAGGCCAGGCTCTGCACTCAGAGCAACAGGGGAGAGGAGGGAGGATAGAGGCCAGGCTCTGCAGTCAGAGTAACAGGGGAGAGGAGGGAGGATAGAGGCCAGGCTCTGCACTCAGAGCAACAGGGGAGAGGAGGGAGGATAGAGGCCAGGCTCTGCAGTCAGAGTAACAGGGGCGAGGAGGGAGGATAGAGGCCTGGCTCTGCGCTCAGAGTAACAGGGGAGAGGAGGGAGGACGGAGGCCAGGCTCTGGACTCAGAGTAACAGGGGAGAGGAGGGAAGATAGAGGCCAGGCTCTGGACTCAGAGTAACAGGGGAGAGGAGGGAGGATAGAGGCCAGGCTCTGCACTCAGAGTAACAGGGGAGCAGAGGGAGGATAGAGGCCAGGCTCTGCGCTCAGAGTAACAGGGCAGAGGAGAGAGGATAGATGCCAGGCTCTGCACTCAGAGTAACAGGGGAGCGGAGGGAGGATAGAGGCCAGGCTCTGCAGTCAGAGTAACAGGGGAGAGGAGGGAAGATAGAAGGCCAGGCTCTGCACTCAGAGTAACAGGGGAGAGGAGGGAGGATAGAGGCCAGGCTCTGCAGTCAGAGTAACAGGGGAGCAGAGGGAGGATAGAGGCCAGGCTCTGCGCTCAGAGTAACAGGGCAGAGGAGAGAGGATAGATGCCAGGCTCTGCACTCAGAGTAACAGGGGAGCAGAGGGAAGATAGAGGCCAGGCTCTGCACTCAGAGTAACAGGGGAGCGGAGGGAGCGGAGGGAGAATAGAGGCCAGGCTCTGCACTCAGAGTAACAGGGGCAAGGAGGGAGGATAGAGGTCTGGCTCTGCACTAAGAGTAACAGGGAGTGGAGGGAGGATAGAGGCCTGGCTCTGCACTCAGAGTAACAGAGGAGAGGAGGGAAGATAGAGCCAGGCTTTGCAGTCAGAGTAACCGGGCGAGGAGGTAGGATAGAGGCCAGGCTCTGGAATCAGAGTAACAGGGGAGAGGAAGTAGGATAGAGGCCAGGCTCTGGACTCAGAGTAACAGGGGAGAGGAGGGAGGATAGAGGCCAGGCTCTGCACTCAGAGTAACAGGGGAGCGGAGGGAGGATAGAGGCCAGGCTCTGCAGTCAGAGTAACTGGGGAGAGGAGGGAAGATAGAGGCCAGGCTCTGCACTCAGAGCAACAGGGGAGAGGAGGGAGTATAGAGGCCAGGCTCTGCAGTCAGAGTAACGGGGCGAGGAGGCAGGATAGAGGCCTGGCTCTGCGCTCAGAGTAACATGGCAGAGGAGAGAGGATAGATGCCAGGCTCTGCACTCAGAGTAACAGGGGAGCAGAGGGAAGATAGAGGCCAGGCTCTTCACTCAGAGTAACAGGGGAGCGGAGGGAGGATGAGAGGCCAGGCTCTGCACTCAGAGTAACAGGGGCAAGGAGGGAGGATAGAGGTCTGGCTCTGCGCTAAGAGTAACAAGGGAGTGGAGGGAGGATAGGGGCCTGGCTCTGCACTCAGAGTAACAGAGGAGAGGAGGGAAGATAGAGCCAGGCTCTGCAGTCAGAGTAACCGGGCGAGGAGGTAGGATAGAGGCCAGGCTCTGGAATCAGAGTAACAGGGGAGAGGAAGTAGGATAGAGGCATGGCTCTGCAGTCAGAGTAACAGGGAGCAGAGGGAGGATAGAGGCCAGGCTCTGGACTCAGAGTAACAGGGGAGCAGAGGGAGGATAGAGGCCAGGCTCTGGACTCAGAGTAACAGGGGAGCAGAGGGAGGATAGAGGCCAGGCTCTGCAGTCAGAGTAACAGGGGAGAGGAGGAGGATGGAGGCCAGGCTCTGCACTCCGAGTAACAGGGGAGAGGAGGGAGGATAGAGGCCAGGCTCTGCACTCAGAGTAACAGGGGAGAGGAGGGAGGATAGGAGGCCAGGCTCTGCACTCAGAGTAACAGGGGAGAGGAGGGAGGATAGAGGCCAGGCTCTGCACTCAGAGCAACAGGGGAGAGGAGGGAGGATAGAGGCCAGGCTCTGCAGTCAGAGCAACAGGGGAGAGGAGGGAGGATAGAGGCCAGGCTCTGCACTCAGAGCAACAGGGGAGAGGAGGGAGGATAGAGGCCAGGCTCTGCAGTCAGAGCAACAGGGGCGAGGAGGGAGGATAGAGGCCTGGCTCTG
The DNA here is from genome assembly GCA_963921515.1 of Calotriton arnoldi. NCBI lineage: Eukaryota > Metazoa > Chordata > Amphibia > Caudata > Salamandridae > Calotriton > Calotriton arnoldi. The sequence continues at coordinate 2,213,889 of CAWUFW010001964.1, forward strand.
CGCTCAGAGTAACAGGGGAGAGGAGGGAGGACGGAGGCCAGCTCTGGACTCAGAGTAACAGGGGAGAGGAGGGAAGATAGAGGCCAGGCTCTGGACTCAGAGTAACAGGGGAGAGGAGGGAGGATAGAGGCCAGGCTCTGCACTCAGAGTAACAGGGGACTAGAGGGAGGATAGAGGCCAGGCTCTGCGCTCAGAGTAACAGGGCAGAGGAGAGAGGATAGATGCCAGGCTCTGCACTCAGAGTAACAGGGGAGCAGAGGGAAGATAGAGGCCAGGCTCTGCAGTCAGAGTAACCGGGCGAGGAGGTAGGATAGAGGCCAGGCTCTGGAATCAGAGTAACAGGGGAGAGGAAGTAGGATAGAGGCATGGCTCTGCAGTCAGAGTAACAGGGGAGCAGAGGGAGGATAGAGGCCAGGCTCTGGCCTCAGAGTAACTGGGGAGAGGAGGGAGGATAGAGGCCAGGCTCTGCAGTCAGAGTAACTGGGGAGAGGAGGGAAGATAGAGGCCAGGCTCTGCACTCAGAGCAACAGGGGAGAGGAGGGAGTATAGAGGCCAGGCTCTGCAGTCAGAGTAACAGGGACGAGGAGGGAGGATAGAGGCCTGGCTCTGCACTCAGAGCAACAGGGGAGAGGAGGGAGGATAGATGCCAGGCTCTGCACTCAGAGTAACAGGGGAGCGGAGGGAGGATAGAGGCCAGGCTCTGCAGTCAGAGTAACAGGGGAGAGGAGGGAAGATAGAGGCCTGGCTCTGCGCTCAGAGTAACAGGGGAGAGGAGGGAGGATGGAGGCCAGGCTCTGCAGTCAGAGTAACAGGGACGAGGAGGGAGGATAGAGGCCTGGCTCTGTGCTCAGAGCAACAGGGGAGAGGAGGGAGTATAGAGGCCAGGCTCTGCAGTCAGAGTAACAGGGACGAGGAGGGAGGATAGAGGCCTGGCTCTGTGCTCAGAGTAACATGGCAGAGGCGAGAGGATAGATGCCAGGCTCTGCACTCAGAGTAACAGGGAGTGGAGGGAGGTTAGAGGCCTGGCTCTGCGCTCAGAGTAACAGGGGAGTGGAGGGAAGATGAAGGCCAGGCTCTGCACTCAGAGTAACAGGGGCAAGGAGGGAGGATAGAGGTCTGGCTCTGCGCTAAAAGTAACAGGGGAGTGGAGGGAGGATAGAGGCCAGGCTCTGCACTCAGAGTAACAGAGGAGAGGAAGGAAGATAGAGGCCAGGCTCTGCGCTCAGAGTAACAGGGCAGAGGAGAGAGGATAGATGCCAGGCTCTGCACCCAGAGTAACAGGGGAGCAGAGGGAAGATAGAGGCCAGGCTCTGCGCTCAGAGTAACAGGGGAGAGGAGGGAAGATGAAGGCTAGGCTCTGCACTCCGAGTAACAGGGGAGAGGAGGGAGGATAGAGGCCTGGCTCTGCGCTCAGAGTAACAGGGGAGAGGAGGGAAGATGAAGGCCAGGCTCTGCACTCAGAGTAACAGGGGAGAGGAGGGAGGATAGAGGCCAGGCTCGGCAGTCAGAGTAACAGGGGAGCAGAGGGATGATAGAGGCCAGGCTCTGCGCTCAGAGTAACAGGGCAGAGGAGAGAGGATAGATGCCAGGCTCTGCACTCAGAGTAACAGGGGAGCAGAGGGAAGATAGAGGCCAGGCTCTGCACTCAGAGTAACAGGGGAGCGGAGGGAGCGGAGGGAGAATAGAGGCCAGGCTCTGCACTCAGAGTAACAGGGGAGCGGAGGGAGGATAGAGGCCAGGCTCTGCAGTCAGAGTAACAGGGGCGAGGAGGGAGGATGGAGGCCAGGCTCTGCACTCCGAGTAACAGGGGAGAGGAGGGAGGATAGAGGCCAGGCTCTGCACTCAGAGTAACAGGGGAGCAGAGGGAGGATAGAGGCCAGGCTCTGCGCTCAGAGTAACAGGGCAGAGGAGAGAGGATAGATGCCAGGCTCTGCACTCAGAGTAACAGGGGAGCGGAGGGAGGATAGAGGCCAGGCTCTGCACTCAGAGTAACAGAGGAGAGGAGGGAAGATAGAGCCAGGCTCTGCAGTCAGAGTAACCGGAGCGAGGAGGTAGGATAGAGGCCAGGCTCTGGAATCAGAGTAACAGGGGAGAGGAAGTAGGATAGAGGCATGGCTCTGCAGTCAGAGTAACAGGGGAGCAGAGGGAGGATAGAGGCCAGGCTCTGGCCTCAGAGTAACTGGGGAGAGGAGGGAGGATAGAGGCCAGGCTCTGCAGTCAGAGTAACAGGGGAGTGGAGGGAGGTTAGAGGCCTGGCTCTGCGCTCAGAGTAACAGGGGAGTGGAGGGAAGATGAAGGCCAGGCTCTGCACTCAGAGTAACAGGGGCAAGGAGGGAGGATAGAGGTCTGGCTCTGCGCTAAGAGTAACAGGGGAGTGGAGGGAGGATAGAGGCCTGGCTCTGCACTCAGAGTAACAGAGGAGAGGAGGGAAGATAGAGGCCAGGCTCTGCGCTCAGAGTAACAGGGCAGAGGAGAGAGGATAGATGCCAGGCTCTGCACTCAGAGTAACAGGGGAGCGGAGGGAGGATAGAGGCCAGGCTCTGCAGTCAGAGTAACAGGGGAGAGGAGGGAGGATAGAGGCCAGGCTCTGCACTCAGAGTAACAGGGGAGAGGAGGGAGGATAGAGGCCAGGCTCTGCACTCAGAGTAACAGGGGAGTGGAGGGAGGATAGAGGCCTGGCTCTGCGCTCAGAGTAACAGGGGAGAGGAGGGAAGATGAAGGCTAGGCTCTGCACTCCGAGTAACAGGGGAGAGGAGGGAGGATAGAGGCCTGGCTCTGCGCTCAGAGTAACAGGGGAGAGGAGGGAAGATGAAGGCCAGGCTCTGCACTCAGAGTAACAGGGGAGAGGAGGGAGGATAGAGGCCAGGCTCGGCAGTCAGAGTAACAGGGGAGCAGAGGGAGGATAGAGGCCAGGCTCTGCGCTCAGAGGAACAGGGCAGAGGAGAGAGGATAGATGCCAGGCTCTGCACTCAGAGTAACAGGGGAGCAGAGGGAAGATAGAGGCCAGGCTCTGCACTCAGAGTAACAGGGGAGCGGAGGGAGGATAGAGGCCAGGCTCTGCACTCAGAGTAACAGGGGCAAGGAGGGAGGATAGAGGTCTGGCTCTGCGCTAAGAGTAACAGGGGAGTGGAGGGAGGATAGAGGCCTGGCTCTGCACTCAGAGTAACAGAGGAGAGGAGGGAAGATAGAGGCCAGGCTCTGCAGTCAGAGTAACCGGGGCGAGGAGGTAGGATAGAGGCCAGGCTCTGGAATCAGAGTAACAGGGGAGAGGAAGTAGGATAGAGGCCAGGCTCTGGACTCAGAGTAACAGGGGAGAGGAGGGAGGATAGAGGCCAGGCTCTGGAATCAGAGTAACAGGGGAGAGGAAGTAGTATAGAGGCATGGCTCTGCAGTCAGAGTAACAGGGGAGCAGAGGGAGGATAGAGGCCAGGCTCTGCACTCAGAGTAACAGGGGAGCGGAGGGAGGATAGAGGCCAGGCTCTGCACTCAGAGTAACAGGGGAGCAGAGGGAAGATAGAGGCCAGGCTCTGCACTCAGAGTAACAGGGGAGCAGAGGGAAGATAGAGGCCAGGCTCTGCACTCAGAGTAACAGGGGAGCGGAGGGAGGATAGAGGCCAGGCTCTGCAGTCAGAGTAACAGGGGAGCAGAGGGAGGATAGAGGCCAGGCTCTGCACTCAGAGTAACAGGGGAGCGGGAGGGAGGATAGAGGCCAGGCTCTGCACTCAGAGTAACAGGGGAGCAGAGGGAAGATAGAGGCCAGGCTCTGCACTCAGAGTAACAGGGAGCGGAGGGAGGATAGAGGCCAGGCTCTGCAGTCAGAGTAACAGGGGCGAGGAGGGAGGATGGAGGCCAGGCTCTGCACTCCGAGTAACAGGGGTGCAGAGGAGGATAGAGGCCAGGCTCTGCAGTCAGAGTAACAGGGGAGCGGAGGGAGGATAGAGGCCAGGCTCTGCACTCAGAGTAACAGGGGAGAGGAGGGAGGATAGAGGCCAGGCTCTGCACTCAGAGCAACAGGGGAGAGGAGGGAGGATAGAGGCCAGGCTCTGCAGTCAGAGTAACAGGGGAGAGGAGGGAGGATAGAGGCCAGGCTCTGCACTCAGAGCAACAGGGGAGAGGAGGGAGGATAGAGGCCAGGCTCTGCAGTCAGAGTAACAGGGGCGAGGAGGGAGGATAGAGGCCTGGCTCTGCGCTCAGAGTAACAGGGGAGAGGAGGGAGGACGGAGGCCAGCTCTGGACTCAGAGTAACAGGGGAGAGGAGGGAAGATAGAGGCCAGGCTCTGGACTCAGAGTAACAGGGGAGAGGAGGGAGGATAGAGGCCAGGCTCTGCACTCAGAGTAACAGGGGAGCAGAGGGAGGATAGAGGCCAGGCTCTGCGCTCAGAGTAACAGGGCAGAGGAGAGAGGATAGATGCCAGGCTCTGCACTCAGAGTAACAGGGGAGCGGAGGGAGGATAGAGGCCAGGCTCTGCAGTCAGAGTAACAGGGGAGAGGAGGGAAGATGAAGGCCAGGCTCTGCACTCAGAGTAACAGGGGAGAGGAGGGAGGATAGAGGCCAGGCTCTGCAGTCAGAGTAACAGGGGAGCAGAGGGAGGATAGAGGCCAGGCTCTGCGCTCAGAGTAACAGGGCAGAGGAGAGAGGATAGATGCCAGGCTCTGCACTCAGAGTAACAGGGGAGCAGAGGGAAGATAGAGGCCAGGCTCTGCACTCAGAGTAACAGGGGAGCGGAGGGAGCGGAGGGAGAATAGAGGCCAGGCTCTGCACTCAGAGTAACAGGGGCAAGGAGGGAGGATAGAGGTCTGGCTCTGCACTAAGAGTAACAGGGGAGTGGAGGGAGGATAGAGGCCTGGCTCTGCACTCAGAGTAACAGAGGAGAGGAGGGAAGATAGAGCCAGGCTTTGCAGTCAGAGTAACCGGGCGAGGAGGTAGGATAGAGGCCAGGCTCTGGAATCAGAGTAACAGGGGAGAGGAAGTAGGATAGAGGCCAGGCTCTGGACTCAGAGTAACAGGGGAGAGGAGGGAGGATAGAGGCCAGGCTCTGCACTCAGAGTAACAGGGGAGCGGAGGGAGGATAGAGGCCAGGCTCTGCAGTCAGAGTAACTGGGGAGAGGAGGGAAGATAGAGGCCAGGCTCTGCACTCAGAGCAACAGGGGAGAGGAGGGAGTATAGAGGCCAGGCTCTGCAGTCAGAGTAACGGGGGCGAGGAGGGAGGATAGAGGCCTGGCTCTGCGCTCAGAGTAACATGGCAGAGGAGAGAGGATAGATGCCAGGCTCTGCACTCAGAGTAACAGGGGAGTGGAGGGAGGTTAGAGGCCTGGCTCTGCGCTCAGAGTAACAGGGGAGTGGAGGGAAGATGAAGGCCAGGCTCTGCACTCAGAGTAACAGGGGCAAGGAGGGAGGATAGAGGTCTGGCTCTGCGCTAAGAGTAACAGGGGAGTGGAGGGAGGATAGAGGCCTGGCTCTGCACTCAGAGTAACAGAGGAGAGGAGGGAAGATAGAGGCCAGGCTCTGCGCTCAGAGTAACAGGGCAGAGGAGAGAGGATAGATGCCAGGCTCTGCACTCAGAGTTACAGGGGAGCAGAGGGAAGATAGATGCCAGGATCTGCACTCAGAGTAACAGGGGAGAGGAGGGAGGACGGAGGCCAGCTCTGGACTCAGAGTAACAGGGGAGAGGAGGGAAGATAGAGGCCAGGCTCTGGACTCAGAGTAACAGGGGAGAGGAGGGAGGATAGAGGCCAGGCTCTGCACTCAGAGTAACAGGGGAGCGGAGGGAGGATAGAGGCCAGGCTCTGCAGTCAGAGTAACAGGGGAGCAGAGGGAGGATAGAGGCCAGGCTCTGCAGTCAGAGTAACAGGGGAGAGGAGGGAGGATAGAGGCCAGGCTCTGCAGTCAGAGTAACAGGGGAGCAGAGGGAGGATAGAGGCCAGGCTCTGCGCTCAGAGTAACAGGGCAGAGGAGAGAGGATAGATGCCAGGCTCTGCACTCAGAGTAACAGGGGAGCAGAGGGAAGATAGAGGCCAGGCTCTGCACTCAGAGTAACAGGGGAGCGGAGGGAGCGGAGGGAGAATAGAGGCCAGGCTCTGCACTCAGAGTAACAGGGGCAAGGAGGGAGGATAGAGGTCTGGCTCTGCACTAAGAGTAACAGGGGAGTGGAGGGAGGATAGAGGCCTGGCTCTGCACTCAGAGTAACAGAGGAGAGGAGGGAAGATAGAGCCAGGCTTTGCAGTCAGAGTAACCGGGGCGAGGAGGTAGGATAGAGGCCAGGCTCTGGAATCAGAGTAACAGGGGAGAGGAAGTAGGATAGAGGCCAGGCTCTGGACTCAGAGTAACAGGGGAGAGGAGGGAGGATAGAGGCCAGGCTCTGCACTCAGAGTAACAGGGGAGCGGAGGGAGGATAGAGGCCAGGCTCTGCAGTCAGAGTAACTGGGGAGAGGAGGGAAGATAGAGGCCAGGCTCTGCACTCAGAGCAACAGGGGAGAGGAGGGAGTATAGAGGCCAGGCTCTGCAGTCAGAGTAACGGGGGCGAGGAGGGAGGATAGAGGCCTGGCTCTGCGCTCAGAGTAACATGGCAGAGGAGAGAGGATAGATGCCAGGCTCTGCACTCAGAGTAACAGGGGAGCAGAGGGAAGATAGAGGCCAGGCTCTTCACTCAGAGTAACAGGGGAGCGGAGGGAGGATAGAGGCCAGGCTCTGCACTCAGAGTAACAGGGGCAAGGAGGGAGGATAGAGGTCTGGCTCTGCGCTAAGAGTAACAAGGGAGTGGAGGGAGGATAGGGGCCTGGCTCTGCACTCAGAGTAACAGAGGAGAGGAGGGAAGATAGAGCCAGGCTCTGCAGTCAGAGTAACAGGGGCGAGGAGGTAGGATAGAGGCCAGGCTCTGGAATCAGAGTAACAGGGGAGAGGAAGTAGGATAGAGGCATGGCTCTGCAGTCAGAGTAACAGGGGAGCAGAGGGAGGATAGAGGCCAGGCTCTGGACTCAGAGTAACAGGGGAGCAGAGGGAGGATAGAGGCCAGGCTCTGGACTCAGAGTAACAGGGGAGCAGAGGGAGGATAGAGGCCAGGCTCTGCAGTCAGATTAACAGGGGAGAGGAGGGAGGATGGAGGCCAGGCTCTGCACTCCGAGTAACAGGGGAGAGGAGGGAGGATAGAGGCCAGGCTCTGCACTCAGAGTAACAGGGGAGCGGAGGGAGGATAGAGGCCAGGCTCTGCACTCAGAGTAACAGGGGAGAGGAGGGAGGATAGAGGCCAGGCTCTGCACTCAGAGCAACAGGGGAGAGGAGGGAGGATAGAGGCCAGGCTCTGCAGTCAGAGTAACAGGGGAGAGGAGGGAGGATAGAGGCCAGGCTCTGCACTCAGAGCAACAGGGGAGAGGAGGGAGGATAGAGGCCAGGCTCTGCAGTCAGAGTAACAGGGGCGAGGAGGGAGGATAGAGGCCTGGCTCTGCGCTCAGAGTAACAGGGGAGAGGAGGGAGGACGGAGGCCAGCTCTGGACTCAGAGTAACAGGGGAGAGGAGGGAAGATAGAGGCCAGGCTCTGGACTCAGAGTAACAGGGGAGAGGAGGGAGGATAGAGGCCAGGCTCTGCACTCAGAGTAACAGGGGAGCAGAGGGAGGATAGAGGCCAGGCTCTGCGCTCAGAGTAACAGGGCAGAGGAGAGAGGATAGATGCCAGGCTCTGCACTCAGAGTAACAGGGGAGCAGAGGGAAGATAGAGGCCAGGCTCTGCACTCAGAGTAACAGAGGAGAGGAGGGAAGATAGAGCCAGGCTCTGCAGTCAGAGTAACCGGGGCGAGGAGGTAGGATAGAGGCCAGGCTCTGGAATCAGAGTAACAGGGGAGAGGAACTAGGATAGAGGCATGGCTCTGCAGTCAGAGTAACAGGGGAGCAGAGGGAGGATAGAGGCCAGGCTCTGGCCTCAGAGTAACTGGGGAGAGGAGGGAGGATAGAGGCCAGGCTCTGCAGTCAGAGTAACTGGGGAGAGGAGGGAGGATAGAGGCCAGGCTCTGCAGTCAGAGTAACAGGGACGAGGAGGGAGGATAGAGGCCTGGCTCTGCGCTCAGAGTAACATGGCAGAGGAGAGAGGATAGATGCCAGGCTCTGCACTCAGAGTAACAGGGGAGTGGAGGGAGGTTAGAGGCCTGGCTCTGCGCTCAGAGTAACAGGGGAGTGGAGGGAAGATGAAGGCCAGGCTCTGCACTCAGAGTAACAGGGGCAAGGAGGGAGGATAGAGGTCTGGCTCTGCGCTAAGAGTAACAGGGGAGTGGAGGGAGGATAGAGGCCTGGCTCTGCACTCAGAGTAACAGGGGAGAGGAGGGAGGATAGAGGCCAGGCTCTGCAGTCAGAGTAACAGGGGAGCAGAGGGAGGATAGAGGCCAGGCTCTGCGCTCAGAGTAACAGGGCAGAGGAGAGAGGATAGATGCCAGGCTCTGCACTCAGAGTAACAGGGGAGCAGAGGGAAGATAGAGGCCAGGCTCTGCACTCAGAGTAACAGGGAGCGGAGGGAGCGGAGGGAGAATAGAGGCCAGGCTCTGCACTCAGAGTAACAGGGGCAAGGAGGGAGGATAGAGGTCTGGCTCTGCACTAAGAGTAACAGGGGAGTGGAGGGAGGATAGAGGCCTGGCTCTGCACTCAGAGTAACAGAGGAGAGGAGGGAAGATAGAGCCAGGCTTTGCAGTCAGAGTAACCGGGGCGAGGAGGTAGGATAGAGGCCAGGCTCTGGAATCAGAGTAACAGGGGAGAGGAAGTAGGATAGAGGCCAGGCTCTGGACTCAGAGTAACAGGGGAGAGGAGGGAGGATAGAGGCCAGGCTCTGCACTCAGAGTAACAGGGGAGCGGAGGGAGGATAGAGGCCAGGCTCTGCAGTCAGAGTAACTGGGGAGAGGAGGGAAGATAGAGGCCAGGCTCTGCACTCAGAGCAACAGGGGAGAGGAGGGAGTATAGAGGCCAGGCTCTGCAGTCAGAGTAACGGGGCGAGGAGGGAGGATAGAGGCCTGGCTCTGCGCTCAGAGTAACATGGCAGAGGAGAGAGGATAGATGCCAGGCTCTGCACTCAGAGTAACAGGGGAGCAGAGGGAAGATAGAGGCCAGGCTCTTCACTCAGAGTAACAGGGGAGCGGAGGGAGGATAGAGGCCAGGCTCTGCACTCAGAGTAACAGGGGCAAGGAGGGAGGATAGAGGTCTGGCTCTGCGCTAAGAGTAACAAGGGAGTGGAGGGAGGATAGGGGCCTGGCTCTGCACTCAGAGTAACATAGGAGAGGAGGGAAGATAGAGCCAGGCTCTGCAGTCAGAGTAACCGGGCGAGGAGGTAGGATAGAGGCCAGGCTCTGGAATCAGAGTAACAGGGGAGAGGAAGTAGGATAGAGGCATGGCTCTGCAGTCAGAGTAACAGGGGAGCAGAGGGAGGATAGAGGCCAGGCTCTGGACTCAGAGTAACAGGGGAGCGGAGGGAGGATAGAGGCCAGGCTCTGGACTCAGAGTAACAGGGGAGCAGAGGGAAGATAGAGGCCAGGCTCTGCACTCAGAGTAACAGGGGAGCGGAGGGAGGATAGAGGCCAGGCTCTGCAGTCAGAGTAACAGGGGAGCAGAGGGAGGATAGAGGCCAGGCTCTGCAGTCAGAGTAACAGGGGAGAGGAGGGAGGATGGAGGCCAGGCTCTGCACTCCGAGTAACAGGGGAGAGGAGGGAGGATAGAGGCCAGGCTCTGCACTCAGAGTAACAGGGGAGCGGAGGGAGGATAGAGGCCAGGCTCTGCACTCAGAGTAACAGGGGAGAGGAGGGAGGATAGAGGCCAGGCTCTGCACTCAGAGCAACAGGGGAGAGGAGGGAGGATAGAGGCCAGGCTCTGCAGTCAGAGTAACAGGGGAGAGGAGGGAGGATAGAGGCCAGGCTCTGCACTCAGAGCAACAGGGGAGAGGAGGGAGGATAGAGGCCAGGCTCTGCAGTCAGAGTAACAGGGGCGAGGAGGGAGGATAGAGGCCTGGCTCTGCGCTCAGAGTAACAGGGGAGAGGAGGGAGGACGGAGGCCAGCTCTGGACTCAGAGTAACAGGGGAGAGGAGGGAAGATAGAGGCCAGGCTCTGGACTCAGAGTAACAGGGGAGAGGAGGGAGGATAGAGGCCAGGCTCTGCACTCAGAGTAACAGGGGAGCAGAGGGAGGATAGAGGCCAGGCTCTGCGCTCAGAGTAACAGGGCAGAGGAGAGAGGATAGATGCCAGGCTCTGCACTCAGAGTAACAGGGGAGCAGAGGGAAGATAGAGGCCAGGCTCTGCACTCGGAGTAACAGAGGAGAGGAGGGAAGATAGAGGCCAGGCTCTGCGCTCAGAGTAACAGGGGAGAGGAGGGAGGACGGAGGCCAGCTCTGGACTCAGAGTAACAGGGGCGAGGAGGTAGGATAGAGGCCAGGCTCTGGAATCAGAGTAACAGGGGAGAGGAAGTAGGATAGAGGCATGGCTCTGCAGTCAGAGTAACAGGGGAGCAGAGGGAGGATAGAGGCCAGGCTCTGGCCTCAGAGTAACTGGGGAGAGGAGGGAGGATAGAGGCCAGGCTCTGCAGTCAGAGTAACTGGGGAGAGGAGGGAAGATAGAGGCCAGGCTCTGCACTCAGAGCAACAGGGGAGAGGAGGGAGTATAGAGGCCAGGCTCTGCAGTCAGAGTAACAGGGACGAGGAGGGAGGATAGAGGCCTGGCTCTGCGCTCAGAGTAACATGGCAGAGGAGAGAGGATAGATGCCAGGCTCTGCACTCAGAGTAACAGGGGAGTGGAGGGAGGTTAGAGGCCTGGCTCTGCGCTCAGAGTAACAGGGGAGTGGAGGGAAGATGAAGGCCAGGCTCTGCACTCAGAGTAACAGGGGCAAGGAGGGAGGATAGAGGTCTGGCTCTGCGCTAAGAGTAACAGGGAGTGGAGGGAGGATAGAGGCCTGGCTCTGCACTCAGAGTAACAGAGGAGAGGAGGGAAGATAGAGGCCAGGCTCTGCGCTCAGAGTAACAGGGCAGAGGAGAGAGGATAGATGCCAGGCTCTGCACTCAGAGTTACAGGGGAGCAGAGGGAAGATAGATGCCAGGCTCTGCACTCAGAGTAACAGGGGAGAGGAGGGAGGACGGAGGCCAGCTCTGGACTCAGAGTAACAGGGGAGAGGAGGGAAGATAGAGGCCAGGCTCTGGACTCAGAGTAACAGGGGAGAGGAGGGAGGATAGAGGCCAGGCTCTGCACTCAGAGTAACAGGGGAGCGGAGGGAGGATAGAGGCCAGGCTCTGCAGTCAGAGTAACAGGGGAGCAGAGGGAGGATAGAGGCCAGGCTCTGCAGTCAGAGTAACAGGGGAGCAGAGGGAGGATAGAGGCCAGGCTCTGCGCTCAGAGTAACAGGGCAGAGGAGAGAGGATAGATGCCAGGCTCTGCACTCAGAGTAACAGGGGAGCAGAGGGAAGATAGAGGCCAGGCTCTGCACTCAGAGTAACAGGGGAGAGGAGGGAGGACGGAGGCCAGCTCTGGACTCAGAGTAACAGGGGAGAGGAGGGAAGATAGAGGCCAGGCTCTGGACTCAGAGTAACATGGGAGAGGAGGGAGGATAGAGGCCAGGCTCTGCACTCAGAGTAACAGGGGAGAGGAGGGAAGATAGAGGCCAGGCTCTGGACTCAGAGTAACAGGGGAGAGGAGGGAGGATAGAGGCCAGGCTCTGCACTCAGAGTAACAGGGGAGCGGAGGGAGGATAGAGGCCAGGCTCTACAGTCAGAGTAACAGGGGAGCAGAGGGAGGATAGAGGCCAGGCTCTGCGCTCGGAGTAACAGGGCAGAGGAGAGAGGATAGATGCCAGGCTCTGCACTCAGAGTAACAGGGGAGCAGAGGGAAGATAGAGGCCAGGCTCTGCACTCAGAGTAACAGGGGAGCGGAGGGAGGATAGAGGCCAGGCTCTGCAGTCAGAGTAACAGGGGAGCAGAGGGAGGATAGAGGCCAGGCTCTGCAGTCAGAGTAACAGGGGCGAGGAGGGAGGATGGAGGCCAGGCTCTGCACTCCGAGTAACAGGGGAGAGGAGGGAGGATAGAGGCCAGGCTCTGCACTCAGAGTAACAGGGGAGCGGAGGGAGGATAGAGGCCAGGCTCTGCACTCAGAGTAACAGGGGAGAGGAGGGAGGATAGAGGCCAGGCTCTGCACTCAGAGTAACCGGGGCGAGGAGGTAGGATAGAGGCCAGGCTCTGGAATCAGAGTAACAGGGGAGAGGAAGTAGGATAGAGGCATGGCTCTGCAGTCAGAGTAACAGGGGAGCAGAGGGAGGATAGAGGCCAGGCTCTGGACTCAGAGTAATAGGGGAGCAGAGGGAGGATAGAGGCCAGGCTCTGGACTCAGAGTAACAGGGGAGCAGAGGGAGGATAGAGGCCAGGCTCTGCAGTCAGAGTAACAGGGGAGAGGAGGGAGGATGGAGGCCAGGCTCTGCACTCCGAGTAACAGGGGAGAGGAGGGAGGATAGAGGCCAGGCTCTGGACTCAGAGTAACAGGGGAGAGGAGGGAAGATAGAGCCAGGCTCTGCAGTCAGAGTAACCGGGCGAGGAGGTAGGATAGAGGCCAGGCTCTGGAATCAGAGTAACAGGGGTGCGGAGGGAGGATAGAGGCCAGGCTCTGCAGTCAGAGTAACAGGGGAGCAGAGGGAGGATAGAGGCCAGGCTCTGCACTCAGAGTAACAGGGGAGCGGAGGGAGGATAGAGGCCAGGCTCTGCAGTCAGAGTAACAGGGGAGCAGAGGGAGGATAGAGGCCAGGCTCTGCACTCAGAGTAACAGGGGAGCGGAGGGAGGATAGAGGCCAGGCTCTGCAGTCAGAGTAACAGGGGAGCAGAGGGAGGATAGAGGCCAGGCTCTGCAGTCAGAGTAACAGGGGAGAGGAGGGAGGATGGAGGCCAGGCTCTGCACTCCGAGTAACAGGGGAGAGGAGGGAGGATAGAGGCCAGGCTCTGGACTCAGAGTAACAGGGGAGAGGAGGGAAGATAGAGCCAGGCTCTGCAGTCAGAGTAACCGGGCGAGGAGGTAGGATAGAGGCCAGGCTCTGGAATCAGAGTAACAGGGGAGAGGAAGTAGGATAGAGGCATGGCTCTGCAGTCAGAGTAACAGGGGAGCAGAGGGAGGATAGAGGCCAGGCTCTGGCCTCAGAGTAACTGGGGAGAGGAGGGAGGATAGAGGCCAGGCTCTGCAGTCAGAGTAACTGGGGAGAGGAGGGAAGATAGAGGCCAGGCTCTGCACTCAGAGCAACAGGGGAGAGGAGGGAGTATAGAGGCCTGGCTCTGCGCTCAGAGTAACATGGCAGAGGAGAGAGGATAGATGCCAGACTCTGCACTCAGAGTAACAGGGGAGTGGAGGGAGGTTAGAGGCCTGGCTCTGCGCTCAGAGTAACAGGGGAGTGGAGGGAAGATGAAGGCCAGGCTCTGCACTCAGAGTAACAGGGGCAAGGAGGGAGGATAGAGGTCTGGCTCTGCGCTAAGAGTAACAGGGGAGTGGAGGGAGGATAGAGGCCTGGCTCTGCACTCAGAGTAACAGAGGAGAGGAAGGAAGATAGAGGCCAGGCTCTGCAGTCAGAGTAACCGGGGCGAGGAGGTAGGATAGAGGCCAGGCTCTGGAATCAGAGTAACAGGGGAGAGGAAGTAGGATAGAGGCCAGGCTCTGGACTCAGAGTAACAGGGGAGAGGAGGGAGGATAGAGGCCAGGCTCTGCACTCAGAGTAACAGGGGAGAGGAGGGAGGATAGAGGCCAGGCTCTGCACTCAGAGCAACAGGGGAGAGGAGGGAGGATAGAGGCCAGGCTCTGCAGTCAGAGCAACAGGGGAGAGGAGGGAGGATAGAGGCCAGGCTCTGCACTCAGAGCAACAGGGGAGAGGAGGGAGGATAGAGGCCAGGCTCTGCAGTCAGAGCAACAGGGGCGAGGAGGGAGGATAGAGGCCTGGCTCTGCGCTCAGAGTAACAGGGGAGAGGAGGGAGGACGGAGGCCAGCTCTGGACTCAGAGTAACAGGGGAGAGGAGGGAAGATAGAGGCCAGGCTCTGGACTCAGAGTAACAGGGGAGAGGAGGGAGGATAGAGGCCAGGCTCTGCACTCAGAGTAACAGGGGACTAGAGGGAGGATAGAGGCCAGGCTCTGCGCTCAGAGTAACAGGGCAGAGGAGAGAGGATAGATGCCAGGCTCTGCACTCAGAGTAACAGGGGAGCAGAGGGAAGATAGAGGCCAGGCTCTGCAGTCAGAGTAACCGGGGCGAGGAGGTAGGATAGAGGCCAGGCTCTGGAATCAGAGTAACAGGGGAGAGGAAGTAGGATAGAGGCATGGCTCTGCAGTCAGAGTAACAGGGGAGCAGAGGGAGGATAGAGGCCAGGCTCTGGCCTCAGAGTAACTGGGGAGAGGAGGGAGGATAGAGGCCAGGCTCTGCAGTCAGAGTAACTGGGGAGAGGAGGGAAGATAGAGGCCAGGCTCTGCACTCAGAGCAACAGGGGAGAGGAGGGAGTATAGAGGCCAGGCTCTGCAGTCAGAGTAACAGGGACGAGGAGGGAGGATAGAGGCCTGGCTCTGCACTCAGAGCAACAGGGGAGAGGAGGGAGGATAGATGCCAGGCTCTGCACTCAGAGTAACAGGGGAGCGGAGGGAGGATAGAGGCCAGGCTCTGCAGTCAGAGTAACAGGGGAGAGGAGGGAAGATAGAGGCCTGGCTCTGCGCTCAGAGTAACAGGGGAGAGGAGGGAGGATGGAGGCCAGGCTCTGCAGTCAGAGTAACAGGGACGAGGAGGGAGGATAGAGGCCTGGCTCTGTGCTCAGAGCAACAGGGGAGAGGAGGGAGTATAGAGGCCAGGCTCTGCAGTCAGAGTAACAGGGACGAGGAGGGAGGATAGAGGCCTGGCTCTGTGCTCAGAGTAACATGGCAGAGGCGAGAGGATAGATGCCAGGCTCTGCACTCAGAGTAACAGGGGAGTGGAGGGAGGTTAGGAGGCCTGGCTCTGCGCTCAGAGTAACAGGGGAGTGGAGGGAAGATGAAGGCCAGGCTCTGCACTCAGAGTAACAGGGGCAAGGAGGGAGGATAGAGGTCTGGCTCTGCGCTAAAAGTAACAGGGGAGTGGAGGGAGGATAGAGGCCAGGCTCTGCACTCAGAGTAACAGAGGAGAGGAAGGAAGATAGAGGCCAGGCTCTGCGCTCAGAGTAACAGGGCAGAGGAGAGAGGATAGATGCCAGGCTCTGCACCCAGAGTAACAGGGAGCAGAGGGAAGATAGAGGCCAGGCTCTGCGCTCAGAGTAACAGGGGAGAGGAGGGAAGATGAAGGCTAGGCTCTGCACTCCGAGTAACAGGGGAGAGGAGGGAGGATAGAGGCCTGGCTCTGCGCTCAGAGTAACAGGGGAGAGGAGGGAAGATGAAGGCCAGGCTCTGCACTCAGAGTAACAGGGGAGAGGAGGGAGGATAGAGGCCAGGCTCGGCAGTCAGAGTAACAGGGGAGCAGAGGGAGGATAGAGGCCAGGCTCTGCGCTCAGAGTAACAGGGCAGAGGAGAGAGGATAGATGCCAGGCTCTGCACTCAGAGTAACAGGGGAGCAGAGGGAAGATAGAGGCCAGGCTCTGCACTCAGAGTAACAGGGGAGCGGAGGGAGCGGAGGGAGAATAGAGGCCAGGCTCTGCACTCAGAGTAACAGGGGAGCGGAGGGAGGATAGAGGCCAGGCTCTGCAGTCAGAGTAACAGGGGCGAGGAGGGAGGATGGAGGCCAGGCTCTGCACTCCGAGTAACAGGGGAGAGGAGGGAGGATAGAGGCCAGGCTCTGCACTCAGAGTAACAGGGGAGCAGAGGGAGGATAGAGGCCAGGCTCTGCGCTCAGAGTAACAGGGCAGAGGAGAGAGGATAGATGCCAGGCTCTGCACTCAGAGTAACAGGGGAGCGGAGGGAGGATAGAGGCCAGGCTCTGCACTCAGAGTAACAGAGGAGAGGAGGGAAGATAGAGCCAGGCTCTGCAGTCAGAGTAACCGGAGCGAGGAGGTAGGATAGAGGCCAGGCTCTGGAATCAGAGTAACAGGGGAGAGGAAGTAGGATAGGAGGCATGGCTCTGCAGTCAGAGTAACAGGGGAGCAGAGGGAGGATAGAGGCCAGGCTCTGGCCTCAGAGTAACTGGGGAGAGGAGGGAGGATAGAGGCCAGGCTCTGCAGTCAGAGTAACAGGGGAGTGGAGGGAGGTTAGAGGCCTGGCTCTGCGCTCAGAGTAACAGGGGAGTGGAGGGAAGATGAAGGCCAGGCTCTGCACTCAGAGTAACAGGGGCAAGGAGGGAGGATAGAGGTCTGGCTCTGCGCTAAGAGTAACAGGGGAGTGGAGGGAGGATAGAGGCCTGGCTCTGCACTCAGAGTAACAGAGGAGAGGAGGGAAGATAGAGGCCAGGCTCTGCGCTCAGAGTAACAGGGCAGAGGAGAGAGGATAGATGCCAGGCTCTGCACTCAGAGTAACAGGGGAGCGGAGGGAGGATAGAGGCCAGGCTCTGCAGTCAGAGTAACAGGGGAGAGGAGGGAGGATAGAGGCCAGGCTCTGCACTCAGAGTAACAGGGGAGAGGAGGGAGGATAGAGGCCAGGCTCTGCACTCAGAGTAACAGGGGAGTGGAG
This sequence comes from Calotriton arnoldi, assembly GCA_963921515.1. Lineage (NCBI taxonomy): Eukaryota > Metazoa > Chordata > Amphibia > Caudata > Salamandridae > Calotriton > Calotriton arnoldi. The sequence goes on from CAWUFW010001964.1 coordinate 2,230,475, forward strand.
GGAGGATAGAGGCCTGGCTCTGCGCTCAGAGTAACAGGGGAGAGGAGGGAAGATGAAGGCTAGGCTCTGCACTCCGAGTAACAGGGGAGAGGAGGGAGGATAGAGGCCTGGCTCTGCGCTCAGAGTAACAGGGGAGAGGAGGGAAGATGAAGGCCAGGCTCTGCACTCAGAGTAACAGGGGAGAGGAGGGAGGATAGAGGCCAGGCTCGGCAGTCAGAGTAACAGGGGAGCAGAGGGAGGATAGAGGCCAGGCTCTGCGCTCAGAGGAACAGGGCAGAGGAGAGAGGATAGATGCCAGGCTCTGCACTCAGAGTAACAGGGGAGCAGAGGGAAGATAGAGGCCAGGCTCTGCACTCAGAGTAACAGGGGAGCGGAGGGAGGATAGAGGCCAGGCTCTGCACTCAGAGTAACAGGGGCAAGGAGGGAGGATAGAGGTCTGGCTCTGCGCTAAGAGTAACAGGGGAGTGGAGGGAGGATAGAGGCCTGGCTCTGCACTCAGAGTAACAGAGGAGAGGAGGGAAGATAGAGCCAGGCTCTGCAGTCAGAGTAACCGGGCGAGGAGGTAGGATAGAGGCCAGGCTCTGGAATCAGAGTAACAGGGGAGAGGAAGTAGGATAGAGGCCAGGCTCTGGACTCAGAGTAACAGGGGAGAGGAGGGAGGATAGAGGCCAGGCTCTGGAATCAGAGTAACAGGGGAGAGGAAGTAGTATAGAGGCATGGCTCTGCAGTCAGAGTAACAGGGGAGCAGAGGGAGGATAGAGGCCAGGCTCTGCACTCAGAGTAACAGGGGAGCGGAGGGAGGATAGAGGCCAGGCTCTGCACTCAGAGTAACAGGGGAGCAGAGGGAAGATAGAGGCCAGGCTCTGCACTCAGAGTAACAGGGGAGCAGAGGGAAGATAGAGGCCAGGCTCTGCACTCAGAGTAACAGGGGAGCGGAGGGAGGATAGAGGCCAGGCTCTGCAGTCAGAGTAACAGGGGAGCAGAGGGAGGATAGAGGCCAGGCTCTGCACTCAGAGTAACAGGGGAGCGGAGGGAGGATAGAGGCCAGGCTCTGCACTCAGAGTAACAGGGGAGCAGAGGGAAGATAGAGGCCAGGCTCTGCACTCAGAGTAACAGGGAGCAGGAGGGAGGATAGAGGCCAGGCTCTGCAGTCAGAGTAACAGGGGTGCAGAGGGAGGATAGAGGCCAGGCTCTGCAGTCAGAGTAACAGGGGAGCGGAGGGAGGATAGAGGCCAGGCTCTGCACTCAGAGTAACAGGGGAGAGGAGGGAGGATAGAGGCCAGGCTCTGCACTCAGAGCAACAGGGGAGAGGAGGGAGGATAGAGGCCAGGCTCTGCAGTCAGAGTAACAGGGGAGAGGAGGGAGGATAGAGGCCAGGCTCTGCACTCAGAGCAACAGGGGAGAGGAGGGAGGATAGAGGCCAGGCTCTGCAGTCAGAGTAACAGGGGCGAGGAGGGAGGATAGAGGCCTGGCTCTGCGCTCAGAGTAACAGGGGAGAGGAGGGAGGACGGAGGCCAGCTCTGGACTCAGAGTAACAGGGGAGAGGAGGGAAGATAGAGGCCAGGCTCTGGACTCAGAGTAACAGGGGAGAGGAGGGAGGATAGAGGCCAGGCTCTGCACTCAGAGTAACAGGGGAGCAGAGGGAGGATAGAGGCCAGGCTCTGCGCTCAGAGTAACAGGGCAGAGGAGAGAGGATAGATGCCAGGCTCTGCACTCAGAGTAACAGGGGAGCGGAGGGAGGATAGAGGCCAGGCTCTGCAGTCAGAGTAACAGGGGAGAGGAGGGAAGATGAAGGCCAGGCTCTGCACTCAGAGTAACAGGGGAGAGGAGGGAGGATAGAGGCCAGGCTCTGCAGTCAGAGTAACAGGGGAGCAGAGGGAGGATAGAGGCCAGGCTCTGCGCTCAGAGTAACAGGGCAGAGGAGAGAGGATAGATGCCAGGCTCTGCACTCAGAGTAACAGGGGAGCAGAGGGAAGATAGAGGCCAGGCTCTGCACTCAGAGTAACAGGGGAGCGGAGGGAGCGGAGGGAGAATAGAGGCCAGGCTCTGCACTCAGAGTAACAGGGGCAAGGAGGGAGGATAGAGGTCTGGCTCTGCACTAAGAGTAACAGGGGAGTGGAGGGAGGATAGAGGCCTGGCTCTGCACTCAGAGTAACAGAGGAGAGGAGGGAAGATAGAGCCAGGCTTTGCAGTCAGAGTAACCGGGGCGAGGAGGTAGGATAGAGGCCAGGCTCTGGAATCAGAGTAACAGGGGAGAGGAAGTAGGATAGAGGCCAGGCTCTGGACTCAGAGTAACAGGGGAGAGGAGGGAGGATAGAGGCCAGGCTCTGCACTCAGAGTAACAGGGGAGCGGAGGGAGGATAGAGGCCAGGCTCTGCAGTCAGAGTAACTGGGGAGAGGAGGGAAGATAGAGGCCAGGCTCTGCACTCAGAGCAACAGGGGAGAGGAGGGAGTATAGAGGCCAGGCTCTGCAGTCAGAGTAACGGGGGCGAGGAGGGAGGATAGAGGCCTGGCTCTGCGCTCAGAGTAACATGGCAGAGGAGAGAGGATAGATGCCAGGCTCTGCACTCAGAGTAACAGGGGAGTGGAGGGAGGTTAGAGGCCTGGCTCTGCGCTCAGAGTAACAGGGGAGTGGAGGGAAGATGAAGGCCAGGCTCTGCACTCAGAGTAACAGGGGCAAGGAGGGAGGATAGAGGTCTGGCTCTGCGCTAAGAGTAACAGGGGAGTGGAGGGAGGATAGAGGCCTGGCTCTGCACTCAGAGTAACAGAGGAGAGGAGGGAAGATAGAGGCCAGGCTCTGCGCTCAGAGTAACAGGGCAGAGGAGAGAGGATAGATGCCAGGCTCTGCACTCAGAGTTACAGGGGAGCAGAGGGAAGATAGATGCCAGGATCTGCACTCAGAGTAACAGGGGAGAGGAGGGAGGACGGAGGCCAGCTCTGGACTCAGAGTAACAGGGGAGAGGAGGGAAGATAGAGGCCAGGCTCTGGACTCAGAGTAACAGGGGAGAGGAGGGAGGATAGAGGCCAGGCTCTGCACTCAGAGTAACAGGGGAGCGGAGGGAGGATAGAGGCCAGGCTCTGCAGTCAGAGTAACAGGGGAGCAGAGGGAGGATAGAGGCCAGGCTCTGCAGTCAGAGTAACAGGGGAGAGGAGGGAGGATAGAGGCCAGGCTCTGCAGTCAGAGTAACAGGGGAGCAGAGGGAGGATAGAGGCCAGGCTCTGCGCTCAGAGTAACAGGGCAGAGGAGAGAGGATAGATGCCAGGCTCTGCACTCAGAGTAACAGGGGAGCAGAGGGAAGATAGAGGCCAGGCTCTGCACTCAGAGTAACAGGGGAGCGGAGGGAGCGGAGGGAGAATAGAGGCCAGGCTCTGCACTCAGAGTAACAGGGGCAAGGAGGGAGGATAGAGGTCTGGCTCTGCACTAAGAGTAACAGGGGAGTGGAGGGAGGATAGAGGCCTGGCTCTGCACTCAGAGTAACAGAGGAGAGGAGGGAAGATAGAGCCAGGCTTTGCAGTCAGAGTAACCGGGGCGAGGAGGTAGGATAGAGGCCAGGCTCTGGAATCAGAGTAACAGGGGAGAGGAAGTAGGATAGAGGCCAGGCTCTGGACTCAGAGTAACAGGGGAGAGGAGGGAGGATAGAGGCCAGGCTCTGCACTCAGAGTAACAGGGGAGCGGAGGGAGGATAGAGGCCAGGCTCTGCAGTCAGAGTAACTGGGGAGAGGAGGGAAGATAGAGGCCAGGCTCTGCACTCAGAGCAACAGGGGAGAGGAGGGAGTATAGAGGCCAGGCTCTGCAGTCAGAGTAACGGGGGCGAGGAGGGAGGATAGAGGCCTGGCTCTGCGCTCAGAGTAACATGGCAGAGGAGAGAGGATAGATGCCAGGCTCTGCACTCAGAGTAACAGGGGAGCAGAGGGAAGATAGAGGCCAGGCTCTTCACTCAGAGTAACAGGGGAGCGGAGGGAGGATAGAGGCCAGGCTCTGCACTCAGAGTAACAGGGGCAAGGAGGGAGGATAGAGGTCTGGCTCTGCGCTAAGAGTAACAAGGGAGTGGAGGGAGGATAGGGGCCTGGCTCTGCACTCAGAGTAACAGAGGAGAGGAGGGAAGATAGAGCCAGGCTCTGCAGTCAGAGTAACAGGGGCGAGGAGGTAGGATAGAGGCCAGGCTCTGGAATCAGAGTAACAGGGGAGAGGAAGTAGGATAGAGGCATGGCTCTGCAGTCAGAGTAACAGGGGAGCAGAGGGAGGATAGAGGCCAGGCTCTGGACTCAGAGTAACAGGGGAGCAGAGGGAGGATAGAGGCCAGGCTCTGGACTCAGAGTAACAGGGGAGCAGAGGGAGGATAGAGGCCAGGCTCTGCAGTCAGATTAACAGGGGAGAGGAGGGAGGATGGAGGCCAGGCTCTGCACTCCGAGTAACAGGGGAGAGGAGGGAGGATAGAGGCCAGGCTCTGCACTCAGAGTAACAGGGGAGCGGAGGGAGGATAGAGGCCAGGCTCTGCACTCAGAGTAACAGGGGAGAGGAGGGAGGATAGAGGCCAGGCTCTGCACTCAGAGCAACAGGGGAGAGGAGGGAGGATAGAGGCCAGGCTCTGCAGTCAGAGTAACAGGGGAGAGGAGGGAGGATAGAGGCCAGGCTCTGCACTCAGAGCAACAGGGGAGAGGAGGGAGGATAGAGGCCAGGCTCTGCAGTCAGAGTAACAGGGGCGAGGAGGGAGGATAGAGGCCTGGCTCTGCGCTCAGAGTAACAGGGGAGAGGAGGGAGGACGGAGGCCAGCTCTGGACTCAGAGTAACAGGGGAGAGGAGGGAAGATAGAGGCCAGGCTCTGGACTCAGAGTAACAGGGGAGAGGAGGGAGGATAGAGGCCAGGCTCTGCACTCAGAGTAACAGGGGAGCAGAGGGAGGATAGAGGCCAGGCTCTGCGCTCAGAGTAACAGGGCAGAGGAGAGAGGATAGATGCCAGGCTCTGCACTCAGAGTAACAGGGGAGCAGAGGGAAGATAGAGGCCAGGCTCTGCACTCAGAGTAACAGAGGAGAGGAGGGAAGATAGAGCCAGGCTCTGCAGTCAGAGTAACCGGGCGAGGAGGTAGGATAGAGGCCAGGCTCTGGAATCAGAGTAACAGGGGAGAGGAACTAGGATAGAGGCATGGCTCTGCAGTCAGAGTAACAGGGGAGCAGAGGGAGGATAGAGGCCAGGCTCTGGCCTCAGAGTAACTGGGGAGAGGAGGGAGGATAGAGGCCAGGCTCTGCAGTCAGAGTAACTGGGGAGAGGAGGGAGGATAGAGGCCAGGCTCTGCAGTCAGAGTAACAGGGACGAGGAGGGAGGATAGAGGCCTGGCTCTGCGCTCAGAGTAACATGGCAGAGGAGAGAGGATAGATGCCAGGCTCTGCACTCAGAGTAACAGGGGAGTGGAGGGAGGTTAGAGGCCTGGCTCTGCGCTCAGAGTAACAGGGGAGTGGAGGGAAGATGAAGGCCAGGCTCTGCACTCAGAGTAACAGGGGCAAGGAGGGAGGATAGAGGTCTGGCTCTGCGCTAAGAGTAACAGGGGAGTGGAGGGAGGATAGAGGCCTGGCTCTGCACTCAGAGTAACAGGGGAGAGGAGGGAGGATAGAGGCCAGGCTCTGCAGTCAGAGTAACAGGGGAGCAGAGGGAGGATAGAGGCCAGGCTCTGCGCTCAGAGTAACAGGGCAGAGGAGAGAGGATAGATGCCAGGCTCTGCACTCAGAGTAACAGGGGAGCAGAGGGAAGATAGAGGCCAGGCTCTGCACTCAGAGTAACAGGGGAGCGGAGGGAGCGGAGGGAGAATAGAGGCCAGGCTCTGCACTCAGAGTAACAGGGGCAAGGAGGGAGGATAGAGGTCTGGCTCTGCACTAAGAGTAACAGGGGAGTGGAGGGAGGATAGAGGCCTGGCTCTGCACTCAGAGTAACAGAGGAGAGGAGGGAAGATAGAGCCAGGCTTTGCAGTCAGAGTAACCGGGGCGAGGAGGTAGGATAGAGGCCAGGCTCTGGAATCAGAGTAACAGGGGAGAGGAAGTAGGATAGAGGCCAGGCTCTGGACTCAGAGTAACAGGGGAGAGGAGGGAGGATAGAGGCCAGGCTCTGCACTCAGAGTAACAGGGGAGCGGAGGGAGGATAGAGGCCAGGCTCTGCAGTCAGAGTAACTGGGGAGAGGAGGGAAGATAGAGGCCAGGCTCTGCACTCAGAGCAACAGGGGAGAGGAGGGAGTATAGAGGCCAGGCTCTGCAGTCAGAGTAACGGGGGCGAGGAGGGAGGATAGAGGCCTGGCTCTGCGCTCAGAGTAACATGGCAGAGGAGAGAGGATAGATGCCAGGCTCTGCACTCAGAGTAACAGGGGAGCAGAGGGAAGATAGAGGCCAGGCTCTTCACTCAGAGTAACAGGGGAGCGGAGGGAGGATAGAGGCCAGGCTCTGCACTCAGAGTAACAGGGGCAAGGAGGGAGGATAGAGGTCTGGCTCTGCGCTAAGAGTAACAAGGGAGTGGAGGGAGGATAGGGGCCTGGCTCTGCACTCAGAGTAACATAGGAGAGGAGGGAAGATAGAGCCAGGCTCTGCAGTCAGAGTAACCGGGGCGAGGAGGTAGGATAGAGGCCAGGCTCTGGAATCAGAGTAACAGGGGAGAGGAAGTAGGATAGAGGCATGGCTCTGCAGTCAGAGTAACAGGGGAGCAGAGGGAGGATAGAGGCCAGGCTCTGGACTCAGAGTAACAGGGGAGCGGAGGGAGGATAGAGGCCAGGCTCTGGACTCAGAGTAACAGGGGAGCAGAGGGAAGATAGAGGCCAGGCTCTGCACTCAGAGTAACAGGGGAGCGGAGGGAGGATAGAGGCCAGGCTCTGCAGTCAGAGTAACAGGGGAGCAGAGGGAGGATAGAGGCCAGGCTCTGCAGTCAGAGTAACAGGGGAGAGGAGGGAGGATGGAGGCCAGGCTCTGCACTCCGAGTAACAGGGGAGAGGAGGGAGGATAGAGGCCAGGCTCTGCACTCAGAGTAACAGGGGAGCGGAGGGAGGATAGAGGCCAGGCTCTGCACTCAGAGTAACAGGGGAGAGGAGGGAGGATAGAGGCCAGGCTCTGCACTCAGAGCAACAGGGGAGAGGAGGGAGGATAGAGGCCAGGCTCTGCAGTCAGAGTAACAGGGGAGAGGAGGGAGGATAGAGGCCAGGCTCTGCACTCAGAGCAACAGGGGAGAGGAGGGAGGATAGAGGCCAGGCTCTGCAGTCAGAGTAACAGGGGCGAGGAGGGAGGATAGAGGCCTGGCTCTGCGCTCAGAGTAACAGGGGAGAGGAGGGAGGACGGAGGCCAGCTCTGGACTCAGAGTAACAGGGGAGAGGAGGGAAGATAGAGGCCAGGCTCTGGACTCAGAGTAACAGGGGAGAGGAGGGAGGATAGAGGCCAGGCTCTGCACTCAGAGTAACAGGGGAGCAGAGGGAGGATAGAGGCCAGGCTCTGCGCTCAGAGTAACAGGGCAGAGGAGAGAGGATAGATGCCAGGCTCTGCACTCAGAGTAACAGGGGAGCAGAGGGAAGATAGAGGCCAGGCTCTGCACTCGGAGTAACAGAGGAGAGGAGGGAAGATAGAGGCCAGGCTCTGCGCTCAGAGTAACAGGGGAGAGGAGGGAGGACGGAGGCCAGCTCTGGACTCAGAGTAACAGGGGCGAGGAGGTAGGATAGAGGCCAGGCTCTGGAATCAGAGTAACAGGGGAGAGGAAGTAGGATAGAGGCATGGCTCTGCAGTCAGAGTAACAGGGGAGCAGAGGGAGGATAGAGGCCAGGCTCTGGCCTCAGAGTAACTGGGGAGAGGAGGGAGGATAGAGGCCAGGCTCTGCAGTCAGAGTAACTGGGGAGAGGAGGGAAGATAGAGGCCAGGCTCTGCACTCAGAGCAACAGGGGAGAGGAGGGAGTATAGAGGCCAGGCTCTGCAGTCAGAGTAACAGGGACGAGGAGGGAGGATAGAGGCCTGGCTCTGCGCTCAGAGTAACATGGCAGAGGAGAGAGGATAGATGCCAGGCTCTGCACTCAGAGTAACAGGGGAGTGGAGGGAGGTTAGAGGCCTGGCTCTGCGCTCAGAGTAACAGGGGAGTGGAGGGAAGATGAAGGCCAGGCTCTGCACTCAGAGTAACAGGGGCAAGGAGGGAGGATAGAGGTCTGGCTCTGCGCTAAGAGTAACAGGGGAGTGGAGGGAGGATAGAGGCCTGGCTCTGCACTCAGAGTAACAGAGGAGAGGAGGGAAGATAGAGGCCAGGCTCTGCGCTCAGAGTAACAGGGCAGAGGAGAGAGGATAGATGCCAGGCTCTGCACTCAGAGTTACAGGGGAGCAGAGGGAAGATAGATGCCAGGCTCTGCACTCAGAGTAACAGGGGAGAGGAGGGAGGACGGAGGCCAGCTCTGGACTCAGAGTAACAGGGGAGAGGAGGGAAGATAGAGGCCAGGCTCTGGACTCAGAGTAACAGGGGAGAGGAGGGAGGATAGAGGCCAGGCTCTGCACTCAGAGTAACAGGGGAGCGGAGGGAGGATAGAGGCCAGGCTCTGCAGTCAGAGTAACAGGGGAGCAGAGGGAGGATAGAGGCCAGGCTCTGCAGTCAGAGTAACAGGGGAGCAGAGGGAGGATAGAGGCCAGGCTCTGCGCTCAGAGTAACAGGGCAGAGGAGAGAGGATAGATGCCAGGCTCTGCACTCAGAGTAACAGGGGAGCAGAGGGAAGATAGAGGCCAGGCTCTGCACTCAGAGTAACAGGGGAGAGGAGGGAGGACGGAGGCCAGCTCTGGACTCAGAGTAACAGGGGAGAGGAGGGAAGATAGAGGCCAGGCTCTGGACTCAGAGTAACATGGGAGAGGAGGGAGGATAGAGGCCAGGCTCTGCACTCAGAGTAACAGGGGAGAGGAGGGAAGATAGAGGCCAGGCTCTGGACTCAGAGTAACAGGGGAGAGGAGGGAGGATAGAGGCCAGGCTCTGCACTCAGAGTAACAGGGGAGCGGAGGGAGGATAGAGGCCAGGCTCTACAGTCAGAGTAACAGGGGAGCAGAGGGAGGATAGAGGCCAGGCTCTGCGCTCGGAGTAACAGGGCAGAGGAGAGAGGATAGATGCCAGGCTCTGCACTCAGAGTAACAGGGGAGCAGAGGGAAGATAGAGGCCAGGCTCTGCACTCAGAGTAACAGGGGAGCGGAGGGAGGATAGAGGCCAGGCTCTGCAGTCAGAGTAACAGGGGAGCAGAGGGAGGATAGAGGCCAGGCTCTGCAGTCAGAGTAACAGGGCGAGGAGGGAGGATGGAGGCCAGGCTCTGCACTCCGAGTAACAGGGGAGAGGAGGGAGGATAGAGGCCAGGCTCTGCACTCAGAGTAACAGGGGAGCGGAGGGAGGATAGAGGCCAGGCTCTGCACTCAGAGTAACAGGGGAGAGGAGGGAGGATAGAGGCCAGGCTCTGCACTCAGAGTAACCGGGGCGAGGAGGTAGGATAGAGGCCAGGCTCTGGAATCAGAGTAACAGGGGAGAGGAAGTAGGATAGAGGCATGGCTCTGCAGTCAGAGTAACAGGGGAGCAGAGGGAGGATAGAGGCCAGGCTCTGGACTCAGAGTAATAGGGGAGCAGAGGGAGGATAGAGGCCAGGCTCTGGACTCAGAGTAACAGGGGAGCAGAGGGAGGATAGAGGCCAGGCTCTGCAGTCAGAGTAACAGGGGAGAGGAGGGAGGATGGAGGCCAGGCTCTGCACTCCGAGTAACAGGGGAGAGGAGGGAGGATAGAGGCCAGGCTCTGGACTCAGAGTAACAGGGGAGAGGAGGGAAGATAGAGCCAGGCTCTGCAGTCAGAGTAACCGGGGCGAGGAGGTAGGATAGAGGCCAGGCTCTGGAATCAGAGTAACAGGGGTGCGGAGGGAGGATAGAGGCCAGGCTCTGCAGTCAGAGTAACAGGGGAGCAGAGGGAGGATAGAGGCCAGGCTCTGCACTCAGAGTAACAGGGGAGCGGAGGGAGGATAGAGGCCAGGCTCTGCAGTCAGAGTAACAGGGGAGCAGAGGGAGGATAGAGGCCAGGCTCTGCACTCAGAGTAACAGGGGAGCGGAGGGAGGATAGAGGCCAGGCTCTGCAGTCAGAGTAACAGGGGAGCAGAGGGAGGATAGAGGCCAGGCTCTGCAGTCAGAGTAACAGGGGAGAGGAGGGAGGATGGAGGCCAGGCTCTGCACTCCGAGTAACAGGGGAGAGGAGGGAGGATAGAGGCCAGGCTCTGGACTCAGAGTAACAGGGGAGAGGAGGGAAGATAGAGCCAGGCTCTGCAGTCAGAGTAACCGGGCGAGGAGGTAGGATAGAGGCCAGGCTCTGGAATCAGAGTAACAGGGGAGAGGAAGTAGGATAGAGGCATGGCTCTGCAGTCAGAGTAACAGGGGAGCAGAGGGAGGATAGAGGCCAGGCTCTGGCCTCAGAGTAACTGGGGAGAGGAGGGAGGATAGAGGCCAGGCTCTGCAGTCAGAGTAACTGGGGAGAGGAGGGAAGATAGAGGCCAGGCTCTGCACTCAGAGCAACAGGGGAGAGGAGGGAGTATAGAGGCCTGGCTCTGCGCTCAGAGTAACATGGCAGAGGAGAGAGGATAGATGCCAGACTCTGCACTCAGAGTAACAGGGGAGTGGAGGGAGGTTAGAGGCCTGGCTCTGCGCTCAGAGTAACAGGGGAGTGGAGGGAAGATGAAGGCCAGGCTCTGCACTCAGAGTAACAGGGGCAAGGAGGGAGGATAGAGGTCTGGCTCTGCGCTAAGAGTAACAGGGGAGTGGAGGGAGGATAGAGGCCTGGCTCTGCACTCAGAGTAACAGAGGAGAGGAAGGAAGATAGAGGCCAGGCTCTGCAGTCAGAGTAACCGGGCGAGGAGGTAGGATAGAGGCCAGGCTCTGGAATCAGAGTAACAGGGGAGAGGAAGTAGGATAGAGGCCAGGCTCTGGACTCAGAGTAACAGGGGAGAGGAGGGAGGATAGAGGCCAGGCTCTGCACTCAGAGTAACAGGGGAGCGGAGGGAGGATAGAGGCCAGGCTCTGCACTCAGAGTAACAGGGGAGAGGAGGGAGGATAGAGGCCAGGCTCTGCGCTAAGAGTAACAGGGGCAAGGAGGGAGGATAGAGGTCTGGCTCTGCGCTAAGAGTAACAGGGGAGTGGAGGGAGGATAGAGGCCTGGCTCTGCGCTCAGAGTAACAGGGGAGAGGAGGGAAGATGAAGGCTAGGCTCTGCACTCCGAGTAACAGGGGAGAGGAGGGAGGATAGAGGCCAGGCTCCGCACTCAGAGTAACAGGGGAGTGGAGGGAGGATAGAGGCCTGGCTCTGCGCTCAGAGTAACAGGGGAGAGGAGGGAAGATGAAGGCCAGGCTCTGCACTCAGAGTAACAGGGGAGAGGAGGGAGGATAGAGGCCAGGCTCGGCAGTCAGAGTAACAGGGGAGCAGAGGGAGGATAGAGGCCAGGCTCTGCGCTCAGAGGAACAGGGCAGAGGAGAGAGGATAGATGCCAGGCTCTGCACTCAGAGTAACAGGGGAGCAGAGGGAAGATAGAGGCCAGGCTCTGCACTCAGAGTAACAGGGGAGCGGAGGGAGGATAGAGGCCAGGCTCTGCACTCAGAGTAACGGGGGCAAGGAGGGAGGATAGAGGTCTGGCTCTGCGCTAAGAGTAACAGGGGAGTGTAGGGAGGATAGAGGCCTGGCTCTGCACTCAGAGTAACAGAGGAGAGGAGGGAAGATAGAGCCAGGCTCTGCAGTCAGAGTAACCGGGGCGAGGAGGTAGGATAGAGGCCAGGCTCTGGAATCAGAGTAACAGGGGAGAGGAAGTAGGATAGAGGCCAGGCTCTGGACTCAGAGTAACAGGGGAGAGGAGGGAGGATAGAGGCCAGGCTCTGGAATCAGAGTAACAGGGGAGAGGAAGTAGTATAGAGGCATGGCTCTGCAGTCAGAGTAACAGGGGAGCAGAGGGAGGATAGAGGCCAGGCTCTGCACTCAGAGTAACAGGGGAGCGGAGGGAGGATAGAGGCCAGGCTCTGCACTCAGAGTAACAGGGGAGCAGAGGGAAGATAGAGGCCAGGCTCTGCACTCAGAGTAACAGGGGAGCGGAGGGAGGATAGAGGCCAGGCTCTGCAGTCAGAGTAACAGGGGAGCAGAGGGAGGATAGAGGCCAGGCTCTGCACTCAGAGTAACAGGGGAGCGGAGGGAGGATAGAGGCCAGGCTCTGCACTCAGAGTAACAGGGGAGCAGAGGGAAGATAGAGGCCAGGCTCTGCACTCAGAGTAACAGGGGAGCGGAGGGAGGATAGAGGCCAGGCTCTGCAGTCAGAGTAACAGGGGAGCAGAGGGAGGATAGAGGCCAGGCTCTGCAGTCAGAGTAACAGGGGAGAGGAGGGAGGATGGAGGCCAGGCTCTGCACTCCGAGTAACAGGGGAGAGGAGGGAGGATAGGAGGCCAGGCTCTGCACTCAGAGTAACAGGGGAGCGGAGGGAGGATAGAGGCCAGGCTCTGTACTCAGAGTAACAGGGGAGAGGAGGGAGGATAGAGGCCAGGCTCTGCACTCAGAGCAACAGGGGAGAGGAGGGAGGATAGAGGCCAGGCTCTGCAGTCAGAGTAACAGGGGAGAGGAGGGAGGATAGAGGCCAGGCTCTGCACTCAGAGCAACAGGGGAGAGGAGGGAGGATAGAGGCCAGGCTCTGCAGTCAGAGTAACAGGGGCGAGGAGGGAGGATAGAGGCCTGGCTCTGCGCTCAGAGTAACAGGGGAGAGGAGGGAGGACGGAGGCCAGCTCTGGACTCAGAGTAACAGGGGAGAGGAGGGAAGATAGAGGCCAGGCTCTGGACTCAGAGTAACAGGGGAGAGGAGGGAGGATAGAGGCCGGGCTCTGCACTCAGAGTAACAAGGGAGCAGAGGGAGGATAGAGGCCAGGCTCTGCGCTCAGAGTAACAGGGCAGAGGAGAGAGGATAGATGCCAGGCTCTGCACTCAGAGTAACAGGGGTGCGGAGGGAGGATAGAGGCCAGGCTCTGCAGTCAGAGTAACAGGGGAGAGGAGGGAGGATAGAGGGCAGGCTCTGCACTCAGAGTAACAGGGGAGAGGAGGGAGGATAGAGGCCAGGCTCTGCACTCAGAGTAACAGGGGAGTGGAGGGAGGATAGAGGCCTGGCTCTGCGCTCAGAGTAACAGGGGAGAGGAGGGAAGATGAAGGCCAGGCTCTGCACTCAGAGTAACAGGGGAGAGGAGGGAGGATAGAGGCCAGGCTCTGCAGTCAGAGTAACAGGGGAGCAGAGGGAGGATAGAGGCCAGGCTCTGCACTCAGAGTAACAGGGGCAAGGAGGGAGGATAGAGGTCTGGCTCTGCGCTAAGAGTAACAGGGGAGTGGAGGGAGGATAGAGGCCTGGCTCTGCACTCAGAGTAACAGAGGAGAGGAGGGAAGATAGAGCCAGGCTTTGCAGTCAGAGTAACCGGGCGAGGAGGTAGGATAGAGGCCAGGCTCTGGAATCAGAGTAACAGGGGAGAGGAAGTAGGATAGAGGCCAGGCTCTGGACTCAGAGTAACAGGGGAGAGGAGGGAGGATAGAGGCCAGGCTCTGCACTCAGAGTAACAGGGGAGCGGAGGGAGGATAGAGGCCAGGCTCTGCAGTCAGAGTAACTGGGGAGAGGAGGGAAGATAGAGGCCAGGCTCTGCACTCAGAGCAACAGGGGAGAGGAGGGAGTATAGAGGCCAGGCTCTGCAGTCAGAGTAACAGGGGCGAGGAGGGAGGATAGAGGCCTGGCTCTGCGCTCAGAGTAACATGGCAGAGGAGAGAGGATAGATGCCAGGCTCTGCACTCAGAGCAACAGGGGAGAGGAGGGAGTATAGAGGCCAGGCTCTGCAGTCAGAGCAACAGGGGAGAGGAGGGAGTATAGAGGCCAGGCTCTGCACTCAGAGTAACAGGGGAGTGGAGGGAGGATAGAGGCCTGGCTCTGCGCTCAGAGTAACAGGGGAGAGGAGGGAAGATGAAGGCCAGGCTCTGCAGTCAGAGTAACAGGGGAGCAGAGGGAAGATAGAGGCCAGGCTCTTCACTCAGAGTAACAGGGGCAAGGAGGGAGGATAGAGGTCTGGCTCTGCGCTAAGAGTAACAGGGGAGTGGAGGGAGGATAGGGGCCTGGCTCTGCACTCAGAGTAACAGAGGAGAGGAGGGAAGATAGAGCCAGGCTCTGCAGTCAGAGTAACCGGGGCGAGGAGGTAGGATAGAGGCCAGGCTCTGGAATCAGAGTAACAGGGGAGAGGAAGTAGGATAGAGGCATGGCTCTGCAGTCCGAGTAAGAGGGGAGCAGAGGGAGGATAGAGGCCAGGCTCTGGACTCAGAGTAACAGGGGAGCAGAGGGAGGATAGAGGCCAGGCTCTGCAGTCAGAGTAACAGGGGAGAGGAGGGAGGATGGAGGCCAGGCTCTGCACTCCGAGTAACAGGGGAGAGGAGGGAGGATAGAGGCCAGGCTCTGCACTCAGAGTAACAGGAGAGCGGAGGGAGGATAGAGGCCAGGCTCTGCACTCAGAGTAACAGGGGAGAGGAGGGAGGATAGAGGCCAGGCTCTGCAGTCAGAGCAACAGGGGAGAGGAGGGAGGATAGAGGCCAGGCTCTGCAGTCAGAGTAACAGGGGAGAGGAGGGAGGATAGAGGCCAGGCTCTGCACTCAGAGAAACAGGGGAGAGGAGGGAGGATAGAGGCCAGGCTCTGCGCTCAGAGTAACAGGGGAGAGGAGGGAGGACGGAGGCCAGCTCTGGACTCAGAGTAACAGGGGAGAGGAGGGAAGATAGAGGCCAGGCTCTGGACTCAGAGTAACAGGGGAGAGGAGGGAGGATAGAGGCCAGGCTCTGCACTCAGAGTAACAGGGGAGCAGAGGGAGGATAGAGGCCAGGCTCTGCGCTCAGAGTAACAGGGCAGAGGAGAGAGGATAGATGCCAGGCTCTGCACTCAGAGTAACAGGGGAGCAGAGGGAAGATAGAGGCCAGGCTCTGCACTCAGAGTAACAGAGGAGAGGAGGGAAGATAGAGCCAGGCTCTGCAGTCAGAGTAACCGGGGCGAGGAGGTAGGATAGAGGCCAGGCTCTGCAGTCAGAGTAACAGGGGAGTGGAGGGAGGATAGAGGCCAGGCTCTGGAATCAGAGTAACAGGGGAGCAGAGGGAGGATAGAGTCAGGCTCTGCAGTCAGAGTAACTGGGGAGAGGAGGGAAGATAGAGGCCAGGCTCTGCACTCAGAGTAACAGGGGAGAGGAGGGAGGATAGAGGCCAGGCTCTGCAGTCAGAGTAACAGGGGAGAGGAGGGAGAATAGAGGCCAGGCTCTGCACTCAGAGTAACAGAGGAGAGGAGGGAAGATAGAGCCAGGCTCTGCAGTCAGATTAACCGGGGCGAGGAGGTAGGATAGAGGCCAGGCTCTGGAATCAGAGTAACAGGGGAGAGGAAGTAGGATAGAGGCATGGCTCTGCAGTCAGAGTAACAGGGGAGCAGAGGGAGGATAGAGGCCAGGCTCTGGCCTCAGAGTAACTGGGGAGAGGAGGGAGGATAGAGGCCAGGCTCTGCAGTCAGAGTAACTGGGGAGAGGAGGGAAGATAGAGGCCAGGCTCTGCACTCAGAGCAACAGGGGAGAGGAGGGAGTATAGAGGCCAGGCTCTGCAGTCAGAGTAACAGGGACGAGGAGGGAGGATAGAGGCCTGGCTCTGCGCTCAGAGTAACATGGCAGAGGAGAGAGGATAGATGCCAGGCTCTGCACTCAGAGTAACAGGGGAGTGGAGGGAGGTTAGAGGCCTGGCTCTGCGCTCAGAGTAACAGGGGAGTGGAGGGAAGATGAAGGCCAGGCACTGCACTCAGAGTAACAGGGGCAAGGAGGGAGGATAGAGGTCTGGCTCTGCGCTAAGAGTAACAGAGGAGAGGAGGGAAGATAGAGGCCAGGCTCTGCGCTCAGAGTAACAGAGGAGAGGAGGGAAGATAGAGGCCAGGCTCTGCGCTCAGAGTAACAGGGCAGAGGAGAGAGGATAGATGCCAGGCTCTGCACTCAGAGTAACAGGGGAGAGGAGGGAGGACGGAGGCCAGCTCTGGACTCAGAGTAACAGGGGAGAGGAGGGAAGATAGAGGCCAGGCTCTGGACTCAGAGTAACAGGGGAGAGGAGGGAGGATAGAGGCCAGGCTCTGCACTCAGAGTAACAGGGGAGCGGAGGGAGGATAGAGGCCAGGCTCTGCAGTCAGAGTAACAGGGGAGCAGAGGGAGGATAGAGGCCAGGCTCTGCAGTCAGAGTAACAGGGGAGCAGAGGGAGGATAGAGGCCAGGCTCTGCGCTCAGAGTAACAGGGCAGAGGAGAGAGGATAGATGCCAGGCTCTGCACTCAGAGTAACAGGGGAGCAGAGGGAAGATAGAGGCCAGGCTCTGCACTCAGAGTAACAGGGGAGAGGAGGGAGGACGGAGGCCAGCTCTGGACTCAGAGTAACAGGGGAGAGGAGGGAAGATAGAGGCCAGGCTCTGGACTCAGAGTAACATGGGAGAGGAGGGAGGATAGAGGCCAGGCTCTGCACTCAGAGTAACAGGGGAGAGGAGGGAAGATAGAGGCCAGGCTCTGGACTCAGAGTAACAGGGGAGAGGAGGGAGGATAGAGGCCAGGCTCTGCACTCAGAGTAACAGGGGAGAGGAGGGAAGATAGAGGCCAGGCTCTACAGTCAGAGTAACAGGGGAGCAGAGGGAGGATAGAAGCCAGGCTCTGCGCTCGGAGTAACAGGGCAGAGGAGAGAGGATAGATGCCAGGCTCTGCACTCAGAGTAACAGGGGAGCAGAGGGAAGATAGAGGCCAGGCTCTGCACTCAGAGTAACAGGGGAGCGGAGGGAGGATAGAGGCCAGGCTCTGCACTCAGAGTAACAGAGGAGAGGAGGGAAGATAGAGCCAGGCTCTGCAGTCAGAGTAACCGGGGCGAGGAGGTAGGATAGAGGCCAGGCTCTGGAATCAGAGTAACAGGGGAGAGGAAGTAGGATAGAGGCATGGCTCTGCAGTCAGAGTAACAGGGGAGCAGAGGGAGGATAGAGGCCAGGCTCTGCACTCAGAGCAACAGGGGAGAGGAGGGAGTATAGAGGCCAGGCTCTGCAGTCAGAGTAACAGGGACGAGGAGGGAGGATAGAGGCCAGGCTCTGCACTCAGAGTAACAGGGACGAGGAGGGAGGATAGAGGCCAGGCTCTGCACTCAGAGTAACAGGGGAGCGGAGGGAGGATAGAGGCCAGGCTCTGCACTCAGAGTAACAGGGGAGAGGAGAGAGGATAGATGCCAGGCTCTGCACTCAGAGTAACAGGGGAGAGGAGGGAGGTTAGAGGCCTGGCTCTGCGCTCAGTGTAACAGGGGAGTGGAGGGAAGATGAAGGCCAGGCTCTGCACTCAGAGTAACAGGGGCAAGGAGGGAGGATAGAGGTCTGGCTCTGCGCTAAGAGTAACAGGGGCAAGGAGGGAGGATAGAGGTCTGGCTCTGCGCTAAGAGTAACAGGGGAGTGGAGGGAGGATAGGGGCCTGGCTCTGCACTCAGAGTACCAGGGGAGAGGAGGGAAGATAGAGCCAGGCTCTGCAGTCAGAGTAACCGGGGCGAGGAGGTAGGATAGAGGCCAGGCTCTGGAATCAGAGTAACAGGGGAGAGGAAGTAGGATAGAGGCATGGCTCTGCAGTCAGAGTAACAGGGGAGCAGAGGGAGGATAGAGGCCAGGCTCTGGACTCAGAGTAACAGGGGAGCAGAGGGAGGATAGAGGCCAGGCTCTGGACTCAGAGTAACAGGGTAGCAGAGGGAGGATAGAGGCCAGGCTCTGCAGTCAGAGTAACAGGGGAGAGGAGGGAGGATGGAGGCCAGGCTCTGCACTCCGAGTAACAGGGGAGAGGAGGGAGGATAGAGGCCAGGCTCTGCACTCAGAGTAACAGGGGAGCGGAGGGAGGATAGAGGCCAGGCTCTGCACTCAGAGTAACAGGGGAGAGGAGGGAGGATAGACGCCAGGCTCTGCACTCAGAGCAACAGGGGAGAGGAGGGAGGATAGAGGCCAGGCTCTGCAGTCAGAGTAACAGGGGCGAGGAGGGAGGATAGAGGCCTGGCTCTGCGCTCAGAGTAACAGGGGAGAGGAGGGAGGACGGAGGCCAGCTCTGGACTCAGAGTAACAGGGGAGAGGAGGGAAGATAGAGGCCAGGCTCTGCACTCAGAGTAACAGGGGAGTGGAGGGAGGATAGAGGCCTGGCTCTGCGCTCAGAGTAACAGGGGAGAGGAGGGAAGATGAAGGCTAGGCTCTGCAGTCAGAGTAGCAGGGGAGAGGAGGGAGGATAGAGGCCAGGCTCTGCACTCAGAGTAACAGGGGAGTGGAGGGAGGATAGAGGCCTGGCTCTGCGCTCAGAGTAACAGGGGAGAGGAGGGAAGATGAAGGCCAGGCTCTGCAGTCAGAGTAACAGGGGAGAGGAGGGAGGATAGAGATCAGGCTCTGCACTCAGAGTAACAGGGAGTGGAGGGAGGATAGAGGCCTGGCTCTGCGCTCAGAGTAACAGGGGAGAGGAGGGAAGATGAAGGCCAGGCTCTGCACTCAGAGTAACAGGGGAGAGGAGGGAGGATAGAGGCCAGGCTCTGCAGTCAGAGTAACAGGGGAGCAGAGGGAGGATAGAGGCCAGGCTCTGCGCTCAGAGTAACAGGGCAGAGGAGAGAGGATAGATGCCAGGCTCTGCACTCAGAGTAACAGGGGAGCAGAGGGAAGATAGAGGCCAGGCTCTGCACTCAGAGTAACAGGGGCAAGGAGGGAGGATAGAGGTCTGGCTCTGCGCTAAGAGTAACAGGGGAGTGGAGGGAGGATAGAGGCCAGGCTCTGCACTCAGAGTAACAGGGGAGCGGAGGGAGGATAGAGGCCAGGCTCTGCACTCAGAGTAACAGGGGAGAGGAGGGAGGATAGAGGCCAGGCTCTGCACTCAGAGCAACAGGGGAGAGGAGGGAGGATAGAGGCCAGGCTCTGGAATCAGAGTAACAGGGGAGAGGAAGTAAAATAGAGGGCTGGCTCTGCAGTCAGAGTAACGGGAGCAGAGGGAGGATAGAGGCCAGGCTCTGCACTCAGAGTAACAGGGGAGCGGAGGGAGGATAGAGGCCAGGCTCTGCACTCAGAGTAACAGGGGAGAGGAGGGAGGATAGAGGCCAGGCTCTGCACTCAGAGCAACAGGGGAGAGGAGGGAGGATAGAGGCCAGGCTCTGCACTCAGAGTAACAGGGGAGTGGAGGGAGGATAGAGGCCTGGCTCTGCGCTCAGAGTAACAGGGGAGAGGAGGGAAGATGAAGGCCAGGCTCTGCAGTCAGAGTAACAGGGGAGAGGAGGGAGGATAGAGATCAGGCTCTGCACTCAGAGTAACAGGGGAGTGGAGGGAGGATAGAGGCCTGGCTCTGCGCTCAGAGTAACAGGGGAGAGGAGGGAAGATGAAGGCCAGGCTCTGCACTCAGAGTAACAGGGGAGAGGAGGGAGGATAGAGGCCAGGCTCTGCAGTCAGAGTAACAGGGGAGCAGAGGGAGGATAGAGGCCAGGCTCTGCGCTCAGAGTAACAGGGCAGAGGAGAGAGGATAGATGCCAGGCTCTGCACTCAGAGTAACAGGGGAGCAGAGGGAAGATAGAGGCCAGGCTCTGCACTCAGAGTAACAGGGGCAAGGAGGGAGGATAGAGGTCTGGCTCTGCGCTAAGAGTAACAGGGGAGTGGAGGGAGGATAGAGGCCAGGCTCTGCACTCAGAGTAACAGGGGAGCGGAGGGAGGATAGAGGCCAGGCTCTGCACTCAGAGTAACAGGGGAGAGGAGGGAGGATAGAGGCCAGGCTCTGCACTCAGAGCAACAGGGGAGAGGAGGGAGGATAGAGGCCAGGCTCTGGAATCAGAGTAACAGGGGAGAGGAAGTAAAATAGAGGGCTGGCTCTGCAGTCAGAGTAACAGGGGAGCAGAGGGAGGATAGAGGCCAGGCTCTGCACTCAGAGTAACAGGGGAGCGGAGGGAGGATAGAGGCCAGGCTCTGCACTCAGAGTAACAGGGGAGAGGAGGGAGGATAGAGGCCAGGCTCTGCACTCAGAGCAACAGGGGAGAGGAGGGAGGATAGAGGCCAGGCTCTGGAATCAGAGTAACAGGGGAGAGGAAGTAAAATAGAGGGCTGGCTCTGCAGTCAGAGTAACAGGGGAGCAGAGGGAGGATAGAGGCCAGGCTCTGGACTCAGAGTAACAGGGGAGCAGAGGGAGGATAGAGGCCAGGCTCTGGACTCAGAGTAACAGGGGAGCAGAGGGAGGATAGAGGCCAGGCTCTGCAGTCAGAGTAACAGGGGAGAGGAGGGAGGATGGAGGCCAGGCTCTGCACTCCGAGTAACAGGGGAGAGGAGGGAGGATAGAGGCCAGGCTCTGCACTCAGAGTAACAGGGGAGCGGAGGGAGGATAGAGGCCAGAGCTCTGCACTCAGAGTAACAGGGGAGAGGAGGGAGGATAGAGGCCAGGCTCTGCACTCAGAGCAACAGGGGAGAGGAGGGAGGATAGAGGCCAGGCTCTGCACTCAGAGCAACAGGGGAGAGGAGGGAGGATAGAGGCCAGGCTCTGCAGTCAGAGTAACAGGGGCGAGGAGGGAGGATAGAGGCCTGGCTCTGCGCTCAGAGTAACAGGGGAGAGGAGGGAGGATAGAGGCCAGGCTCTGCAGTCAGAGTAACAGGGGAGAGGAGGGAAGATAGAGGCCAGGCTCTGGACTCAGAGTAACAGGGGAGTGGAGGGAGGATAGAGGCCTGGCTCTGCGCTCAGAGTAACAGGGGAGAGGAGGGAAGATGAAGGCTAGGCTCTGCACTCAGAGTAGCAGGGGAGAGGAGGGAGGATAGAGGCCAGGCTCTGCACTCAGAGTAACAGGGGAGTGGAGGGAGGATAGAGGCCTGGCTCTGCGCTCAGAGTAACAGGGGAGAGGAGGGAAGATGAAGGCCAGGCTCTGCACTCAGAGTAACAGAGGAGAGGAGAGAGGATAGATGCCAGGCTCTGCACTCAGAGTAACAGGGGAGCAGAGGGAAGATAGAGGCCAGGCTCTGCACTCAGAGTAACAGGGGCAAGGAGGGAGGATATAGGTCTGGCTCTGCGCTAAGAGTAACAGGGGAGTGGAGGGAGGATAGAGGCCAGGCTCTGCAGTCAGAGTAACCGGGGCGAGGAGGTAGGATAGAGGCCAGGCTCTGCACTCAGAGTAACAGGGGAGAGGAAGTAGGATAGAGGCCAGGCTCTGCAGTCAGAGTAACAGGGGAGAGGAGGGAGGATGGAGGCCAGGCTCTGCACTCAGAGTAACAGGGGAGCAGAGGGAGGATAGAGGCCAGGCTCTGGACTCAGAGTAACAGGGGAGAGGAAGTAGGATAGAGGCCAGGCTCTGCAGTCAGAGTAACAGGGGAGAGGAGGGAGGATGGAGGCCAGGCTCTGCACTCAGAGTAACAGGGGAGAGGAAGTAGGATAGAGGCCAGGCTCTGCAGTCAGAGTAACAGGGGAGAGGAGGGAGGATGGAGGCCAGGCTCTGCACTCAGAGTAACAGGGGAGAGGAGGGAGGATGGAGGCCAGGCTCTGCACTCAGAGTAACAGAGGAGAGGAGGGAAGATAGAGCCAGGCTCTGCAGTCAGAGTAACCGGGGCGAGGAGGTAGGATAGAGGCCAGGCTCTGGAATCAGAGTAACAGGGGAGAGGAAGTAGGATAGAGGCATGGCTCTGCAGTCAGAGGAACAGGGGAGCAGAGGGAGGATAGAGGCCAGGCTCTGGACTCAGAGTAACAGGGGAGCAGAGGGAGGATAGAGGCCAGGCTCTGCACTCAGAGTAACAGGGGAGAGGAGGGAGGATAGAGGCCAGGCTCTGCACTCAGAGTAACAGGGGCAAGGAGGGAGGATAGAGGTCTGGCTCTGCGCTAAGAGTAACAGGGGAGTGTAGGGAGGATAGAGGCCTGGCTCTGCACTCAGAGTAACAGAGGAGAGGAGGGAAGATAGAGCCAGGCTCTGCAGTCAGAGTAACCGGGGCGAGGAGGTAGGATAGAGGCCAGGCTCTGGAATCAGAGTAACAGGGAGAGGAAGTAGGATAGAGGCATGGCTCTGCAGTCAGAGGAACAGGGGAGCAGAGGGAGGATAGAGGCCAGGCTCTGGACTCAGAGTAACAGGGGAGCAGAGGGAGGATAGAGGCCAGGCTCTGCACTCAGAGTAACAGGGGAGAGGAGGGAGGATAGAGGCCAGGCTCTACAGTCGGTCTAACCGGGGAGAGGAGAACAGAGGCCAGGCTCTGCAGTCAGAATAACCTAGAAACAGGGAGATACATGACAGGTGCTGCAGGCAGTGGAAGAGGGGGGAAGGATAGAAGCCAGGTTCTGCAATTAGTGGAGTGGGGAAGAGGAGGATAGAGGGCAGACTCTGCAGTCACTGGAGCAGGGTAGAGGAGAAAAGAGGCCAGGCTCTCTAGTCAACCTAGCAGGAGAGAGGGGGCTAGAGCGCAGGCTCTGCAGTCACAGCTTGGGAGAGGACTATAGAGGGCTGGCCCTGGAGTCAGTCTAGTAGGGGAGAGGGTACTAGAGACCAGGATCTGCAGTCAGGCCTTGGGAGCGGAACATAGAAGCCAGGCCCTACAGTCAGTGCTAGGGAGAGACACAGAGCTTCCTGGGTCTGCAGCTGGTGTCTGAGACATAGCTGTCAATAGTGCAGCAGGTGCAGTGACTCCAGGGCCCAGAGGTCCGTAGGCCTTCTTCACACCAAATATAGTAGTTTTTTTTACCAGTTTATGGATCCCATTTTCTGTACCTGCATTAGGGCCCACCCTTGTTATGCCACTGGTCAGTGTACTAGTGGAGGGGAGAATATAAGTCTGACTCTGCAGTCAGTGTTAGGGAGAAGAGCAGAAGGTCCTGGCTCCACAGTCAGGGTACCACAGTAGAAGATGAAAGAAGCAAGTTCCTGTAGTTAGTGTGGAGATAAGAAGCATATGTTGTATGTCACAATGTTGAAAACTGACTTGTATCAACCTAGGGAGGTAATGGCAAGGGCAAGAAGCATACACCCTCCTATACATACCTGTCCCCCATTTTGTTTTCACAATTTAGTCCCAAAATTCTCCAGGGTAGATTTATGGTTTTATTGTATGCCCCTACAATATCTGCTCATGTTTGCAGATGTCATTTGACATCATGACACAGCGAAACGCTATAGACAAGGCTCTAAGTTTCTTCATCTGTGCTGGTGGTGCCAGATTTTGGGCACCAGCTCTCCTTTTTGAGGACTGGGACTTATTTGTCATCATCAGACTTTCACCCAGCGTAAGAAAGAGAAAGGCATAAAAGGGAGAGCGAAGGAGGAAGAAATATATAGGAAAACAGTGACAAAGAGGAAAAGTAGGGATAAAAAAGAATGTGAAAGAGTGAGAAAAAGAGACAGGAAGTGTAGAACAGTGGAAGAAATGGATATGGGGTGGATTCAAAACTAGGCAGTACACCACTGTACTCAGTAACCCTGGGATTCGGCAGCACTGACCAGGGCCGGACTGGGAACGCAAACCAGCCCTGGCAATTATGTTGGACCGGAGCTGGTGGGGAGGGGGTTGCTGGTGGGAAACGCGGAAACACTGCTGCTGTACTTTTGTTACAGGGTGCCGATATTGTGTACTGCAAAAAAAACCGGCCCCCAGTAGCAAAAAGTTTAGTAAAGCTGCTATTTATTGTTGCCTCTGTACATTTCAAAGGGAGGGAGGCAGCTGCAGTGGCGCGAGAATACTTGTGACAAACTAAAAACAATCACGTTGTGATGTAATCCGAGCAGCGCTTGGTTTGTTAACATAAAGGACGGGGCGCATCGGGGGACAGGGAGCGGGGGCGAGCGAGCGCGGCAGCCTGCAAAGCAGTCCCAAAGCTGCCAGTGCGTCGTGGCTGGCCTTTGATGAGTACGCGCGGCAGACATGTGTTTCCACTTATCGCGCCCGCGCACGATAATTGGAAACACATGTTTGCCGCGCGTACCCATCCCAAAAAGGCCAGCCACGACGCACGAGCGTTTCTTGGACTGCTTTTCAAACTCGCTTACAATAAGTCTTCGCCTCTAAGCAGCGCTTGCGCGCTACTCGAGGCTCGACCTAAAAATGGCCCACACCAGTCCAAAACCGGCTCCCACCCTTCAGGCCCACTGGGAAAACACCCGATGCCCGCTACGGCCAGTCTGGCCCTGTCACTGGCACCCTCCCAGAAAATATTTAAGCCTAATTTATATTTTTGAACAAATTAAGCACTGTCTGGCACCCAGCTTCAGCTTTTCATTGCCTTTGAAGCAAGCATAGCTGGACACGGTGTCTAGTTGGACTGCGATCTGTGATTTCATGGTTTAGAAGAAGAGGCTCCTTCCCTATAGCGACCAATGAACCTGGCAGGCTGTTTTAAAATATATTCTCTGGGTGGTAGAGAACCAATACCGAGCTCTTTGATGCTGCACTCCAGGATATAATTTCCTGGCTCAAGCAATTATCCTGGCAGCCTTTGCACCAGCTGGAGCTGGGGCAACAGAGAGATTGGAGCCCCTAAGCAAAGGACAACCGCTGGTTTCAGGTGAGAGCCACTGTGATTCTGAGCCAGGTCAGCTTAGTCCACAGTCCTTCAAAGTCAGTAGCAGCAGCGGCTGCTACCGGACGGGGGTGGTTGGGCGGGGGGAGAGAGGAGAGGAATTACATTTAAAAAAAGACTTACCTTTAACGTCCGGCCGGCCGCAGCCTCTCCTCCATACTCCGTCCTTGTTCTCTTCCTGTCCCGGCTGGCAGCAGGAAGCACCTGGGCAGACAGGCTCCCCTGAGCCAATCACAATGCTGCAATGCAGCGTTGTGATTGGTCTGAGCGCTGTGGATCAGCGCTCAGACTGCAACAGGGAGCCTGTGCATGTTCCTGACCAGGCTGTGTGATGCAGCCTGAGAGGAACATGCAAAGTGCGTATGAACTGTTTGGTCAGCCCACGAGGGCCGGCCAAACAATTCATGCGCACTTAGGGAGTGCACAGCACTACTCCCCTGCTCTGGCCAGCCCCGTCCCACCCCACCACTGACTGCAATTGGGAAAATAAAATGATAACGATATGTTATCATTTTTTTTTTCCTTTTCAGAAGTGGGACCACGCTCCTCCGCCTTAGCGGAGGAGCCGCCACTGGTCAGTAGAAAATATTTTAGGAAGGAACCAGAGGTTAAGAAACGGGAAGAGATAATGGACTTCACCAGTGGCATTTCTGAGAAATCTGTCAAAACCAGTGGCGTAACACAGGGCCCGCAGCCCTCGCCATGCGGGTGGGCCCCCAAGCTCCAGGGGGCCCCCCTCAGCACATTACTCTGGCCGGAGAGCTCATGATTGAGTCCGTAGGGGGCCCTCCACGTGCCTTGCAGGGGGGCCCCCCTCAAGTTTTGTTACTCCAGTGTTCAAAACAGAATTGCACATTTTGTAGCGGGGAAGGCAGGGGAGGCTAAAGAGTCATTTAGTGGGGCAGATAGCGCTCCCTCCAGGCACATGTTGCACCTGCACCGTTTTTGCAGGGAGCCTGCATTGCTGCTGGCCATGTAGCACATGTTATGTGTCTGAGGGAAGCCTGAATGAATGAAATATCTTTATTCGATTATTGATTAATAATCATAAAAGTACATAATAAAAACAGAGGCGTAAAAGCTCATGTATCACAATAAAAGAAAATACATTTTTACATAGACCATTAAAACTGTATAAAACACAGTATAACTACTATTTACATAATAAAACATAATCCGGGAGTCATGTGTTCAGTGCAGCATTCAAATACAAAGTGATTTTTTTTTAAAAAAGACCCAACTGCAGTTGTAACGACAGGATCGGCAAGCATCTGAAGATGAAGAAAAGCAGGCCTAAATTGATAGAAGCCCCCTCGCTCATAAAACAGGCAACAAATATCTTCTTCAGGGGAATTCATAAATATTACAGAATAGAATTAAGTGTTTCAAGGTCTGTGGGAAGCTTGTTTTCAGGAGAGAGAGAGAGAGTGAGAGAGAGAGAGAGAGAGAGAGAGAGATATATATATATATATATATATATATATATATATATATATATATATATATATATATATATATATATATATATATATATATATATATATATATATATATATATATATATATATATATATATATATATATATATATATATGTGTTGTGAGTGTGTGTGTATGTATGTGTTTGGGGGGAATCTTACACTGCTGTTGCCTGGCCTGTATTATGTCTGGTCTGTTTGTGTCAGGAAATTGTGACCTCTCACTTCCCACACAAGACATATTCCAGTGTGAGTCTGTGTGTGTGCGCGCGCGCATGTGAACTCTTTTGCTGTTATGTTGTATCCTTTCTGCATTGCTTTATGTAGACTATATAAGTTTGGAGGTCTATAAAAGAGGCCTAGGCAAAGAAGCGTAACTAGGAATCCTTTACAAGAGGCATGGTCTATGCAATTATGGGTCTGGCATAAAAAGTGAACTAGAATCTTGTGCTTGACACAGCATGGCAAATGACCAGTATTTGGGTATCTCAGTTTGTGTCGTCTGTTACTGAATCCAAATGCATCATGCAGCAACAAACATATATTTTAAAACAGGCCAGAACTGTTGACTTTACCAATGATTGTTAGCAATTATTTTATTCAATATTATGTAAATGAGTAACAACTCCCATTCTTCCTTTCACATTACTTTCCTTTGCCATGTTCCTCTCTACGTTAGTCTCTTATGCCATTTTGCTTCACACATCTCTTTCTGAAGACCCACAATTTCCATGTTTCACACTTCATCTTCTTCTGCATCACTTTTTGTTTTCTCTCCAGTTGCAGCCGGCACCGATCGGGGGTGGGGAGGTATAAGGAAAGTATAATTTTTTTTTAAACAACTTACCGTACCACCACGTCTTTCCTCTGTCTCTCTTCCTCGTCGCTCTGCACCACTGGAACGATCAGGAAGCACACTCAAGCTCCCTAAACCAATCACATTGCAGCGTTGTGATTGGTCTGAGCGCCGCAATTTGGTGCTCAGCCAGAGAATGGGAGCCTGGGCATGTTCTCCAGCCAGGCTGTAATGCAGCCTGGCTGGAGAACACGGTAAGTGTGCATGAATGATTGGCCAGCCCCAGACGGCCGGCCAAACATTCATGCGCACTTGCAAAGTGTGCTCGCCACTCCCCCTGCTCCTGTGTCAGAGCAGCCCCGCCCCGCCGAGCTGCCACAGCAGGACACAAAAAATGTATAATAACCTTGAGTTATTATCATTTTATTTTTCCTTTATTTCGCTGCTGTACAGCAGTGGGGCGACGCTCCTTCGCCTTAGCGGAGGAGCCGCCACTGTTTCTGTCTCCTTCGACAAGTGCTACTAACCAAAATGTGTACTTTTTGTCTTCTCTGCTTAAGAATTCCCTCACACACTCAAACACACACACATGCGCTGTTCATATTTTGATAGATGTGCATCTTCTTCAAACACTTTCATATAGATCATAATTACAATTGCCGCAGATGTGTCCATCTCTTTGTGCAGTAAGGACAACATTTGGATGAGCATTTAGTCAGAACACATTTATGACAGGCTCGGTGAGAAATGTGCACTGCCAGCAGCCTCAACTCCAGCCCTCTCAACAGTATAGTATAGTGCTGGCATTGATATAACACCTAGTAACTGATTGTAATGCTTCGTTCAGATTAATCAGGACTTGGAAGGGTAATGCCGTTCATCTTCCCCTGCCTTGGTTAGTGAAATGATTCAAGATCAGTGTGTAATGTTCTCATGTCAACAAGGGCAGCCAAACAGTTTTAGGATCGGTTATTATCTCTCATTTACACTGGGCGCTGGTTGAGGTGAGGGACGTATCTATCAATATTGCAGTGGGTTGAATAAGCACAAAAAGGTTAAGTGGAATGTATGAATTACTATCAGTCACTGGTAATTACTCAGCTGCACCCCAGTGGATTGTTTTTTCACCCACCATGCCACCTAAAACAGGAACGAGCCATATGCAAATCAGCAAGAACAGTCCAGTCCGAACTGCCCGGCCAGGTCCAGTCAGAAAGGGGACATAAGCGACCCTGATTGGTTTTGACCTATTTGGGCCTCCTCAGTAGGGTGTAGCTTGATTCCTATGGCACAGTGATCATGGGATCTATGCTTGGGTACACCCATCACATGTTTGTTTGCTTTCTTCAGTGTGATGAGTGTGCCCACATGTGGATCCCATCCTCACTGTGCCATAGGGCTCAAGCTACACCCTACTGAGGAGGGTCAAACAGGAAAAAAAAGATCAGGAGTTTCTTGTGTTCCCGTTTGACTGGACTAAATGCCTGAATGAATCTCAGTCAATGGTAATTATTCAAGGCCACATCCCAGGCCATCCTTCTTTTGCCCACCAGACAGGATGGAGCCATATGCAAATCAGTCTGGGTCCTGCTCCACTGGGAACAGCCCAGCACGAACTGTCAGGCGAGGCCCTCTCTGAAACAGAACGCAAGTAACCCCAGACAGTGTTTCAGCCTATTTAGGCTTCTTCAGTAGGGTGTAGGGTGAAGTGGCACCAGGGCCTAGTGGAATGAGGGGCCCACTTAACTCCAATTAGCGGCTGTGCTTACTACAAAAACAGAGGTAGGAGGCCCAATTGCCCTGCTTCCATTACGGCTCATGGAGCCTTGTAACAGATTAGTAGTTAATGCAATCTTTAGTCCAGGAGTGGGCATTCCAAGTGAAAGGAAATAGAGTGGAGGATATGTATCATGCAAGCAACATGAAGGGAGTGTGTCAGAAGCATAGCTGTGCAAAACATATTTCTTATTATTGCAAACTATAGATTTGTATTCAACATCTGAACAGTAGAGTGAATAAAAACGCTTCGTCATAAGCCCACCCGCAGCCTCAAACAGACACTTAGAGGTGACTCAGTTTGCAATATGTGATATACAAGACTCGTATGTTACATGAAAAACAAAACTACAGACTCACGTCTGGTAAAATGACATATATCATGCTACGTGATGTAAAGCATGTCAAATGTAAAAGGGACTGTGTGACACTTGGAGTACTTTGGGAGCTATTCCACACATTGCTGAGAAAGAAATCCATGTTGTTGTAATGTTAAGGTACATGAACAGGGCCCGGTAGGAATTGTCTGTGTGAGGCAAAGTTTACACTGCTGCTGCCCAAGCTGCTCCTGCTCAAAGTCTTTTAGTAAAACTTAAAAAATAACCTTGTCACTGCACAGAGCCCAAATTATTGTTTCTGTCATTCTCGCCAACTTCTCTCTCCATCTATAATCTTCTCTGTCGATCTTAGTCAAACCTAGTGCCTAATTTGAGCTGGTGGTTTCCGGTGCTCGACACCGGCACTTAATTTCAACACCAGCACTCATGACAGCTGCCACATACAGAACAACAGTTGCTTTATTAATTCAATATATGTTAAAACCCACTAATACAGGTCGCCCAAACCATTGTTATAGCTTTGGGGGCCTCAAACAGACTAAATTGTCACACGTGTAGCAGTGTGATGATTAGTAGTTGTGCAGGTACTGTGATGGCTGTGCTGACATGGGGAATGGGTGGAGCAAGCTGTGGTGGACTCCTGACGAGGGCTCTGGCACATCTTTTTTTTTATATATACAAATTAAGCAATGGTCAAACCAAAATTCGCACATGTTCTCTCGCGCTCGCCCTGCCAGAGCTCGAACCCCTGAACACTTTCCTCACTGCCCCCCCCCCCTCTCCCTCACACCATGCCTGTCTCTTCATTTGTCACAAAGGACAGCGTCGGTATGCGGCCGGGCAGGCCTCGGCTTGCCCGCTCCGTCCATTGGCACGCTTGCTCTTTACACACAATCTAAAAGCACATGGCCCAGGGGAGTGCCTCGGGGTCACCGCGCGGACAACTTCTAAGAAATATTTAACTTGAGATTACAATGAGTGGAAGAGACTCACACCTGGGGTGGCCACGCGACCAAGGCGTCATCACTTAGACGAAGCCGGAGGCAGGTAGACGTGGATGGAGCAAAGGCTGTCGTGTGTGGAACGCTGGGTTGCCCCACAGAGGGCCTAGAAAAATGGGGAACAGCTTCAGCCATCCATGCTTCATTTGGGCCTACGTGTCCAATAGCGTTCAATATTATTCATTTAACTGGTTTCGATAGCACACTTGTCACAAGTGTAATTGTAGGCTTTAGACAAGTAAAAAAAAACACAATTACAAGTCGAAGGTCTCTGATATAACATTAGGACGAAACGAGGAGGAGAGGAAACAAGAAACTACATAGAAGAAATATATGTTCAATGATAAAGCCAGGAGTTTCCCGGAGGAGAACTTAGGTGAGTGGGTTAGAACAGGTGTATGCATAAATGCTGTGTTTTAGCATGAGAGAAGAGTTCTCATCTGTGCAGGCAGGAGTTTCAAACGTTGGTGGCTGCCCCAGAGAAAACTTGCTTCACGGCCTGAGCAACGCGATCTTCAGTTGTATTGAGTGTAGAAGTTTAGGTAACCTTGCGTTCTGTTTTTTTTGCATAATAGTTCTTCATGTAGTGCTGGTTGCAGCCAGCCTTTCTTCTTACCTTTTATGTCACAATTTCTACATTTTCCTAGATGTCATATTCTATTTGTGCTGACACCTGGCTTCTGGAGTTAGGTTATTCAGTTGCTCCAGAGGTATCTGGCCAATGCAAGGTAGACTCTCTCTTCGGATTCAACATTATTTAATCAACAACACATTTTCTCTTCGTATATCACCACAAGGTTTCCTTGATCCTTAAACCAACTTGTCCTCCTGAGGTAGTACGCATGTTGGCGAGGTAAGGTTTTTTTTTCCCAATTGAACAGCCCTGTGGGCACAGCAGTGGTTTTTAAATGTCATTCCAGTTATAGTGGTAATCAACGTTCATTTCTTAAGAATTTGCTTTTGGTTAGAAGAGTCTGGGTGGTGAGTGAAAGCCGGCTTTCGATGGAGCGATAGACTGAGGGATGCCAGCCAGTATGTCACTGCCAAGGTCCAATCAAGAGATAATGAGGGCTTACACTGCTACTCTGAGCTGACAAGGGGATAGAAATGCCTACTGGATTGGATCATTGCGCTCAATAAAATGAGGATTCTTGGCTCCAAGACACACAGTTGAACATTGCTGGTCCAACTCTCCTTGGATTTAAAAGGGATATGCCTCAAGGCCAGGTGAGGCAGGAAGGTCCACTTCGTCACTGAAGAGAATCCGGCCAGGAGATACAAAATGCACCGGCTGAATGACAAATCGAAAAACTTATGCCTAGGGAGTGGTGACATTTCAGCCCCAAAACCTTAAAAGAGCCATTTTTTGGAATTGCAAAATTTTAAATCTTCTTAGAGTACATAAAAAAGCACTGACTATTTTCTTTGTGCTATAACCATGCCAGAGTAAGGGAATATGGATAAAAGTAGATGGAAGCAGTTAACTGTTGGGAATGTTGTTTGCAAAAACTTCACATAGTATGCCTCTTCTTCAATGTTCAATAACCCTGACATTAGTGACATTTATGCGACTTACCCCTCGGCGGTTGTCTGCATGTAGAAATTTGCAGTGGAAGTTGTACCTTAAGCACAGATAGTATGCACAAAATCCTCGCTTGCCTTTGAACAGTGGAACAACACCTTAGAGTCGCACTAACCCAGTAGTTTTAGCATGAGTGCAATGGATGACATCATCAGCTAGCGGCTCTTACTAAATGCGTCACTAAGCCATTTTCTCCTATTCACACTATGCAGTGCTGTGTATTTTTATTCAGCTCTGCGCTGTCTGATTTTCAGTATATCAGGGCCTTAGAATCCATCTAGAAATGTCCTTATATGTGCCCAGAATTCTATAATGCCCACCATGACTCAGCCGACCTGTCTAATGGTAAATACCTTCAAACCCTTTGCTTAATGTCAAGACTTCCTGGACAGGACTGCTTATCATATCTCATAATATACTTTCAGATCCGAAAAGGTGTAACAAAATATTTGCAGATGGTACTAAATTCTTGTTTGTGGGGGGTCAGAGTGGACTTTTTAAGTGATGGACAAATTATGAATTGCAAAGACGAGAGAAGATTAGTAGATTGAGGTTTAAGAGACAGTTTAGGGTGACAGAGGCGTGACAGATTCCAAGGGTGCTAGAGTTGTAGTGGAGGGCATGAGAGAGTGAATATTGGATTGGAGGAATGCGAGAGGAGCAATAGACTGCAGAGGGAGGGGATGGACTAAACTAGTGAGCAAGAGTTTACAGACCGCAATGAGTAGGCCAAGGGTGGTTGAAGACCTGTGGGTGTAACGCAGGGTTAATGACACAATGGCAAAGCTCACCTTGATGAAAAAGAAATGTTCTGCCATTGACAAGATCACCCCCACAACCTTTTTGTTCCGAGAACACACATATAGAATGCTTCCAAAATCTACAAGTACGCTCCCAATTTAGTGGAAAAGCCCACAGTTCGTACCTTGCTGTATTGCCTTAACCTTTCACTGTCATTTGTCTATTTTATTGTTATTGATTCCTTGTCTTTATATTAGCTGGGTTGTGTTTGTGTTCTTGTTGCAGCACCTTGAAGCAGAACTCCTAGCTTTGCTGTGCATTATAAATACATATACACTAACCAACGTGCTCGTGGCTTATGTTTTTTAATTAGGGCCTAAGATGTCTTTGGGAGACAGACTCGCATCTTTACTAGCCTTCCAGTTGGAACGGACAATGAGCAAGTTAGAGTTCCGGTTAGATTGGGCGAAGCTCTACCTCCTAGTTCCAACTTCCACCTCCAAACACGTTCAACAAAAATCAAGACCTGCCAAGTACTGAACGCATGAGCGTCTGTCTGTTATGTGCGGGTCAAGCCATGGAAGAGAGAGCAGAGGGCGGTATGACGTGGGAGCTCGTGGGAGGTGGGGTACCTGGGGCGACAGGACCGCTAGAGGAGGAGGTACTGCGCCACAATCTGTCTTTCGTTTTGCTTTAACATTTTGCTTCGATTAAACGAGTCGCCGTGTTTAGGCCAGGCTCTCTTGTTTACCTCTGTGTTATACTTCTTTGGCTCCCCGTGTGATGCTTCAGCTTACTTACGCAAGTTTGAGTTCTGTGACTAAACACAAATCTACCTACCGCGGGCTGAAAACGCCAGTTCAGGTACAGCTGGACCATACCATGTGTACACCTCCCCCCCGTCAACGCGCGCCCCCATCGCCGGGGTCGTGAGAACGTCCTTCCCTCCCCGTTCGTTCATTCTTAATCTTCTGCAGTAGAGCAGTCCCTAATTACACACACACATATCATTCCATATGTGCCCCTCCCCCTGGCTTCATCTGTATTCCCAGCGTAACACCTGCCGACCACACACTGGAGGGCTTAATGCACCCAGTCACCAGCACCAGATGCGAAAAGCACTATCAGTGCGCGCAGGGTTTATCTCTCGGCGCAGCTCCCGTTCACGGCACTCCGGGGAGACAGATGACACTTGTCGGGAGGCAGGCATTATGCGGCTGGAAGATATATGGTCCACAGGATAGGAAGGCCCTATCGACAAAAATTATGTGAAATCTGAGGTACAATACATACTCTAGAAGAGTGTTAGAAAATGCCTCTTTTGTTATGGTCACCCTGCACCACAACCACACTTTTTGCTCTAGGTGCTGTCTTTTTAGGTCTGGACGGGCACTGGGACCTGCTAACCAGGGCCCAGTGCCAGTGTTTTTCCCTTAAACTGTGAATTGGTACACCAAATTGGCCAGCACTTATCACCCCTTGTAAGTCCCTAGTAGATGGTACCAGTGGTACCCAGGGCAAGGGTGATAAGGGGGGTCACCAGGGCTGCAGCACTTTATTCTGCCACCCTGGGGGACCCGAGTAAAAGTGTGTCTGCAGGCCTGCCCTTGCAGCTCTGCACGAGCAGCCTGTCTGCTCGAGACGAGCCTGCGTACACCACATGCTGCAGGGTCACCTCACTGCCTTAATGTTAGTAAGTCACTCTTAAGGTTGTCCTTCTTGGCCCAGGAGGTAGAGTACATTATGTTAAAGGTGAGGATTTATATGTTCTTACATATATCACCCTACAGTAACCCTGTAAAGCAAGGTTTTTTCTGTAAGTGACCGGCGTCCCACAGAGTAACATGGGCTGGCTACCGGGCAAACTCGAGATAGTCAGCTCCATTATGGGGCAACCAAATTGTGTTGTGTTTGGTATCAAACACTGTGCTTTTTCACCTCCAACACGATTCTTGTGTTGAGGGTGAGATGGCACGCACCGGTATGCCACCCTGTGTGGGTGCCCACCTGAGATACAAAGCTCCAATGCCTTGGCTGGCTTACCCTGGCCATTTGCCACCAAGACAAGAGTCTGCCCTCCTAGTGGGATGTACTAGCACTTCTCCAGGATGGAGACAAAGGCCTGGGCAGGAAGGAGGTTACACCTCCACCCTCCCAGGATAACTAATGATTACAGCTATCATGGTGGTGTGCCTCAAAGGCTATGACCGCCCTTGATGTCCAGATACCTTGCCCCCCACTCAAGGACAAAGCCCTTCTGGACCTGCAGCTCTGGCAGGTGGGAAATCTAGTTATGCAGAAGACATACATTCCCCAAGACTTAGCCACAAATTTAGGGCGGGCTAGGGGGTCTGTACAGCTGATGAAGGGTTCTGCCATTTTGACAAACCCTGTGGGTAGTATAGTGACGTACACCCACAGGATGTTGTCACTACAGGGGCGAGTTAGCCGCGGGGACCAGTAGCCCATTGGTCACTGTCCCTCATGCCCTCGATGCCCCCTAAACTAGGATTTAAGGGGCTCCCCTGGCACCAGAACCTCAGTTCTACATTGGAATCCGAGAAGAGGCACGAAGAAGACGCTGTCACCGAAATCAGGACTTTGGATTCTGCCGCAGCGCAAAGAGAGGACACTTAAGTGGCCTGAACAGACCATATTCTGAACCC
Source organism: Calotriton arnoldi (assembly GCA_963921515.1). Classification (NCBI taxonomy): domain Eukaryota; kingdom Metazoa; phylum Chordata; class Amphibia; order Caudata; family Salamandridae; genus Calotriton; species Calotriton arnoldi. The sequence goes on from CAWUFW010001964.1 coordinate 2,265,400, forward strand.
GAGTGTCAACGTGTGTCCATGGTGAAAACTCGTTGCTCCCAGCCAGAGGGACTTCAGTGGACACGAGAAATCCAAAGCAGACTCCCCTGACTGGTGGCACCAGTCAACTGCAACCGGCAGAAGAATCTTTGTGCTGTGCTGCAAGAATTGAAACCTGCTGGACCTATCGAGAATGAGCCCAAAGAGAAGTGGTGTCCTGCAAGCCTGGAGTGGTAGCTAAGCTCAAGTCAAATCTTGAGCCGCTAGGCCACTTCCTGTCGACCTCCAGCCGCCGAAGTGTCTGAAGACTACATTTGCCGCAGCCAAGTCTTGGTGATCACCAATCGGGTGATCGATCTCTCCATCAACATCTCCAGCGCAAGAGCACCTCACAGTGACAGCGACTGATGTCGACAACGACCCCACTGCTGTGCCCCTGCGTTCTGAAGAAGGTGTCACCGAGCGTGTGGTAACGCATCTTTGGCGCAACCTGCCCCGGTGATTGACAGGTGCCAGCTACCTCTGCACCTGGAGCCACAGAGCAAGGTAGAAGAAATCCAGCTGTTGGACGCAGGTCCAGGGTCTCCAAAGGCCTCTACTCTCCGAGGGTAGAGTGTATCTTCATAGAGAAGTGTGGTTTTGCTAAGTGCATTTTTGACAGCTACCGCTGAGCACCAAGGACAGCCAAGTAACCTCTTCACTCGGGGCAAGGTAACAAAAGAGTGACTGTTGAGTCTTGGCCTAGGGGCCCACAGAACCTTGACTACTAGAGAGCTCCGGTGAGCTCACCCTGCAAGAATCGCATTGCTAAGTGTGTTTTTCCCCCATTGACTTTAATGGTGATTGTTTGACAATTTCAACTGCATTTATTTTCTAATGTTTTGAAAATCGATAACTCCGGTTATCTGCAAAGTATCAAGTTCGTTTGGTGTCAATATTTATATAAAATACAGTCTAATTTTATAAATTGGTGTCAAGGTTTCTTTCGAGTCGTGTCACTTACCTATTGTCAATGTTGGTACTGTGAAATGCTTAACAAATGTTCCTCCGAGTACGCCTGACTGCTTAAGCTACACTACCAGGACCAAGCTAAGGCTGCTAAGGGTGAATCCGAGGTCCAATTTTGTGTATCATGTTAGTATTACATGATAATGCCTCCCAGCCAAATCACATAATACTTCCAACTTAGGAGATATTACGCAGTGCGTCTTTTAGGGAATACATCAAAGTGACATCAAGTCCTATAACAGTGATACTCAAGAGAAGATATACAGTACTCTGCATATGAGTAAAGTACACACAAATAGACATTATGATGCAGTACAGTAAAACTGTAGTGTTTTTTCCAGCAACGAGGTGAGTCCAAGGGAGTGCTAATTGAATATTGAAACCACAATTTCGATGGGACATGATATCAAAGATATTCTATTGACAGGTAAGTAAGCCTAGATTTTCTATACCTAACTTCACATACATGTACCTATGCGATACATGTACCTTCAAGGTATGCAGATGTGAAGTTAGGAATAGTAAATCTATACTTCCCTTTATACACTTACCTTTCGATATTCGTCTCTTGATATTCTGTCCTCAATATTCTTGTACCACAATATTGTTAGTGTCAATATTCAGTAGTACAATCGATTCCAAGCAGTCATTCAGTTATCACACAGGAAAGGGAACCAATTTACAGATTATCTAGCTAAATTGACAAATATCTGACTACTTACACAATATAAATGGCTCGATCCCAGTTCTCATTTTATAATCCCATTCCAAAACAAAGAACAATATAAAATCCTCTTCACTTTCCTACAATACAAACATGAAAAACAAAAGAGAAAATCCAACAAACCAACCCTACATTACATCAACACATAAACTATCAAAGAAAACACCCTTGTACCTATCCACAAACACACACAAGACATACTAAATATTACACAAAGATATGGACATCTTTATACCTCTCACTCTGCTATAAGGAAGACAAGAACAAGCAACTATCTGTAAATACCTAAGCACCCATCAGATTTGGTATTTCTCCACAAATCATACACTAACCCTTTCTGCTCCACTGGCATTATCCCTCACCAGAATGCTTTATCTCCACATGTCTCTCTGTTGGTCTCCGATTCACCATCAGCACTAGCAGATGTGTCAAAATGTCATTCTTAGTTTGCTCAGAACAATACCAACAAACCAACCGGACATTACATCAATAAACAAACCAACAAGGAAAGCATCTTCATTCTTAACCACAAAAAATGCACAGGACATACCAAATGCTACTTAAGGATATGTATCTTCTTCTCACACAACCCTGACTCATGGCACATCATATTCTAGTCAAATCTCATTTGAGAAAAACAACGGACATCAAGGCAGTTGCAGAATCAATGCTGTCATTTCCTGAGGGGAAACAGCATTTAGAATGCAGATGGAACCACACGTTCCGTTACAGCGTAAGCTTAACCACGATTGCCTTTACCACACATATGCCTTTACCACGCATATGCGTGGTTAAGGCATTCATTGCTCTAGATTCAGAGCGGATGGGCGGGGAACAGGAAGGATCAGGACTGGAAGGATCAGTACGCGACTTGGAAGTAGGGCTGGGTTTTAGGACTCAGGGCGGGGGGGCAGTATATAGGGCTGGGGGCCGGATTTAGGGCTCAGGGTGGGGGGCTGGGGTCGAGTTAGTTGTTAGGGCTGGGGGCGGGGTCGTTTGCAGGGCTGGGGGCTGGGATTTAGGGCTCAGTGCGGGGCTGTGGTGTAATCTTACCATGCATATGCCTTTAACAATCATTCCTTTACAACAAAATTCGTTGTAAAAGCATGCGTGGTAAAGGCGTGTATGGTAAAGACACGGTCATAGTAAAGACGGCGTTGTTAAGGCATGTGATATAATCGCATGCGTGGTTCCGTCATACAACCTTTCCTGAGGTACCTTTAGACAGCAACAATGGAAAAATCATGATTCAGACCAATCACTGAATTTTCCTGGCACTCGAGAGGATTTTTCAGCACCACGGTCTAAACTATCTGAAATCCACACCCCCACCATGGGCTGACCCCTGCCATACACACACCCAATGCCATTGCACAACACCACCAATCAGACCCGACCACACTCCAAACTCTGGAGAACTTGCAAGTGCTGCCTACGATGGCAGATGAACTTCGCCCACCAGGAATCCCAACCCATATAATACTCTGCCTCATTAACATTTGCCCATCCTTGAACTACATGCCAGAAACCCATTACCTCTTATATGACTTCACCTGCTACATAGTTTGCCTCATTGAGACTTGATTTGGAGACAGCTCTACTAACTCCCTCAGTGATCTTCTCCCTCCGAGGTACAAAATCATCTTCAACAATAGAAAGGATAAAGAGGGGGCGGGATAGCCCTGGCCTACTCCACAGATATGACCAGCATCACCTTTCCTGACACACCCCAGTAGTCATTCAAAATACAGCAGCCCTTCTCTCCATCAATCCCATCTACTCTCTCATTGCAACAGTAATCTACCATTCCTCTATAGCTATACCCTAAATAGTTGGAGGAATTCCTACAGCGAACACTTCACCTTCAAACACTTCCCCTTCAAAGCAGGGATAACAAAACCAAGATCATTGGCAATTTATGGATCAAGAGGTCTGGTCACAAACATGCAGCATACATCACAGAGCACATCTCAGGCTTCCTACTGGTAGATTGCAGCCAAACACACCCAGCTGGGTTCACACTCAAACTATCTACAAGCGTAACCTCATAACTTTAAACCTAGAGGTGCAGATGCAAACATGGTCCTTCATCTCCATAAAAGTGGCCAACCTTACATATGAGCCCATGGCTCTCCACTCAAATTACATCCTACAAGTCTTCAAAGCATACCAAAAACATCCTTGCACCAATCATTGAGTCAATGCACAACAGAAGTAAAGCTTGGAATGTTGATTCAACCGCCCTATATACCTCGTGAGCAATCTCTTCCTCAATGTAACAGCAGCTCTAGATATCCCTGCTCCTGTCAAATAACACAAACTCAAATAAGGCAACAAAGTACTCAACAAATGCTTTAATGAAGAACTGGCCAAAATGAAACATGTCCCCTGCAATCTGGATTGCCAATGTAACAAGTCAATGACCGTGCAGGACAGAAATTGCTGTATGGTACACAGGGTGATCAAAAGGGCCAAAAAGGGCTACTGTGCAAAGCATATTAATGGAGCATCCAATAAATCAAATGATTTCTTTAACATCTATCATGATCCTAGCATCCTAAAAACCACCTACTTATATTTTTACCAACATTGCAAGGATTTAATTGTGCTCTTTGAATCTACAAGTTCCAAAATGTGTGACTCTACCTCTACCACATCAAGACTGTATCCCTCCCAATCTGCTTTGCTGCCTCAACTACTAGAAGTATTCCACTCTTTAAACCTCTAGAGACCAATAAAACACTTAACCTGGCCTCCAACTTGAGAGAGTTCAGCTTAAATATGGCCACATGCATTAAATAACTCTTCACCTCCCTTGCCCTAGATGCTACAAACATGACATCTGTCGGCCCAAATCCTGGATAGCTCACAGTGCCTCACCTGAACTCCTAGCCTTCCCAGAGTAGCAGGTGATTTTGGCAACCTAGAACATGAACTTCTAGTCCCCGATGGAACAGTGGAAACAGATCATCACTTTTCGTCTTACATTCAGCATGCCCTTAGCAACCAAAAGAAAGACATGAAGAAAGTTTACAATACATTCATTAAAACTATCATAGTCTATTATGAAGCAAATGTGCTGCGATCACTAGGCAGATGAAACTAAACAAAGTAATTTGCATTGCTATCAGACTGTATAAAATAAACATCTCCACCATGGCAAATTATCTATGTGGCTAGGCCAACCCTTACTGTGTGAGCACGGGGTATATAAGTGATCTCTGGGATTGGCAACAGACTCCATAACTGATATATGTAGTTAGGTCGTCCGCATCATGAGTGTACACTCAGTTTATGCAAGGATGCATGCCATGCTCTGCGGGCATTTGTCCAGGACCTGTCTCCCTGCCGTAATTTTCCTCTCTGCTCCCAAGGGGATGAGACACAGTTTATATGATAAAAACTACTGTGTTGGAAAGTTGCAGCTGTGCTACCGTGTTATGTCTAAAACATTAGGAGCTGTTGCTGACTCGAGCAGAGAAAACAGTACACCATGTTGTTAATATTGGTGAATGAGATGTCAATGTATGCCATAATATATGTACACATAATGTCAATACCGGTAAATACGATGACGATGTACGCCATGACAAATGTACGCATAATAATGAGAATGCTAGTAAATTCAATATCAATGACCGCCATGTAATATGCATGCATAATAAACTTGTATCATTGCTGTTGAATCCACCCTAAATGACCTCTCCATCAACCCAGAGTCAGAGATACGTGGTCAGACAAGCCCGGTGACCCAAACCCTAGCCTACCAATTGATAGGTCACAGTGGGGGTTACACTCAGCCGTAAGACAAATGCGCAAACAGGGAAGACCCAGATCGATCCCACAGATAGACAGCTACACCACAAAAGGTCCGACGAGATTGGCCCCAATAAAACACATTTGCCCAAAGAGGCGCGCTTTCCCAAAATTCCACAAAGTCAGATGCCACATGTAGTTGAGAACACTCAGCCAATCACAACACAGCATGCACACTACATGCAGTGATCCCGCGCTTCCCATGCTGACATCTGCACACATACACACTGGCCCACATTGGGTCTCCACAAAGTCGAGAGCCACCTGTGCCCCCTCATCAGATGGTTGAATTTATGGTTCATAACTAGGCCTGGATTTACTTGCCCTATAAGAATGTGTAATCGGTGTATTGTACTTCTAGAACTGTATATAATGCCGGCAAAAACCTCTGTACATCGAGACAGTCTTCAGACATGACTGTGCTCCTGCTCTCTAGCTGCTGCATTTAATTAAACCAACTTGTTCCTGTTTTTCCAAACGCCTCTTGTCTTTTCATTTTTCAAGGTAAATTCATATCCGAGCAACAATGTTGTTATGTATTCCAGGCAACCTTGTACAAAATGTTCAGACTGAATCTCGAGAAGAATTACTGAATAACAAACATGTACAGCGTATTCAGAAAATAATGTCATGAAAACAAATGTGCTATGTGTGGCTGTGCAAAGGAGAGGCAGCCTAAAACATCTAATATGCAAGACTGAGGGAGGACCAAAGTGGGCCCAGAAGGGAAATCATTACAGAACTACCCTAAGAGCCAGGAAACTGGAGATACTTCTTTGATATGAGAGTAATTCAGTGATCAAAGATATCAACCTTCTGCTGAACCTACTCTATAAACTCTTGTCTTTATTCAAACGTACCCACGGGAGGAACTGACTAGAGCCCATGTCATGTCTCACCTGGACTATGGGATTATCATCTTTATCAGCCTTCCCAAAATGCTCAAAGGCAATCTACAAAGGTTACAAAACCGGGCAGCGAGAACGTGAGTGGGACCACATCAAGTCTGCTCTGAAAGCTCTTCCATAGCTACCAGTCAAAGCAAGGATCAAATTCAAGATTCTCTTCTACGTCTATAAAACCTTCTGGGAAGAAGAACCAAAGTACCAATAGAAACAAGATCCATGCTACACCCCAACAAGAAAAAATGTTAGTGGTAGCAAACATGATTCCCAGCCGAAGGCTGTGGAATTCTCTTTACCTCTCCTTGAGATCTTAACCCAACCACCTGCCCTTTGGAAAACTCCTAAAAACTGAATTGTTCAGACTCTCGTTCTAACTGAACTGTCACCCTTGCAGGACATCAGCTGTGACCATCTTCTGCTCTGAAGTAAGTGAAAGGTTACACACAATGAACTCTGACTAAACAAACTGCTCTCCCATCACTCCAAAGTCACATGTAATAAAACATTAAATACCTTTTCCCCCTGCCTTCGCAGCCTTGAGTTAAACTTATGGCACTCCAGAACTAAATTAACACTCTTCTCAAAATGTACTGTTACCCTTTATATTGTTTAAACATACAGATCCATCATATATTTCTCATAGTCACCAACAGCTTTGTCCATGAAGAAGAAAAACTCTCTTCCCCTGAGCTTCCGAACCATTCTTTACCACCAACTTCTTCATAGGTCTACCGCCCAACACATCCAAACCATCTTCTTCCCATCCTTCTCTGATTTATCTGGCATTTCTAAGAAACCTTGTAGCGAAGACACATTCTGCAAATATAAATATCACAGAATTGTGAATTTGTGTGCAAATTCTCAACTACGACTGCAAATAACATACTGCATAGAACAAAATGTAAACAAAAAAAATATGCCATAAAACAAACAGCCCTTCCTATTTATGGAGTAGGCTACTGCTTTTCCAGCAGGCCTGCAACCCGCCGATTGGAACCAGGGATTCTACGGCTTCTCTTTAGGCCAGAGTAGGCCTCATCAATTCACTGCCCTCCTCCAGTGAACAAATTAAAACAAGCATTTGCAAAGCCAATAGCTCCCGCCTTTAGAAAGTGAGGGCCAACCAAATAGCTTCTGCCTATATTTCTTTGCATTGGTGCTCAGGGCACATTTTTTGCCAGCCATCCCAATGACAAAATTAGAAAAAATAATAATAACAAGTATTGGCTACTGACTATAGGTCTGGCATTGACTGCCAGACTTTGGCTTTGTCAATGCTTGTTCTGCTTTACCATGGTTTTCACAAAACTTTATTTTAGGGGAACTGCTGGCCCCTTATTACTTAAACTTTAAAAAATGACTACAAGCAAAGTATTTATTTGATGTAAAAAGCACACATTGTGATGGTAGTTTGAAGGGAACTACTTTGTGTGTGGATGGCCTGCTTGTGAAAAGATTGGTTGCTCTTACTCACAGTGAGGTTAACCAATGAGTGAAGTGGACTGACCCATGCTGTATGCTGTAGTGGGTAGAAGAAAAATGTGACTGACACAAAACATACCAAAGAATGAAGAGAACAGGCAGAAAGCCCATATAAGAAAGTATATATGTGCATGCACTTTTAATAAAATCAAACAGTCTTTGCTATTGCCAGACATAAAAAAGAGAAAATTGGCCAGCAAAACACAAACTATGTGTGCACATGTGCATGATGCATATGCTTGCACATGCACACAAGGTTATCTTGGTTACCATTCTCAGATGGGCATCGTGTGCACATCATGATGCAAAATGCGTGGTTTTGTGTCGAGATGCATTTGAATGCGCTATTGTGACGCACAGCAATTTTGACTTTTTTTTACTTTACCATCAAGACGTGGCTGAATTTTAAATTAATAATAAAAAATAAAGCGTGCAAAGCATTTGAAGGTGATATGAGCAGCCCACTTACATTTGGCATCTGCCAGGCCCATAAATTAAAAATAAAGCACATAGTGAAATGGCAGAGGAACACTGAAATTAGCTGCAGTGGGTGGGGTGAGGTGTAATTGAATTAGGCAAAGAAAGCATCCCCAAAAATGAGAGAAAAACAATTATTTAATGGCAATGCGCGTGGACTACTTTTTAAGTAGATCACATATGTGAAATTCCATTGGCTGATACCAAAGTTGATGGGCAACCCTGTCAGCTAATGAAAAAAAAATTCTTAACAACAGTCGGCAATGGCTGAAAAATGGTGACAAGATTCAAGCTAGCCTGGCTGATGAGGGGTGATACCCCAAAACCGGTTCCAGGATGCTTGTTTCTGGTCCAGAAAGGACCTGGCCTGTGAGTTCAGGCTGGACGGTTCCCATGAGGAGATGGGTCAAGACTAATTTGCATATAGCTGGGTCCAAACTGGGTTGGCATAGTGAGCAAAAGAACGATGGATTAAACCCAGATCTCTTGACTGGAGGTGAGTGGTTGGAAAGTTTAAGCACTCCGTTCATCATCTTGTTGTGTTTGCTATGTTCGCCCTAAGTGGCCAAGGGTATGCCCAGACGTGGGTTCTTTGCTTGCTGCGCCACTGGATTCAAGCTAGCCTGCATGATGAGGGGTGATACCCCAAAACCGGTCCCAGGATGCTGGTTTCCAGTTCGGAGAGGACCTGGGATGGCAGCTCGGCCTGGACTGTTCCCATGAGGAGCAGGGTCAAGACTGGTTTGCATGTGGCTGGGTCCAAACTGGGGTGACATAGTGAATAAAAGAACAATGGATTAAACCCAGATCTCTTGACTGGGGGAAAAAGGTGGTACAACAGCTGGAAGTAGGGGTGCTGGGGGTGCTACAGCACTCCCAAAATAAACAGGCTGCAGTTCAGAAGGTAAAGGAGCAATAAAGAAGCCTTTAATTTTGTTTTATCTTTTCACATTTGCTATGCGCTCAAAGACGTAGGTCAAATGTCAGACAATATCTTCTGGCAATTTTTCTGCTTATTCTTTTAACATGGTGATTGCTATTTACTTTTATTTCTCTAACTGCAAAGTTAGAAGATTTTGTATAGCAAACTATCTAACAATCTAGCTGGGACACAGGGAGTGTAAAAGGAAATGCTATAGGATATCAGTTCTTTAAATAACTTTTATAACCTAACAAAATTTAAATACATGCAAATGAACTGTATACTTATTTTAAAACATATCAGCAGTTAGGAAAGCACAAATGTAATCCTGTAATTTTTGTAATTCTAAAGTTTGATGAAAACAAAGATTTAATAGGATCAAAGCAAACCAAGATCGTTACTGGTGCGCAAATGATAAATATTTGCTGAAACTCGCTTTCCACACATCATTTGTGTTGGCTTTATAATTTTATAGTTTTATGAGTAAAACTGCATGTCGGTGAGAATTTGGCTTCCATTTCAATGGAAAAAGTGCTTTCTGTAAACAGACCACACCCATACCACTCTCCTGATGAACTGGCATGGCTCATTTGCTATATTTGGTCTTTGTGTGACACTTGGATTTTTCACAATCCCTATGACTTCAGTGATATAACATTGATGCCAACACCCCCACTCTAAAAATTATTCCAGCACCACTGATCTATATGCGGTGTGAAGGATGGAAGAGGCGAGAGGAGAGAGAATGGGGAGAGGCGGGTGAGTCGCTAAGGAGAGTGACAGATGGAAGAAGTACAGGGGGCAGTAGTCAGGAGATAGTGGTGGGGAGGAGAGGGAAGGATGGTGAGTCTGGTTCTTAGTGTTGCTTTATCAGGGAGGGAAAGTGGTCCCTCATTGCGTGAAATACTGAAATATTTACAGGCTGCAAATGTTCAGCCTCAGGTGAGTCATGAGTTGGGTGTGTCTGCAGGCAGGTGTCTGAGGGGAAACGGCCTGAACAACGCAGGCAGAGTCAGGCATTCCATTCCAATGCAAGCGCAACCACGCGTGCCTTAACCATGCATATGCCTTAACCACGCATATGCATCGTTAAGGCAATGCGCGGTCTAGATGCTGAGATCGGCGGGCCCAGGAACAGGAAGGAGTGGGAGAGGAGGCGCTGAGGTAAGTGGGGCTGGAGCCAGGTTTTGGGGGGTGTACGGTAGTTTTTAAGGGTTGGGGGTAGTTTTTAGGGCTCAAGGTTAGTGCTGGGCGGTGGGCTTGTTTTTAGTGCTGGGGGGTTGGGGTTGCTTTTAGGGCTCATGGGGGGTCGGGGTCGTTTTTAGGGCCTGGGTGGCCAGGGTAGTTTTTAGGGCTCAGGAAGGGGGTCAGGGTAGCAGGGGCGGTTTCTCCATATGAGCGTAGGGGTGTTGACCCCCTACGCTACCTGAAAGCCATTACCCACAAATACCTTGCTTATGTCTTCTTACAGGCAAGGCGTACTTTGTGCGTGTTCTTAGACGTGGTTTACTGAGGCGACTAGCTGGGTCTGTATATCTGAATTGCACATGTCAGATTGGCCGGTATTTTGCTATCGGCCAACCTGACATGCGTAATTCAGACTTCCCCACTGTCATCACTGTAAGAGGGCTGGGAAGCAGAGACACAGCCCCATCGGTCTCCGATGGAGCGCTGTGTTCACCTGTCCCAGCCAATACTTGAAGTGCTCTTATGCTGTTTAATACTATAAACAGCAGGAGAGCAGTTCTTTCATTGGCCGAGATGCGTGATGCCTAACTTCACTTTCTGCATTCCCGACATGCACAGCGCTTTGGGGCAGCCAGGCAGCGTGAGCGATGCAGCGGATTTTGAAAAGTCAGCCGACAAGCACAGTGGTAAGATTATTTTAATAAATTATGCTCCGTTAAAGCGCACGCTAGGCTGAATGGCATATACTGAAACTTCATTGTAGAAGGTATGGAGAGGATGTTTGGGAAGTTCAATGATTATTCAGCAGTTGGGTGGGCTAGTTGAGCCAAGTATGATGTTTGTGCTTGTAGCTTTGAAATCAATGCACACCAAATTATTTTTGTTTTGTGAGGATCGGACATGCAGTCTTGGGGCTACTTCGAGCACTAACCTCGTCATTCACCATTTCCGTGCAGCATCAATTATTGAATCTTTACGCTAGAGGAGACAGTTTAAATAAAGAAGCAATGGCGCGTAGGTGCCATGACAGATTGTTTCTCCATGGAAAAGAGTTCAGGTCCTATAAGTGCGCTTTTCCAGTCAGACTGTGCTCCAATGAGCTGTTGGGTCACAAGGCTCATGACAGTCACGCTGATATGCCGGCAACAAGACAAACCTTACTCACCCTCTGTTGTCAGCAAACATATCATATTGTAGAATTCACCTGACCTGGTGCCTCCACCCCAGCATATGGCTGGGTCCAAACTGGGGTGGTGTGGTGAGCAAAAGAATGATGGATTAAACCCAGATCCTTGTGACTGGGGGTGAATGTTAGCATTGTCCAGCATTCCGTCCATCAATTGTTTCTTTTGCATATGTCGCCCTAAGTGGGAAGGAGTATGCCCAGACGTGGGCCCCGTGCTCACTACACCACTGGATTCAAGCTAGCCTGGCTGATGAGGGGTGATGCCCTGAAACCGGTCCCAGGATGCTTGTTTCCGGTCCAGGGAGGACCTGGCTTAGCAGTTCGGGTTGGACTGTTCCTATAAAGAACAGGGTCAAGACTGATTTGCATATGGCTGGGTCCAAACTGGGGTGGTGTGCTGAGCAAAAGAATGATGGATTAAACCCAGATCCTTGTGACTGGGGGTGAATGTTTGCATTGTCCAGCATTCCGTCCATCAATTGTTTCTTTTGTATCCACCCCCGTAAGTGGCACAACCGTCATTAGATAAACGCTGAAAAAAAATCTTTTTTTACAGCTTGGATGCATGCAATTAACAGGGGCATTCCAGCAAAATGCATAGTGGTTATGACATTCTTGGAGCTTGAAAGGCACTGTTTAGTGATTCTCATGAACGAATACACGTTTAAATATGGTGCCGGTGCAGCCCTGACTGATACACTGTGTGCAGCGGACCGCACAGTAAGCACATGGTTAACACCACAGACAGCAAAGCACATTAGAGAAACACCAAGGGTAGGTGATACCACCACTGCCTTCACTAGACGCTAGTAAAGAAGGATTTGTAGCAAGCACATGGGCGGCTCCTCCACTAGGACAGAGGCGCGTCGCCCCACTGCTTTCTCGCAGTGCGAGAAAGCCAAAACATAAAATGGTAATAAACTTTTGGTTATTACCATTTTATGTCTCTTTGCGCATTGCGGATGGGCGGAGCTGCCCAGGCAGGGCAGGAGTGGTTTGCTCACTCCTGAGTGCGCAAAGACTGTTTGGTCGGCCCTCTCGGGCCGCCTAAACCAGTCATGCGCACTCTGCCCTTCTCCATGTAGGCTGCATTGCAGCCTACATGGAGACCATGCCATCCACCACAGCCCCTGGCTGGATGGCGTCCCGACAAATCACAACGCTCCACTGGAGCGTTGTGATTGACTTAGGGGAGGGAGGCTGCCTGCTTCCTGTACCTGTTGGAGGCAGGAGAGCTGGAGCAGTGAAGACGCGGGACTCGGGCCGGCGGAAAGGTAGGTTTACATTTTTTTATTATTATTATTGACCTCCCCACGGGATCCCACCCCTGCGCAACTGCGCGCCCGCTCCCCCACCCACGAGCGATGCCGGCCGCTACTGAGCAAGCAATCATTCAGCCCCTCACAGAGACCCCACCTATTGTCAGAATTGGATTAGCCGTCCTGAAGCCAGAATAATTTATATTTAGTGGCTTAAAGATTCACAAATTTACAATACACTGCATTTTGTATAGATCTTCAACTTTATTTATTTTATTTTATTTATTTATTTATTTGCAAAGTTTTATATAGCGCTGGCTAGACCCGGAGGTATCAGAGCGCTTTACATGAGTATCAGTGAGTTACAGGTTACATAATTACATAGCCAAGTATAGACATAGGAGAAAAACATGAGATTACACAATAATATGAGTTATTAGTGCGTACACACGTCTTAAGGGGAGTGAAAGGTAGAGGGGGTAAGGAATGCAGGTGGAAGACACAACGGGGAGACGAGGAAAACAATGTCCGGTTGGGTAGGTGACGGCCGAGGGGTGAACCAGAGCCAAACTCCTCTATAGCTGCATAGGACAGCTCCACCGGGCATCGGCCAAAGTTGCTCGGGCACCGCGGTAAGTACAGACAGTTATGGTTTCTGCCCCGGGGGCATAGTCAAAGTTCCATCGAGAGCACCGGTTATGGAGTTACTGGGAAGCGCCGTTCGCCTCATCCTCCAGCTCGCCCCCAGGTCAAGAGTGGTGAGAGGGGAGTGGAAGGGACAGTTCCAAAGTCTGCAGATCTTCCCCATTCCCAGCAGCAGTGGTGAGTGTTGGGCATTAGAGCAGGATCCCAGTGGTAGGGGGACCCTGGGCGCCTCAGGGTCAAATAGTGAAGCTGCAACCCGGAAAGAACACCATACACATGCTTCCTGCTCACTTTCCAGGCCCTGAAATTTACTATGGGATCGGTACAGTAAACCTTGTGACTGATTGAAATTTAGAGATTGAACCTCTTGCATTAAAGGTGACCTGCCCTGTGAGTAAGTGCCAGTTGTCTGGAAACTCTCTTTGGAACTGCACAACCCATATTTGCAAAGGTGTAATGTACTGGCTTTCAAATCTGTAGGATCATACTTAGGCTACTACATTAAAAATGTTCATGAAAGTATGTTTGCCAAACTGATGAGTTAATTGCTATTTGTGTTTTCGTGAATGTCGTCTGGTATTAAATTAAAAAATAAGAACCTGTCTCTGGGGTCCACTTTAGTTTACTTTCTTTAGAGCAGCGCTAGCAGCTCCCGATATATTTATTGATTTTAAACACTGGGCTCTGGTTCTTGGTCTTACATGATGATCTAATTATACTGTGATTCTGTTTTGTTTTGTTTGTAGCTTCCCCATCATTAAGAGATACTGCTATAGCACCCCTTCGGAATTGCCTCATAAATGTATTACTTTTTAACCAAATGGTTATCACATTTTGCCTAGCACTTTACATTTTTTCAGACCCACTTTGACAATTGGTCTTGCTTGCTTCCCTCAATGACTATGTTCAACTTGCCATCAACATTAATGCCTCACCACTTTCAAAAGTCACCAGCCGCCACTGCAGGTAGTTTTAAGGGCTCAGAGGGGGACAGGTAGTTTGTTAGGACTCAGGGGTGGTCAGGGTAGTTGTTTGGCCTTAGGGAGATCGGGGTAGTTTTTAGTGCTGTGGGGGACGGAGAAGTTTTTATGGCTTGGGGGAGGGGGCATTGGGTTAGGTTTAAGGGCTCCGGGTGGGGTCAGGGTACTTTTTAGGGCTGGGAGGGTCGGGTAGTTGTTAGGGCTAAGGGCAGGTGGCATAGGGTGTGATCTTTACCACACATCCCTATACCAGTTATGCCTTTACCACAAAATTGTGTGGTAAGGGCATGCGTGGCGTGGTTAAGGAATGCGTTGTTCAGACGCATTCGTGGTTTAGGCAGCGTGGTAGAGGCACGCGTGGTTTAGCCATGCGTGCCTCTGTCATACAACCCTGTGCCTAAGCGCTGACTACATAAGTTCATTATGCGTCCAACTGCTTTCAGAAATGAATCTGTAAACAGCCACTGCGTCCTGCTGCAGGTACTGGTGTTTTAGACGGAGTAGTTCCCTCCATAGTAACATATGATGTGATATCATGTTCTGGAAAAAGGACACCACAGGGGTACGTGAGGCAAGCCAACAAATTAACAGGGCGAGCCGAGCTAGAGCCAAGCCAAGAATCTGTCTTGGCTCTAAGTTTGCATGCATGAACTAAGACTTAAATATATTTGGGAGGTAAATTATGCAGTAAGCATCATGTTATGATATACGGTGTCTTCAAAATTCAAAAAAGTGTATTCTTTAACACACAGAAGTGATTCACCTTAGTAAATCAAAATATGTCACTACATTGAGAGTATTTATTAAAAGTCAGAGTTTTTAAGCATGAACTGAAAACATTCCTCCCACCGGTCTGATGACAATACTATTAGTGAACTAAAAACAGGGCCACTGGAATTCTGCGATTGTGTGGCCACTGATTTTTTTGCATAGTTATGGATTTGCCGCATTTGCCACATAATCCATAATCTGCTGCATAATATGCAAATTCTAGCTCAAACAGTTCAATAGTTGCTAAGCACATAGCGACACGTGTTGCTGTGCAGTGGAAGTCCCTTTACCAAGGTTGACTGGTCACCTTTCTGTTGCTTTTTTCTATATTTGGATGTTGAACTGGTATTAATGAGTTGTAATTTATGTCCAGACAGTGTTAACAAGAGTTATAATGAGAAAATAATGAAGTAATACTGTCATAAAATGTGGCTCGTTATGCCACATAATTTGACTTTTCTTGCTGCATAATTTTGTCAACCTTGCTGCATAATATGGCCAGTCCCTGACGCATAATTCCAGTGGCCCTGACTAAAAGGCAAGACAGTTATCATGTGTACCCAATATGTGGCCTAGGCTCTTATTATAGATGGCAAAAGACACACAATTGATGGACAGAAATGCAGAACAAATCAAAACATTCACCCCCAGTCAAGAGGTCTGGGTTAAATCCATCATTCTTTTGCTCACCATGCCACCCCAGTTTAGACCTGGCCATATGCAAATCAGTCTTGACCCTGGGCCTCATGGAAACAGTCCAGCCGGAACTGCCAAGCCAGGTCCTCCCTGGACCGGAAACAAGCATCCTAGGACCGGTTTCGGCGTTTCACCCCTCATCAGCCAGGATAGCTTGAATCCAGTGGCACAGTGAGCCCCGGACACCGTCTGGGCATACCCGGCGCACTTAGGGCGAGAAAGCAAAAGACACACAATTGATGGACGGAATGCAGAACAAATCAAAACATTCACCCCCAGTCAAGAGATCTGGGTTAAATCCATCATTCTTTTGCTCACCATGCCACCCCAGTTTAGACCTGGTCATATGCAAATCAGTCTTGACCCTGTGCCTCAAGGGAACAGTCCAGCCCAAACTGCCAAGCCAGGTCCTCCATGGACCGGAAACAAGCATCCTAGGACCGGTTTCGGCGTTTCACCCCTCATCAGCCAGGATAGCTTGAATCCAGTGGCACAGTGAGCCCCGGACACACGTCTGGGCATACCCGGCGCACTTAGGGCGAGAAAGCAAAAGACACACAATTGATGGACAGAATGCAGAACAAATCAAAACATTCACCCCCAGTCAAGAGATCTGGGTTAAATCCATCATACTTTTGCTCACCATACAACCCCAGTTTACTGGGGTGAATGTATGGCATTGTTCTGCATTCTGTCCATCAATTGTTCTTTTTGCATTTGTCACCCCGAGTGGGACGGGTATGCCCAGATGTGGGTCCTGTGCTCTCCATGCCACTGGAATCAAGCTATCCTGGCTGATGGGGGGGTGAAACCCCGATACCAGTCCTAGGATGCTTGTTTCCAGTCCAGGGAGGACCTGGCCTGGCAGTTCGGGCTGGACTGTTCCCATTGGGTGCAGGGTCAAGACTGATTTGCATATGGCTGGGTTCAAACTGGAATGGCATGGTGAGCAAAAAAACGATGGATTTAGGCCCAGATCTCTGTACTGGGGTGAATGTATGACATTGTTCTGCATTCTGTCCATCAATTGTTCTTTTTGCATTTGTCACCCCGAGTGGGACGGGTATGCCCAGACATGGGTCCCGTGCTCTCCATGCCACTGGAATCAAGCTATCCTGGCTGATGAGGGACGAAACCTCGAAACCGGTCCTAGGATGCTTGTTTCCAGTCCAGGGAGGACCTGGCCTGGCAGTTCGGGCTGGACTGTTCCCATTGGGTGCAGGGTCAAGACTGATTTGCATATGGCTGGGTTCAAACTGGAATGGCATGGTGAGCAAAAAAACAATGGATTTAGGCCCAGATCTCTGTACTGGGGTGAATGTATGACGTTGTTCTGCATTCTGTCCATCAATTGTTCTTTTTGCATTTGTCGCCCCGAGTGGGACGGGTATGCCCAGACTTGGGTCCCGTACTCTCCATGCCACTGGAATCAAGCTATCCTGGCTGATGAGGGGTGAAACCCCGAAACCGGTCCTAGGATGCTTGTTTCTAGTCCAGGGAGGACCTGGCCTGGCAGTTCGGGCTGGACTGTTCCCATTGGGCGCAGGGTCACGACTGATTTGCATATGGCTGGGTTTAAACTGGAATGGCATGGTGAGCAAAAAACGATGGATTTAGGCCCAGATCTCTGTACTGGGGTGAATGTATGACATTATTCTGCATTCTGTCCATCAATTGTTCTTTTTGCACTTATTGTAGATGGAGCAGCATCATAGAAGTCTAGATCACATCACAAGGTTTTGGACAGCACACATCCTGAACTCACATATTTGAAGGTGCTCTCATATGTGATAATGAGCAAAAAGAAGGCTCAGTGAAATAAAGTATTCGCCATGAATCACACAATTCTGTCAAGAAGGGAAGCCAGGGTGATCCTAGATTTTCTAGGTCACAATGCAAAATTAAACCACTAGATGAATATCTCTTTCTTGCATCAAAGGGTAATGCTTTATCTTTAAATCTTGGAGGAGGATATTAAATGGTGCGTGACAAGCAGAATTCACATTTTATTTTTGGCAGTTTTACATAGCGCTGACCTAGCTGCTTATGAAGCACTCCCTGGGATTGAGTTCTACTTATTGAAAGCAGACAATTAACGGTGGAGTCAGCTGTCGTTCGAAAAGGCTCTACAGATGCGTTTGAACGCTTAATATATTTACGAACTTGGATATCCCTCTCACTATTATTCGCCCATATGACTTTAGGAACAGTTGGGCCTACTTTGATAAATTAAGCTGTTGTGGTCCTGAAGAGAACCCCCTAAAAAGAAGTGGGTTCGAAACGCGTCGACCTTGCGTTATTGTACCAGACAAACGTTTTTATAATGATTGAGCTTTGGTGCACTTTAAATGTTTTTTGACTTTTGTGAAATTAATTTGAAGTCTATATTATAGTGCATTTGAAATTGTGATGTTTATGAATTGTTCGTTGTTTGGTGGCCCCCTCTGGTTGTTAAATTTCAAATAAGTTTGTTGAACCAGGAAGGGCTTGTTTGTGTTTTTTGTTTGGATGGATGTTGGTGTGGGTGTGGGTTATAAATGGGTGTGAATGAAAAAAAAATTCTTGGTATGTGTTCAAAAGAAGATAGAGTGAGAGGATGATGCTTGTATATAATGTTCGTTTAGTTTATGTATAGACATTTATGAATTTTTTGAAAACTTTATTGTGAAAAAGACATAAAAAGACTGAAAATAAATTGAAGGATTAAAAACGAAGACGTTTGATTGTCATAGATTGATGTCTATGAGTTTTCTAGAAAATAATTTTTGAATTGATCATCAGTATTGGCATGGTTGTTTGGTTTTGACCTAGCCCAAGGACATAAAAGCAATTCACAACAGACACAGATGACGGTACATGTTTTTTTATTGCACGGGTACAATTGCTGGTATTCCCAGGAAGCTGAGCCAAAGCCAGGATTCAAAACCTAGTTCCACCCATGAAAGCTCAGCTCGTTTTGGGCTTGAGTTTCCAAAGTACTTCAAGCTGAGCCAAAGCCAGGCAGCTGCTCAAGCCGGGCTCGAACTTTCAGTGGCTCGCCCACCTTTAGCGTTACAAAAAGGTAATTCTGGTGATATCATCATAATGTTAATTAGTAATTTTGAAACCTGAAAAGTCCTACCTCTTTTTCGTCTAGAACGTTGGCAAGTATGAACAGATGATGCTAAGCTGATGATGCACAGCAATAAATGCAAAACAGAAAAAATACAAGATCTAAATATGTATATGAAATATGTTTCCTTTGTTTGCAGCCTTAAAAGTTCCTTTAAAATGACACAATTGTCCTCCGAGACCTCAATATAATGCTGATGACAACCACTAAATTTCAAAGTGTAAATGTCCGCACCTTCATCCCCTGGCATGTGCCACAAAGCTTGTTTGATATGCTTGATTCTGCTGTCGGTTTCTATCTCCTGGAGCACAAAAGTGCTTCTTATCTGTGGGTGGTGCTCTGCACTGTCCTCCTGAGCCCGGTAGCATGCAAATGGCCATGCCACGCATGGAGCTCTGTACAGCACGTCTTTATTCTTCAGAGTGCAACCGTTAACTGCACGCACTGCATCATAAACTTTAATAACCAAACCCAAATGATTACGTCATTTTGCTATGGAGTCCTTCAGGAACCATAAGGACCCTACTATACATACTCACAAGATAATGCATCTCCCCTTTGCTAGTTAAAAAGTACAAATATTACATATATACATTATAGTTCCCCAATGAGCCGTTGAGGTGCTCGAACCAGCCTTCCAGATCTGGCCATGTTAGGTTGATGAGACAGAGGAGAGATGCGTACATCAGGTACAGGTGATGCAGAGGCAGGTGTATAAGATGGGCTCTCCAGACTCTCATGTGGACATATCTCACTTTTAATATCTGTAACTGACGAACATTGAGACGGTTCTTGAAATGTGACAAGTCTCTTGTAATGGACTTTCCGGGACATTGAGCGGTCACCATATGTCCTTTGCTCACAACAACCCTCAGTAGGTCAGCATCAAATGGAGCGTCAGACTTGCCTTTTCGTTTTGTTTGACCAGGACTCGGTCTCCTTACTTGAAAGTCGAGGCCTAAGCACATCAGCGTTTATCAGCCGGGACTTGTGAAAGGAATCTGTTGTACGGCTCTCGTAAGCATCTGTCGACCTGTTAGTGGTTCATTGCATTTATTATGTTCCTATGGCTGTCCCAAACATCAAGGTGGCAGGGCTTTCACCTGTTGTGGAATGGGGAGTAGACCTGTAAGCATGAATGGCTGAACACAGATCTGATCTGAGGTCACTTCCTTCTAGCACAGCGCGCTAACTACTCTCTTTAGGGGGAGATGAATCGTTCGACAACACCGTTTACCTGTGGCCAGAGAGGTGTACTTTTCTGATGTTTGATATTCATATTAATGGTTTAAACTCTTGACTATTGAAAGGTGGGTCATCGTCAGACTTTAGAATGGAAGGAACACCCCATGTTCCAAAAATGCCATTTAATGTCCCAATGACTTTGTCATGTGTGGTTGATGAAAGGTCTTCCACAAGGGTAAACCGTGAGTACTCATCAGTGACTACCATGAGATGATGTCTATTGTTGAGGGGTCCAAAGAAATCAACGGAAATCCTCTCCCGCACTTGCTTAGGAAGATCACACATGGCTAGTTGGTACTGTGTTGTTTTGAAAGATAAACAGTTACACAAATTACAGGCCTTTAATTCTCTTTCAACTCTTTCATCAAGGCAAGAAAACCGCACTCGGTGTTGGAGAGCTCTCTTAGTGGCGACAATGCCAGAATAATCCTCGTGAGCTTGTTCAATAACCTGTTGTCTCTGACTCTCAGCAATGACAATTCTCGCACCTCGCAATATAATGCCTTCTTGAGCAACATAAAGATCTTCTCTCACATTTTTGAACTTTTGATATTCAAAGTCATTCGTAAGAGGTTGAGTATGTTTCCTCTAGGATTGGTGTGCAATAATATCTTTGAGGGCAATCATACCTCGATCTGTGTTCATAGCAGCAAGAATTTGATCCACAGGCAGAGTTGCAGGCGTGCTTGACTTAACTGTGAAGTTAACATAGGCCTCAGCCGCTTTAGACGTTGTACTGTGATACTGCAGTGGCACTCGTGAAAAGTAGGCAGCAGGATTTTGATCTTTCCCTGGCCGATGCACAATGGTGTAGTCATACTCTTGCAGTTGCCGCCCCCACCTCTCGATGGGAGAGGGCATCTTGGCTTTCATATTTCTGAAAATGGTGAGCAATGCCTGGTGGTAAATGCAAGTGTGAAATGCTTTCCATATAAAAACACATGGAAGTGTTCATAAGCCCACACTATAGCAAGGCTTTCTTTCTCAGGTTGTGAATAAGCATGTTCAGTCTTTGACAGGCTCCTGCTCACATAAGCTACAATGTGTCTATGAGCATTGTTGTGCCGATTGTGCTGGGCAAGGTTCTCACCCAGCCCCACTGGGCTTGCATCTACCACAATCTCAGTATGTAGGTTTGGATCAAATTAGGCCATCTCAGTAACATTCTCAATTGCCTGTATTTTCTTAAAGCTTTGATATGAGTCATGTGACTGCTTGGACAAAGCATTCCGTTTTGTTAAGTCTCTCAATGGGGCACCAACTGTGGCAAAGTCACGATTGTACCTGGAACAGTAACTGGCCATGCCAAGGAAGGATCGGAGCATAGTCACTTTCTGTGGGGGACAAGTGGAGGATCTGGTGTCATCTCCCTTTCAGAGAAAATATGCCCAAAGAATTTGAGTTTTGTTTTGTGAAATTCACACATGTGTTCGTTCAAAGTGAGACCTGCGTCAGCAAGTAAATGGCATACTTGTGTAAGGGCTTTGTCATGTAACTTTCTACTGGCCAGAAACACCAGTATATCATCACTGTCTTTAAAGGCTTGTGTGACAGGCTGTATTATGTGGTGAATGACATCCTGGAAGAGTTCTGCAGCTGATGACACCCCAAAACGTAGTCTTTTATATCTGAACAAACCAACATGGGTTGAAAAGGTAGTGATGTACCTGCAATTTTTCGCTAGTTCAAGTTGATGATACCCCTTGTTCAGATCAAGGCGAGAAAAGACTTTGGCGCCATTCAGCTGTGTAATTCTGTCTGCAATGTGTGGACCTGGATGTCGTTATTTTTTTCCCCAAGTTTATGTAGTGCAAACTAGACCTGAAGGTATCAGAGTGCTTTACATGAGCACCAGTAGCGTTACAGATGGACACATTCATTTTTGTTAGGCGTTCTCTCTCAATTGCCTTGGTAGCTTGAAACATGTCGACACAAATGCACACAACAGCTCCACTGTCCTTTTTGGACACTACCACTATGGGTGAAACCCATGGCGTTGGACTACTAGAGCCTTCAATGATTTCATGCTTCAACAGTGTTTCTAGTTTTTTCTCAACAGCTTCCAGCAGATAAAAAGCAATTTGACTATGTCGTTGAGCAGCAGGACGAATGTCCTCATTAATGTGAAGTTGCACTTTCATTGTCTTAATCTTTCCTAGTCCATGAAACAATGATGGGAGCTGACTCACTATTTCTGCATGTGCACTTATGTTATGGTTGATGAAGATCAGCCCCATGTCAGCAGTGGTACTGAAACTGAGTAAACATGCACTTGATGAAGTACCTTGAAAAACATGAATCAGCGCTTGTACTTTCGTCTTCTTGTGTTGCATGGTTGCTACAAATGATCCTTGACTTTGCAATGACATGGAGGCAGCCCACGTGTATACCTTTGTCTTCGAAGGCGTGAAACGGGGCACGAGAGAAAGTTCATTGTATTTTTCTGCAGGCATGATGTTTATCGAGGCACCACTGTCGATGATAAAAGGTATGGAGCAACCATTAACCTTTAGTGTGATCTTAGGACAATGTCCAAAAGAACTTGGTTGTTCCATGTGGTGATCTCTCTTGGACTTGGGCTCTTCTCTGCATGTGCATGTCCTTCGGTAGTAGACATCATCATCATCACACAGCCATCTTCTTCACTGTCGGTCAACAATGACGTTGAAAAGGCTTTGGAAGATGAATCTGATGATGATCAACTTCGTTTAGTTGCACTTGCCTCAATTGATGTCGCCTTGTGGGCATGCTAGAGAGCTTGTGGAACTCTCTTGCATCCATTTTCTCTTCTCGACGTGACGCAGTTGATTTCTATTTTACTTGCAAACCGTTATGAAATGGTTTTCTTTCCTGCAGCCTTTGCATACTTGTTCAATTGTGAGACATTTACCTTTGTGTGGAAAGGAGAATCCACATGGAAACGCAATTTCTTTTTCTTCTGCGACATCACTTTATGGCCCTCGACCTTGTGTCTGCTTACTTTTCATGTTCAATGCTGATTCACTCTGGGCTACTCCAGCTTTCATATCAGCAGCTTGTTGATCTGCACGTTCCTCTGCTCTCGCAGCCATGAGCACTCTCTCCAGACTGAATTTCTCTCTCAGCGTACGTCATCTGAATGAGTCGGAAAGGCAACCATCGATGACTCTGAGACAAATGGCTTCTTTATACTTTAATTAGTTGATCTTGGAATGCTTGATGAGGGTCTCCAGTCTTTCAGCAAACTCATCCATTATTTCTCCAGCTGGCTGTCTCGCTTGGTTGAAGAGGTACCTTTTATAGTCGTCATTCGTCATTGGTTTGAACTTGGTTTCTAATGCCTCCTTAATCTGACGGTAAGATATTTCATGAGCTTGTAGTATTACTTTATCACTTCTTTCACTCCATCACCTGCAAGGTTCTTTAAGTATTTGATGATCTTTTTGTAATCTGCTTCTTGTAGCACGTTGATGAAGTCATCAAATGTTTCAATCCAGGCAATCCATCTGGCACCAGTATTCTTCTTTTTGGCGGCATCGAATGGAAGCAGCAGTTTCAGGAAGGTGGTGGCGCCATATTTGGCACTCTTCTCAGCAGCCATTGGGTCCCTTCAAATTCTTGAAGACCTTTGGAGTTGTACTGAGCGCAACCGGCTACTTCGGTGGTCGCCACTTCAGATACCAATGGCTCAATAAGCACAACCCCGTGCCTTCATTTGGATCATTGTGGATGCCATTTCCCATTTTGAACGCACTGGTCTCCAACCGGGGCTCGACTCGAGGTCCAATGACTCCTTCTTTATTCTTGCTGGTAACTACAATCATGTTCACTACACCTGGTTGTCACTGCCTTTAGCGTTTCTTTCCGCCTGGATGCTTCTGCTTTTGGCGTGCTTTTTCATCTGGATATCGTGGCCTTCAGCGCTTCTCTGTACCTGGCTGTCGCTGCCTCTAGCATTAACGTTCGGCATGTATGATGCTCAGTGTTATGTTGGGGCACAGCATCTCTTCTTTCAGCCTTACCAGAGGGTTCTTGGCCGACTGTGAATGAGCTTCTCTGTAGGACTTTCACCTTCTTTGAACGCCTTGCACTGCCTGGAGTAGCACTTTCACTCCATAAACGCTTCACTTTGACTGAGGCACACGAGACACACACGAGCAGTTTGCTGGGCCTTGAAAAACTGTCAGAGAGAGCACTCTCTGGTTATTGAGTTACGCATCCCCTATCTCGTCACCATTTGTAGCGCTCTCCCCAGCCCGGTAGCATGCAAATGACCATGCTACACATGGCACTCTGTAGTGTACGTCTTTATTCTTCAGAGTGCAACCATTAACTGCACGCACTCCATCATAAACTTTATTAACCGCACCAAGATACACCCAAACGATTATGTCATATTCCTACGGAGTTCTTCAGAGTCCTGAAGGGTCCTGCTATCCATACCCACAAGACACTACAGTGCTCCACAGTGCCCATCTTACACAGCGCCAGTAATCCTAACTGGCTACAGTTTCTACGAAAGCAAGGTGAGTCGCTCATATGCAACACCCCATGTTCCACAAAGCAGCGATACTCACTCCAAAGAAAACACCGAAGTCAGTTTCTTGTCTGATTCTTGCACTCCGCTGTCTCTTTACACATTCCTACATGTACCCAACAGCCAGCAGCGGCCAGGGCCGTTCTTGGGAGTCAAAAGCAGCCCTGGCAAATGTTCAAACCAGCCCTGCTCCCTTACTCCTCTCTCTCCCATCTCTCCCTACGCTCTCTTTCCTCTGGCTCTCTCCTGAAGCTCCTGAATGTGCCTGCTGTAATTACCTAGGGACGATTGAGAAAGTGACAGAGGCACCAGCAGAGGCCTCCCTGCTTTAAAAACCGACATTCAAAGGCTCCAGCCCATCAGGGAATTGCTGGTAGAAAAAAAGTGGCAGACTGGGCCCGGCAGCAACACACACGTGCTGTGATGACACATTGAATAAGCTCAGCAAGGCCTGGGCAGCCATGAGAAATGCCTTATAGAAAATTGTGTTTGAACAGCTCACTTTGAGCACGCCTCCCCCAAAGCCCCACTCCACCCCCCCCCGCACGTTTCCATTGCCTAAAATGCTCAAACTCTCTGCCAAGACTCAAGTCCACTTCAAAGAGCCGCACTTACAACCTATGGCCTCCCTGCACCAGCTTCTGAATGGAACTTTGGTCCTGGATTTACTAAACTTTAGCGATGGCACTTGAATGGCGCAAAGGGGTACGATGTGATGTAAAGCGGTGCAAACAACAGTGTTGACCAACTTTTACTCACAAAAGAATTTTTGCAAAGAAAAGTTGACACAAGCACAGAGCTGAAACAAGATTGAGTCATGTGGCTGAAAACCCTGATAATCTATGCAAAATTTGCATAACAGGCAGAAGCATCGCAATCACCCCTAGAAATTCAAGCACAGCAAAATCAAATAACCTCACACAAAGTAGCATGATCTCTCTTTGCAGGGAATTTTAGTGGCAAATGAAAATGGGCGCAAACAATGGACAATCGGTAAATTATGCAATATTTTTATACATAATACGTGTAAATTACTTATTATGAGATTTACATTTGGGCGGTTGTCGGTGTGTAGAGATTTGTATCGGGGGTGTGCCTCAAGAATAAAACTCAAGGAAGGAGCCATTTGCTTGGCTTTGCACCTTGGTGCAATGATAAATTTTGTTTAGCATCATGCAGACATGGTATATCTAGTGCGAGTGTGACCGATAACATCAATGGCGCGACGCACAGTAAATACAGTAGTTTCAAAATGTTCAGCTGCTCCTGCATCACAACTACAGATTTCTTACACATTGCATTGCACAAATCTGTCGCCAAAATGTGTCTTTCTTCTGGTGAATAGTTGATTCCAAGTAGATAATGCTGCAGAATACTTTATTCAGTATAAAATTTATTATTTATTAAAAAGTTTTGTATAGCGCGAACATGACCCCAGCGGGTATCAGAGCGCTTTACATGAGGGTTGTAGAGGATACAGGTCGATAGCGGCGGGAGAAAATTAGGGCAATTAAGGCAAAATACATCAGGAGCAACAGTGACATGAGTACAGGCGAAATTGGGCCATGACATAGGCCAGGTAGCAGTTACGACAAGTTACATTGGGAACAGCAATAACACAGTAGCGGGCGATACAGGGCCGTAACAGAGGCCAGTTGGTAACACATGACACTAAAACAGGTAGGGCGGTGAAGGAGAGAGGCTATTAGTTCAGTGAAGTGTTCATCAGTAGAGCCTTCACTTCCCTTTTGAAGGCAAAAGTTGATGGAATCAGTCTTGTTTCAACAGGTAGGGAGTTCCAGATTCTCGGGGCAGTGCCGGAGAAAGTGCGCTTGTAGGTTTTCAGTTTTTTAAATTTCTTTGGCTTAAGGAGCAGAGTGCTGGTGCTCCTTGAGGTCCGAGCACTACCAGATAGTTCGAGCTTATTTTTCAGGTATAGAGGGGTGTTGACGTGTAGTGCTCTATGGGTCATACACACAATTTTTAATTGTATCCTTGCCTCGAATGGGAGCCAGTTGATTGATTTAAGGTCCGGCGAGATGTGGTTGGATTTCTTGGAGCCAGTCACAAGTCTAGTCGCAGCATTCAGAGATGCTCTGAGTGGGGCTAGGCTGAGTTTAGGGAGAACGCATAGAGTGGCACTGCCGTATTCGAGTCTTGAAATGACAAGTGCTTGCACCGCCGATTTGAAGTCATCTTGTGGGAGGTAAGGTTTGAGTTTTCTTAGGATGCTTAGATGGTAGTTCGCTCCTTTGGTCGATGCTCTAATGTGGTCTTGCATGTTTAGATTCCTATCTAGAACAACACCCAATGATTTAGTGGAGTCAATGATGTGTGGTGTGCAGTTGAGAGTGGTGAGGTTTGTGAGGAAGTTCACTACAGTGGGGGTTTGAAGTCATCTTGTGGGAGGTAAGGTTTGAGTTTTCTTAGGATGCTTATATGGTAGTTCGCTCCTTTGGTCGATGCTCTAATGTGGTCTTGCATGTTTAGATTCCTATCTAGAACAACACCAATGATTTAGTGGAGTCAATGATGTGTGGTGTGCAGTTGAGAGCGGTGAGGTTTGTGAGGAAGTTCACTACAGTGGGGGTCTTGATAAGGAAGGTTTTATTAAATGCAAAACACGCCTTCGCCTGGCAGCCAGTTCTTTCAGATTCGGTGGGGGAATTGTCTTCTTATCCCCGCCCTCCGCATCTTCTGACGATTTCCACCTCCTCATCCGCTCCGGTCGGAACTCGAGGGGTCGGTGGTTTCGGTGAGGCAATGGTCGTAAAACAAAAAGAAATAAGTGTGTTGTAAGTGCGGGGAAATAGCACGTATAATCAGGAAGGGGGTGAGGGACCACTCCAAAGGTGCAGCGTCTCTATCTACAGGAGTGAGGTGCTCGGGAAAGGGTAACCAAGGGGGGGGACCCGCAGGCTGCGTATGTTCTAAGCGTCAGGTCTCTGCCTCCTCCCCAACCAACCCGTGAACCGCTCGCGTACCTGTGAGAGCCACGCTCCTCCAGGAGTGTGGCTGGGCGATTCACGGTGCCGTTGGCCTCCTGGCTTTCGTGCTCCTCTCTGCAGCTCCGCTTCTCCTCCTTGGCTCACTCGCATCCGCTCCTCTCCTCGTACGTCCTTCTCCGACTCGCCTTCCGCTTTCGCTCCGGTGACACCACACACCTCTTTTCGGATTCCCTGCGTTCTTGTTGGAAGGAATTCCGTGTCGTCATCGCTGGGGGAGTGTTCCTCGGGTTCTATCTCCCAGTTAAAGGAGCCGTGCCATGTTTCATCGTCTCCTTCCTGTGTGCTATCAACGGGCCGATTCCAGTTACTCTGCTGTTGGGAAACAAGAGGGGAATCGGGGGATGTCACGTTCCACCAGTCTGCAGTAAGTCCAGTATCCTTCCTGGTCTCCCTCGCCCCGTGACACACCTACCCCCCCCCCCGGATTCTCCCAGTCGGGGAGAGGAAACACCCTGGAGAGGAAATCGGCACTACCATTGTCCGATCCTTTGCGGTGTTTGACCAAAAAGGAGAAGGGTTGCAGCGACAAAAACCAGCGCAGAACCCTGGGGTTATGAGCGATGTTCCGGCTCATCCACTGGAGGGGAGCGTGGTCCGTGTATAAGGTGAAGGGACGACCCTCTAGATAATATCTAAGTTTGTCGACTGCCCATTTTATCGCCAGACACTCCTTCTCGACGGTGGGGTATTTCAGTTCCCTGGGAAACAGCTTCCGGCTGATATACAGGATGGGATGCTCTGCCCCCTCAGGCATTAGCTGTGACAGGACAGCCCCTACCCCATAATCAGAGGCATCGGTGTGTAGGACAAAGGGTCGTGTGAAATCAGGGGAGGACAGTACGGGACTAGTGGTGATGGTTTTTTTCAAGGAAAGGAACGAGCTCATCATATGTTTGGTGGGTTGCAAGAGGCACTGAGGTTTCACTTCTTTCCGGAGGGTATCGGTTAGCGGGGTGGCTACCTCGGAAAACTGTGGTATGAAGCGCCTATAGTAACCTATTAACCCTAGGAACGCCCTCATATCTCGCTTTGTACTGGGAAAAGGGGTTTCGGCTATAGCACTGACTTTTTCCCTCTGTGGGGCAATCATCCCATGCCCTAACAAATACCCCAGATATTTCACTTTCTGATAGCCAACCCGGGATTTCCTAGAGTTAATGTGTAGACCTGCATCGTGTAAGGCTTGTAGAATGGTATGGAGGTGTTTCAGGTGAGTTTCCCAGTCGGGGCTAAAGACCACTATATTGTCGATATAGGCGGAGGAAAAAGACTGGTATTCCCTAAGCACCGTGTTCATGAGGCGTTGGAACGTTGCCGGTGCTCCATGTAGCCCAAAGGGGAGCACTGTAAACTCATACAGGCCGTCAGGTGTTGCGAAAGCTGTCTTCTTCCGGTCTTCTTCCCTTAGGGGCACTTGCCAGTAACCTTTGGTGAGGTCTAGTGTAGTGATGTACCTGGCTTCCCCCAACTTCTCGATCAATTCATCAATACGGGGAATGGGGTAGGCATCAAAAGAGGAGATCGCATTGAGGGCCCTAAAATCCATACAAAATCTCGTAGAGCCATCAGGTTTGGGGACCATCACAATCGGCGAGGACCATTCGCTTTTTGAGTGCCGTATGACCCCCATTCGTAGCATGTCTTGGACTTCCTTCTGGACAGAGGCTCTTTTGGCCGCTGGTATTCTGTATGGACGCTGTTTTATAGTTTTTCCGGGTATCATCTCGATGCAATGCTCTGCTAAGGACGTTGTTCCAGGGCTGTCCGAAAACAGAGAAGAAAAAGGGGTGAGGGTTGCTCTGAGAGAAGTACGTTCTTCTGTACTCAGGCCGTCGTTGACCTCCAATTGGTTCAAGGTGCAGGGGGTAGTAGGATTGGTTGGTAGGGTGAGATGTGCTGTTTTAGGTGGGGGACTCAGCCATTTTTTTAGGAGGTTAACGTGGTACGTCTGGCTTCTCCTAGGTGTTATCTGTACCCGATAGGAAGTCCTCCCGATGGTTCCGACGATCTTGTAGGGCCCCATCCATTCCGACTGGAATTTCTTAGTAGAAGAGGGAAGCAACACCAGCACCCAATCGTGAAGCTCCAGTCTCCTCCACCTCTTCCCCTTGTCGTAAAAGACTTTCTGTCTCTCCTGTCTCTTCTCTAGGTTGGAATACGCCAAATCCCTTAACTTCCTGATCTTAGATTTCAGTGCCTGTGTATATTCCAGCATTCCACATGTCTCGTCCGTTTCCTCCCTTTCCCATGCCTCTTTCGTCATTTCTAGTAATGTTCTTCGTTGTCGCCCATATAACATTTCAAAGGACGAGCAGCCCAGGCTGCTCTGCACTTGTCCTCTAATGACATATAACGCCAGAGGTAACAGCTCGTCCCATTCTTTGCCGTTTACCGCGATCATCTTTTTCAGTGTGGTCTTTAGGGTCCCGTTATATCTCTCCACGAGACCGTCCGTTTGAGGGTGATATACCGAAGTTCTGATGTGACGTAGATTCAAGGTTCGGCATACCTCCCTCATGAGCCGAGACATAAACGGGGTGCCCTGATCGGTTAGGATCTCTTTGGGAAAGCCTACTCTGGAAAACAGTTCTAAGAGTTTCTCCATGATACCTCGAGTGGTGGGTGTTCTTAGGGGAAACGCTTCCGGGTAACGGGTGGCATAGTCGACTATCACTAATGCATACTGGTTTCCTTCTTGGGTTTTTGGTAGTGGCCCTATTAGATCCATCCCCACTCTCTCAAAAGGGACACCTATTATAGGAAGGGGTTGCAAAGGTACGGCCGGGGGGCGGTGTGTGTTCTTTTTCTGGCATATCTCACATGTTTGGCAGTGGGTCTTTATGTCTTTATATACCCCAGGCCAAAAAAAGTGTCTTAGCACATTTTGGGTTGTTTTCTCAGCCCCGAGTGTCCTGCAGTAAGATGGGAATGTGATAAAAGAGTATTTGGTCTCTAAAAGAAAGGGGAACCAGCAGTTGTTGGGGTTCGATGGAGGAACCCTGTCGGTACAGTAGACCCTCTTTAATAAGGAACCGGGGAAAGGCAGGGGTGGGATTGTCCTGGGTCCTATGTGCCTGCTCCCAAGCGTTGAGAAGTGTCCCATCATTTGCCTGCGCAAATTTGAAACTTCTATCCAGCAACCAGGGTTTGGGTGTTATAAGGGCTGGAATGAGGGTGTCTATGAGCCTCCCTGATCTCACCTTTGTTTTTGGAGCATGTATAGTTTGCAAGAACAGATCCCGAAATTCGGGGTTGTCCGTCCCTATTATCAGCTCCTCAGGTAGGATCTCCAACACACCCACCTTAATATGATAAGACCTGCCATTGGGGAGGGCAAGGGACACGGAAGCTACGGGGTAGGGCTTAACGTCCCCATGCACACACCTAATGTGGACTATGGTGTCAGGTACGATCTGGGAGGGTTGTAGAAGGACCCTCTGTATCACGGATTGTCTGCAACCGGAATCTAACAGGGCCTTTACTAGCTTCCCATTCACCTTAACACTCACGTGGAAAGCGCTCCCCATCTCAGCGGTGTAGAGGATGGACTTGGGTACGTATCCCACCTCCATAGGTTCTTCCATGGGTTTCCGTCTGGGACACACGCGGGCGATATGACCCCAATCCCCGCACTCGAAGCATTGGGGTCCCTTAAAGGTTGGTATCTCTGGTTTGCCGGATCTTGCTTCACAATCTCTGGGATGCCTCAGGTTTTTTTTTCAAACTTCACGGGTCCGTGTCTAGACGTTTTTCCCATTTCCCACCCTGAGGGCTTAGGCTGGGCATGAGAATAGGTAGTAGCCATCTCGATGGCTTGCTCCGTGGTTAAGTGCGTATGTTGGCGAAGCCATTTCTGTGTGTTAAACGGGAGAGCGTCCAAATACTGCTCCAAGTATATTTTGTCCATTATCTCCTCCTTCGTGCTCTCGATAGGAGTTAACCATTTGTCGGCCGCCATCTTCAGGCGGAAGAACAATGTCTTGGGGTTTTCCCCTGGGGCGCCTTTTTCCTTCCGGAAGCGCACCCTATAGGCTTCAGCGTCGAGGTCCAGATGATCCAGGATAATTTCCTTGATTGTGGCGTATGGGGTACCACCAGTGGCGTTCGCCACTTGGTAGGCGGCTTGGGCTTCGCCTGTCAAGAGTGGGGCTAAGAAGAACGGACATTTCTCTATGGGCCAACCACAGGCCCGGGCTGCCCTTTCAAAGTTGAGCAGAATTGCGTCGGGGTCTTCCCCCGACACATACTTTTGTATCGAGATCCCTGAAGGCCCGTGGGGTATTGTTTGGGGTGTTCGGGGAGCAAGGGTAGGCTGTTCAGCGATCATTTTCTGCTTACCCTCCATCTGTGCTGCTATGGTGTCCTTGAAGACCTCCCTATCTGCCTGGGCTGATGTCATTTGCCGCTCCACAGCCCGTTCCAGCTTCTCCTGGCCCTTCACCAGGTGTTGTATCAGTGCATCCATCTCGGGGTTACAGACGGACGTGGCTATGCCCGCATTCTCCACCAGTTGTAGCAGGGTGGAATGACGGGGCAGGAGACTGGGTCTTGATAAGGAAGGTTTTATTAAATGCAAAACACGCCTTTGCCTGGCAGCCAGTCCTTTCAGATTCGGTGGGGGAATTGTCTTCTTATCCCCGCCCTCCGCGTCTTCTGGCGATTTCCACCTCCTCATCCGCTCCGGTCGGAACTCGAGGGGTCGGTGGTTTCGGTGAGGTAATGGTCGTAAAACAAAAAGAAATAAGTGCGGTGTAAGTGCGGGGAAATAGCACGTATAATCAGGAAGGGGGTGAGGGACCACTCCAAAGGTGCAGCGTCTCTATCTACGGGAGTGAGGTGCTCGGGAAAGGGTAACCAAGGGGGGGGGACCCACAGGCTGCGTATGTTCTAAGCGTCAGGTCTCTGCCTCCTCCCCACCCAACCCGTGAACCGCTCGCGTACCTGTGGGAGCCACGCTCCTCCAGGAGCGTGGCTGGGCGATTCGTGGTGCCGTTGGCCTCCTGGCTTTCGTGCTCCTCTCTGCAGCTCCGCTTCTTCTCCTTGGCTCACTCGCGTCCGCTCCTCTCCTCGTACGTCCTTCTCCGACTCGCCTTCCGCTTTCGCTCCGGTGACACCACACACCTCTTTTCGGATTCCCTGCGTTCTTGTTGGAAGGAATTCCGTGTCGTCATCGCTGGGGGAGT
Source organism: Calotriton arnoldi (assembly GCA_963921515.1). Classification (NCBI taxonomy): domain Eukaryota; kingdom Metazoa; phylum Chordata; class Amphibia; order Caudata; family Salamandridae; genus Calotriton; species Calotriton arnoldi. The sequence continues at coordinate 2,298,502 of CAWUFW010001964.1, forward strand.
GTTCTTCGGGTTCTATCTCCCAGTTAAAGGAGCCGTGCCATGTTTCGTCGTCTCGTTCCTGTGTGCTATCAACGGGCCGATTCCAGTTACTCTGCTGTTGGGAAAGAAGAGGGGAATCAGGGGATGTCACGTTCCACCAGTCTGCAGTAAGTCTAGTATCCTTCCTGGTCTCCCTCGCCCCGTGACAGTATCCTTTTTAGTTGAAGGGGGCAGCTGCATCGAGGGCAGACAACGTGGAGTTGTTATAGTGTTCAGTGAGATTGTGAACGTTGTCAATGTTAGCAGGGGGCCGAAGGGAGGTATTGCAGTGAGAAATGAGTTCATTTATGTTGGTATTATGTAGCGATCTTTTCCACTGTTTATGTTTAAGTGGTTGTGACCTTTTGGAGTTCCAGCTTTCAAGGATACGGAAGGTGATATAGTGATGGTCAGACCACTCACAGGGGAGAATAGAGTCGAGTTGAATGGAATTGGGGTTGGCGATGATTAGGTCTAGGGTCGAGCCTAGTTTGTGCGTGGGAGTGTCACAGATTTGGGACAGGGAGAGATCACTTAGGAAGTTTTTGAGACTATTAACTGCCTGATCATGCGGATCATTCCAGTGGAGGTTGAAGTCTCCAAGGAAGATCTGGGGGAATGTCGTCCCAGGTTGGAGGAGATGGTTTCCATAGTTTGTTCAATAAACGGGAGGTTGTCTCCCGGCGGGTGGTCGAAGATGTGCAGGCTACATATGGGTCTATGCTTGGTAGTTATATCAAGGGAAAGATATTTACAGGATGAAAGATTAGATGAGGGGGATTGTTTTGCTGAGAGAGAGCTGTGGTGGATACAGGCTATGCCACCACCCGTTTTCTTAACTCGATCGAGTCTAATAATGTTGTGGCTGGGCGGGACTAGAATGTCAAGGATGGGGCCAGAGGAGTCATTGAGCCAGGTTTCGGTGAGGATAAGTAGGTCGAGTTCCTGAGCCAGGATGAGATCTGAAAGGTACGTGGCATGTTTCACCGCTGATCTACAGTTAAGTAGCAGGCATTTCAGATGTGCTTTGTGTTCAATGATAGAGGGCTGTGTAATAGGGATCTGCAAGAGGCTGCTGGCGTTTAAGGTGTTGGCGTTAAGTCTGGGGGCTCTATGTGGTTTAGGTGTGATGCATTGTATGGTCTCTGAGTTGTCTTGCTTGGGACCGCTCATTTCAGGTGGATTTAAAGGGGTGGTTTGGGAAGAACCAGAAGGGGCTGAGATGGCCGTATGTGGGTCGTTGTACTCTCGCAGGAGGGAGAGAATGTCAGTTTCTGATAGCTGATTTTTGGATCTGGCGGGTCGAGATGGGGCGTTAGGGTATGGGGTGGTATTCCAGTTCTGGCCTGTGGGTTTCAGCCCTGGGTCAGTAGGTGACAATGTGCCATGGGAAGTGACCACCTACACAGAATATTGTGGTTGGAACCCGGTTACCATTCGACATTTCACTTCCTAGAATGAATACTACAACAGTGCACATAATCCATATCAGAGATGCTCACTGGTGGCATTATAATGATGTACAACCTGTCATTATAAGGAAATGGAACAAGAGAAGCAGGTTAATGCTGTCCAATGCTGCTTTTGCCCTTTTCTCTTCAGCAGCCAGGGCTAGCTTCTTTACCTCTGAGGCTAGGGTAGTCAGCTTTGACTTCAGGGCTCCTCTGCCTTCCTGTCTTCCAGTTCTGTAGGTGTCAGGCTGTGAGAGGACACACTGCTCTCAGCTCAAGCTGGCACAGGTTATCTGACTTTTGGGGTCCCCTTTCTTCTTCTGGCTCTGGAACCACAGCAGGAGTATCTTTCTCTCCATCCAGCTCTGAGGTCACTGCAGGGTCATCTTCCGCTTCTCCCTCAAACTCATCCTCATTCTCTACTCCATTATCTTCTTGTTCCTGTGTTGTAGACTGCAGTGTGTGGACCTCCTCCCAGGCTCGGAGGGCTGGCTGGTACTCCAGCCTCTTTCATAGCCCTTGGCCAGCTTCAGTCCTGTCTCCCTACACAACCTTCTCAGATCTGCCATATCGAAGCTCTCAATGTTGCAGAGATACACCTCCATTCTTGCAAATATCAGGGGTGCAAAATATGAGGATAGGAGTGAAATTCAGGAAAAAGCAAAAATGCCCATTTAAAAATAAAAGTAGAAATGAAAAATCAAAAATCGATTTTGAGGTCAGATTATAAAAAGGGATTTTTGGTTTTAACACAAATCATTGAGTGGTACTGAAACTACAAGTGCTGGTTTGCACTGTTGAACACTAATGTTAGAAATTGGGTTAGTAGTTGATGGTGGTAAGTACCCACCTTAAGTAAAGGAAAGAGTTCCAAAAGGAAAAACAACAATGCTACTCAGTGCAATTGGTATCGATCTTTTAGAATATCTTACTTAGTGACTTCCACCCAGCGCTCCTGCCTCCACCTAGGTACAGAAAACACCAACTGAACATCAAGGAAGTGCAACTAACCACCCAAAAAACTGAATAGGCAGGCACTCTGATACTTCTGGACATTTCGATAACCCTTCTTCCCATTGACCACAAACTCCTACTTGACTATCTGGCATTGAACACTGGCATGGGCGCGGTGGTCCATACCGGGTTCACTTTCTTCCAGGCTGGATGAATACAACAAGTCTATCCAGGCAACACTCTTACCAGTCTCACCTCTAACTCCTATGGTAATCCCTGAAGGATTGGCCAAGTCCAATGGCCTCTTTAACATGTACATGGCTCCCAAGGTAAATAGGAAACAAATAAGAGAGGTAGGGTTTTTAATATATATATATATATCCACATCTCCAAGCTCATTTCGCTTAAACCCACGGCGCATCACATCGGTGCAGATTTCCAGGCAGAGCTACGCCAGTAAATATTCCCACAGTCCTTCACAGACAATAAAATCGCACTCACAGAGAGAATTCAGTTCCAAGTTTCTTGTTTATTCTTCAATAGTATCCAGGTTGAGAGGTCTCTCAACCTGGATACTATTGAAGAATAAACAAGAAACTTGGAACTGAATTCTCTCTGTGAGTGCGATTTTATTGTCTGTGAAGGACTGTAGAATATATATATATATATATATATATATATATATATAGTACTCCTAATCCCCGTAAGGTAATGATAAATAAACAACAAAAGGAGTCTACCCTCAAGGTTAGAGAAGTCCGTTCGTTCAGCACAGAGGATGCGCAAAGAAATGAAAATCCTTTCTAAAAAGACCCCTCACTCGCCAACCTAGTTGGTGACATGCTTCATCATTGGGGTCCCACCCGAATGCTACCCGGGTGTGCTACGACACCTGATTACAGTGGAGCGGGTTGGTTTGAACAACAGTGGTGGTGTAAAGTGAGTGCAAGAAGGTGGTGAATATTAAAATTTGTCAAAGTTTAACTCCCTACAGGAATTTAATATGGAGTAACTCGACAATATTAAAAACAGTGTGAGACACTAGACAGGCTAAATTGACCTGTAGAGTCTAGGTGGAAAGAAAAGTGATGGTCTACATGTTTCAACCTGTAGTGGAATTACCAGGTTTTCTTCAGGACCGGTGATGGCCCGGGTGGTCTACACACTCTAAGGTGTACCCAACCCAGGGACCATAAAAAATGCCACACTAGTATTACTCACTGTATGGCGTCCCCTCATCAAATCATGTAAGGAGAGATCTGAAAGAGAAAATTATCACAAGTAAGTGCTGAGCATTAATCACTTGTGTCAATGCATGATCCAAAAATGCTCCTCTCGCACAAGAGACAACATCGGTAGAAGAATGAGCACGATGCATACTCAAGTGTAAAGTGCTGTCTCACAGGCACAACCAACATATGCATGCGGTGTAACCGTGACAGACGGTAGTGAATAATACCAAATGATAACTAGATCTGGTTGTTCAAAAGGTCGATTTGACCGGGAAGAGAACTTCAATAAACATGCCTATTAGCAAAACGGCGGGTGCTTAAACATAAGCATGCCGGGGTGACTTTCACACTGCCAATATTAGGGAAAGGTATAAACATGCCTATTCGCAAGCGGCGGGTGCTTAAACATAAGCATGCCGAGGTGACTGCAAAAGTATATACAAGGGGGAGAGAGAAGGGTTAAAATCTTACTAGAGGCTTGAATCAGCCGTGCCCCATGGGAACCGGGGGAAGGCGCTGGCTCTTAGTCAAACACTGGGGAGGCTGTATTAAAAAGGGGGGGGACGAATCATACCTGCGAATGGTGTCACAAAGCAGCGGAGTCCACCCGCGAATAAAATAGTCACTTACTTCATCAAACCATGCCACCTGTGTCCGCACCTACTTGGTTGTCCTGCACGGCTCCCCGAGGATATCCGTGTGAGCGGCATAGCGGATTAAGAGCGTATGTGTGGTGTTTCCAGATACGCCCACAACAGCGTGCGGCGCGTGGTGACGTCAGAAAGCCACGCTGATATGAGGGGAAAACAGCAGCGTTTTGGCATGTAACGATGTGGATGCTAGCAAAGCAAGTGATCGAAGGCGCTCTGAAGACAAAGTGCCAAGGTGAATGGCCAAATGAGATGGCCTGAAGTGCTCCTACTGAAGCTAGCATCAGTAAAATAAAGAGCTATTACAGAGGAAAGTAAAGGTCAGAGGTCTTCCCTGGACTGGAAACAAGCATCCTAGGACCGGTTTCAGGGTTTCACCCCTCTTCAGCCAGGATAGTTTGATTCCAGTGGCATGGAGAGCACGGGACCCACGTCTGGGCATACCCGTCCCACTCGGGTGACAAATGCAAAAACAACAGTTGATGGACAGAATGCAGAACAATGTCATACATTCACCCCAGTACAGAGATCTGGGCCTAAATCCATCGTTTTTTTGCTCACCATGCCATTCCAGTTTGAACCCAGCCATATACAAATCAGTCTCGACTCTGTGCCCAATGGAAACAGTCCAGCCCGAACTACCAGGCCAGGTCCTCCCTGGACTGGAAACAAGCATCCTAGGACCGGTTTCAGGGTTTCACCCCTCATCAGCCAGGATAGCTTGACTCCAGTGGCATGGAGAGCACGGGACCCACGTCTGGGCATACCCATCCCACTCGGGTGACAAATGCAAAAACAACAATTGATGGACAGACTGCAGAACAATGTCATACATTCACCCCAGTACAGAGATCTGGGCCTAAATCAGTGGCTCTCTAGTGGTGCCACTGGCGGCAGCGCCACTGGCCAGATGGTCAATATCCTGAAAAGACCAAGGCTAGGACACTTGACCCCCACCTACATTGAACAGCTACTTTTTTATTTATATAAATAAACTCTGTATAGGTGGACTTCAATACTTTACCTTGTAATGTTTGTGTCAGTGTCTCATTCACCAAACCCCAGGCAGATCTTATCTCCTGTTCAATCTATCCCATGCAACACTTAGTGGATGCACTGTTTTTCTGTACATGTGTGCTATACCTTTGTTAGAAGTGCCAAAGAATTGCTGCAGAAATATGATGAATACAAAGAGAAAACCCAGTTCAAAACTCTGAGCACAATCCACAGGTCTCTCTGTGGTCACACCCCAGCTGACTTCGGTCAAATTCTTTCACCGTGGTTCATGAGATCAGTTCTGCTGAAACCACTGACCATTCACCCAGCTAAGGTGCAAAGTCTCAAAGGCAGAGACTCTCCAAGTCCATGGGGATTCCTCTCCAATGTTCTTCTCTTCCCTCTATAAGTCAACGACGGCTTTCCCAAGCTCCAGTGAGGTATTTAAATGCATGTCTTCCACTCGGCCAACCGTCTCATCGCATCAAGCCAGGATAAGACGTTTCAGTCATAGTCTCCAAGCCACAGTGTATCTACCACCGGAAACTGGCTGACCATCAGTCAAACCCCAGGACTGGCCGTTCCATCATGGCTCCCAACATTCAAGGATTGAAGGATGATGAACTCAAGGGTCCCAATATTCCACCAGCGAGCTGGGGCAGACTACGCCATGCTACTCGCTAGCATTCTTTACCTCCTCTTGCATACTACTCCGAGGCACCAGAAATGCAAACTTACAGCTCTCCCCAAGAATCCTGAAATAAATTCAAACAAATCTATAATGATTTCTCAAATCAGTTTGTTAAAAAAAAAACGTTTTAGAATGAAATCATTCGAACGTAATTCATTTGAAACCTACATATACACTTCTTGCATATGTTTAATTGATCGAATTGTCCTCCTTTTATTTTAAAGAGGGTGAAATGCTGCACCTTACCTTTGCCCATTCCTCAACAATGCCGTTCACTTCCTGGCCTATTCCCTTATTATGTTTTGTTTTGCATTAAAAAAATATATATATTTTCGAACGGGTTTCTTATATTAACTATTGTCAATTTGAAAATGTTGCTTTTGAACCAAACTTTTTCGGGTAAAAAAATAATGTCACCCCTTACAAAAACTTGGCATCGCCGCAGCATGCCTCCTATTTTAAATCTGAAACCAACTAGCCTGAACGTCATAGTCCAGTAACACCTAAAACCTACACAAATTGACATATTAATCAGACCCACATTTATGTAGCAGCAAAAATGTATGGCGCATGGTTTGTTACATTTATTGATTGCAACGTGGGCTTGTCACCTGACCAGTCAAGTATAAAAATCAGGAAAATATTTGAAATCCGGCTCTTTTCTCCTTTCTAGTAAATATTTACAGCAATAAATATAAGATTATAAAACATCAAAATAATAGTAATGCTACTAGACTTTTCCTAAATAATGTTTATAAAAGAAAGAGACAGAATTAATGTGTTAAAATATAATACAGAGGACCCAAAATGCCCGGGATTTTTTCTGAGAATAGTGGCAACCCTAGCTACATATCACTATAGACCACTTACCATCCACCTCAAAGTCTCACTAAAACCCCTTAAACTTCGCCTTTGCCCCCCCGCCGAGCTCCCTCCTGTCAGCAGAACCCGCGCCACAATGGGGCGCTTGTCTGGTCTTTTCTAAAGGAGGCGCGGAGCGAAGTTCGCAGCTTTTTACATCCAGTCCCTCTCCTCAGCTGAATGTGTGGGAAAAGGCCGTCGCCTTTCTTGTGCCCTCCCCGAGCTCCGTCGCCACTGCCCGCCCACTGCCCTGTGCCTTACTTGTGAAGAGGAAACAGCTGCATCTCGCTGTGCTGCCATGGGCACCGTGCCAGTTTTTGCCTGCAGTGAGCGAAGGACACAGTGCCTACCCGGACTGTGCGTGCTGGGTGGAAGACAGACCACCAACCTCGACTTACTCTTGATTGCAATAAAACAAGCATTAAGTCAAAGTAATGTAATTGTCCAGTTTTATACAGCGCTTAGAAGTTTAGGTGGCTGTGGGTGGAAGTACACCAGCTTTCTACACATAAGAGAACAGATGTACAGGAAAACCATGGGGAAGATTTGTTTAGACCCTGCGTCAGGGCAAAGTCACGCAAAGTGATGCAAGGTGGCACAAAGTCTTGGAATGGTACTTAGGGGCAGATTTACAAGCCCCTTGCTACACATTTGCGCCGCCGTTGCGTCACTTCTGTGACGCAGCGGCGGCGTAAACCATGCGCCACGTTGCGACTTATTTACAACGTGACGCATCTAGGGAGATGCGTCACGTTGTAAAGCCCTGCGCCACATTAAACCTGCGTCAGGTTTAATGTATGCAGGGTGGGCGTTCCATCGGATTTCACTGAGTCACTTTTCAGAGGTCGCTGCGACAAAACCTTACGCCTGCTTGAAGCAGGCGTAAGAAGTGGCGCAGCACGTTCGGTATGGGCGGTCCCTGAACATTGCTGGAGTTGCGTCGCGCTTGCGACACGACTCCAGCAATGCGCCGCCCTTATGCCATCAGATGCAACACGCATCTGTCTATCCCTGCGCCACGGTGCGCCGCATTGTAAATGCGACGCATCCATGGTGGCGCAAGGGTAGAATGTGTGTCTCATCGTACTGGCGCATCCCTGCTAATATGCAGGGATGCGCCAGTCCTTGTAAATCTGCCCCTAACTTTCCAGTGCAAAAGGTATTTTGCGCTTACAAGGTGCCATTTTCTCGGTGCAAATAATGTTTTGCGCTGCTTTGCACCACTTTGTGTCAAGGGGTCGTGACTTGGGTTCAAAAGTTGCGGGTGGCACGAGGCATCCTGTTTGTGCACCCGCATGGACGATGACAGGAGAAGGGCATTTTTAATATTGTGGTTCATCGCTATTTTCTTCCCCTTGCACAACATGGCACAGCAATTTTCGTTGCCCCTAAGTGCATTTGTCCAGGATCACAAGGTTTGACCAAGTTGATAACCTATAATTAACGTTTAGTTACAACATCATAAAAATTGCACCAGTGCCAAGCAATTTCGCCCTGCATCTTTTTAAACCGACTTTTGACTATCTGGTACAAAATGTTTTTGCACTGATCGCTGTGCCACTGGACTCAGCTAGACTGGCTGATGAGGGGTGATACCCTGAAACCAGGATGCTTGTTTCCGATTCAGAGAGGAAATGGCCTTGCAATGTGATCTGGACTGTTCCCATGGGGAGCAGGGTCAAGACTGATCTGCATAGGGCTGGGTCCAAACTGGGTTGGCATAGTGAGTAAAGGACGATGGATTTAACCCAGATCCCTATACTGTGGATGAGTGTTTGAAAAGTTTCAGCACTCTGTCCATCATCTTGTTGCCTTTGCTATGTTAGCCCTCAGTGGCCACGGTATGCCCAGACGTGGGTCCCTTGCTCGCTGTGCAACTGTATTGAAGCTAGCTTGGCTGATATGGGGCAATACCCAGAAATCGGTCCAGGATGCTTGTTTCCGGTCTAGGGAGGTCCTTGCCTGGCAGTTTAGGCTGAACTAATCCTATGGGGAGGAGTATCAAAACTGATTTGCATATGGCTGGGTCTAAACTAGGGTGGCATGGTGAGCAAACTAACAATGGATTTAACCCAGATCTCTTGACTGTTGTGAGTGTTTGAAAAGTTTCAGCACTCCGTCCATCACCTTGTTGTGTTTGTTATGTTCGCCGTAAGCGGCCAAGTATATGGCTAGATGTGGTTCCCTTGCTGGCTGTGCCACTGGATTCAAGGTAGCCTGACTGACGAGGGGTGATGCCCTGAAAACGGTTGCATGATGCTTGTTTCCGGTCCAGGGAGGACCTGGCGTGGCAGTTCAGGCTGGACTGTTCCCATGGGGAGCAGGATCAAGACTGATCTGCATATGGCTGGGTCCATGCTGGACTGGCATGGTGAGCAATGGAATGATGGATTTACCCCAGATCCCTTGACTGGGGGTGAGTGTTTGAAAAGTTTCAGCACTGAGACACTCATGCACTTACTCACACACTCAGTGTCAAAGGTTAGTGGTTACAGTAAGGAAATCAAATGTAAAAAAAAACCTTCTTCATTCACTTAAAAAACAAAGGTTACAGGGATGTTATAGTTAGAAAATAGATTTTCAAAAACCGTAGAAATTCACTGAAAAACCCAATGGTTACATGGACGTTAAAGCCAGGAAATAGAATTAAAAAAACTTAGAAAGTCACAGAAAAACCAAAGGTTACAGGGACATTGTAGTTAGGCTCAGATGTCACTTGTCCAAAACAAGTGAAATTCAGCAGTTATAGTTACCTAAACTAACTGGAACTTACGCCCCGCAATGCACTACATAAGACCTCACATATTACATCACTCATGACATGGTAAGTGACATCACTTATGACATCACTGATGACATCTCAAATGACATCACTGATGACATCACTGATGACATCCTCCACAGAGCCACTCACACACCCACTCACACCCCATACAACCTCTCATACACCCTCACAACCACTCACATAACCATTCACAGACCCATACAATTACTTACACAACCACTCACTTATCCATTGAGTCACTCATGCACCCACTTACTCACTCATACAGCCTGATCATACAACCAGTCACTCACCATTACATCCACTCACACAGCCACACACCCACCCATGCAGCTACTGACACACCCAGTTATTCACCAATGCAGCCACTCATACACCCACTCACTCACACATTCAGCCTCTCAACAGAGCCACTCACGCACCCATACAATCACAAACACACTCACTCACACACCCACACAACCACTTACATACCCATTAACACATCCATACAAACACTCCCATATCCGCTCACTCACCCATACAGCCATTCACACAAACACTATCCAATACAGCTACTCACACACCAACTCACTTAACCAAATGCCAACTCAAACAGCCACTCACTTACCTATACACCTACTTACAAACCCACTCACTCACTCATACAGCCATTCAGACACCAACTCACGCACCCATACAGTCACTCATAAAACTTTATTTGATTAAAAATATAATCATAAAAGGTGGACATACATACCATACATATACAGAATAAATGATTAAAATGACCAAGGTGATATAAAAATACGAAATTTAAAACTAGATAGCAGCAAAGTATTTCTAGAAGGGTTGGTAGGGAAAAAGACCGGGAGTTACAAGGGGACACAGAGGGTGTGACCATTTCATTGAAGCAAGTGGCAAATGTCAATATCAATGAAGGATCATCGGGTTCACATACCCTAGTGTTACAGACACAAAGAACACAGAGGTGACTAAGGTGGGGCTTTGTCGGTCTACAGTTTTGTTTTAGTCACCTGTAGCCCTCTTTACAGTTACTACCGGGCCTACAGTTTGTTGATTAAATTTACGTATATACGTAATAAATAAAAATTGTGAAACTTATATTTAGAGCTGTGTTCTCTGGGTTCAAAGCCACGATAATTGCCTGCCTGCAGGACCGAACTCCCAATCTATTCCATTCTGGCCTCAGTTTTAATCTGCGCTGAGTCAGCAGTGCAGGGCAGAGGCATACAACATGCTCCATAGATTCCACCGGGTCCCCACAACCCCTGCACTGTTGGCTATCTGACGTGCGACGCCAAATGGGTAAGTGTTTCAGCAGGTGCCATTCCCCCAGTCTAAGTGCCATAAATCGCAGTTTTAGATACAAGGGATATGTACAGGGCAGATATGATGACGGTGTAACCAGCTGGTAAGAGTTAATTACTGCCCATGCATGCTTGCGCTTGGCGAGAATAGCTTTGTCTGTAGTGTGGGACAGCATGCGAGTGCGCTTCTTGATGCTGATTTTAAAGGCCGTTTGACTGGGATTTAGATTCCAAAGGTCGCTTGCTGAGAATTGCTGTACACAATCACGGAAGTCTTACTGTAAGTCCCACTTAGGTTATTAAAGCTAATGTCCAACCACAACATTGACTCAAGGGACCCGCCTTCAGCCTGCCTTAGCTTGTGGCACAGGTTTAAATAGGCACCTAGGCTGGAGATTTCATAGTTTAAAAGGCCCAGTTCTAATCGAATCTGTGCGGCAGAGGCAGATTTTGGCATGTGAAAAACACTTTTATAGATCTTGGTCACGTATTGATTTAATGTTGTGCTGATTTTTCCCCTAAAAATTTCGATACCGTATGACAGCGTGGGGCCGACTTTGGCTTTCATGACTTCCAACATTGGGGTTAGGCTCGGACCCATCAGTTGTTTCGAGAGTTTTGAGAAATTCAGTCGGAGGGCTGTGGCTTTCATTGAAATGTTGCTACGATGTTTGGCGAAAGTACCCCTGGAGTCAAAATTGACCCCCAGGTATTTATAGGATTTTCCTACAACAAGGCTGGAGTCGCTGTACGTCCAGCCTCCACCTCCGTGATGTTTTCTGCCGAATATGACTACTTGAGTTTTCTTTAGATTAACCTCTAAGCTGTTTGTAACGGTGTAACTGTGTAATTTATTTAACAATCGTTGCAGCCCTACTCGGGTTTGGCTAAAAAGAACAAGGTCATTGGCATACAGAAGATTACTTAGCTGCACACCACCAATCTTTGGGGGATGGCTGTTTATCTCATCCAGTTCTGCTGAAAGGTCAGCAATAAACAAGTTAAAGAGCAATGAGGTAAGCACACACCCTGTTTCACTCCTCTTGTTGTTAACATTTTTCGAGACAGGTGTGTGCCAGTGCCAAGCTTAACTTGTATCCAGGTATTGGTGTGTAGTTGAACGATGGCCTCCAGTAGTTTGACCGATATTCCCCATTTCGTCAACTTTGCCCAAAGTGCTGCCCTGGGGACCCGATCAAAGGCGGCTTTGAAGTCAACAAAGCAACAAAACCACCTTTGATGAATTGAGTGATTTATCAATAAGTATTGATAGTGCCAATAGATTGGACGATGTGCCCGAGTTTGCTGTGAAGCCCGTTTGATTTTTTGGAATCAGGCCTTTCTGCTCAGCCCAGGAACTCAATTCTTCAAGTAAAATACTTGCAAAATGCTTTGCCTCATTGTCCAATAAGGCTATCAACCTATAGTTATTTGGGGACGAATGGGCACCGGACTTATATATTGGGTGAATTACTGCACCTCGCCATGAGTCCGGTATGGCTGAGCAACTCAGTACGGATCTAAAAAGGATTGCTAATTGTTGTGACCAGAAGGGAATGTTTGCTTTGAACAGAGCCTGTGGCAAGCCATTTGGACCTGGTGCTCCATCTGGTCTCGCTTTTGATAATATTTTAGCCAGCCTTACTTGAGTGATAGAGATCATCTCGCATTGGGGCTGCGAAAATCTGTGGGAGAGGTCCTGGTGCTCCAAGGACCCATTTTTAATCAATGCGGAGGTGTTTGCTGCTAGGGAGTCTACACCTCCATTGGCCTTGAAATGATCAGTCAAGAATGTGACCCATTCTGCCTCCGCAATGTTTGCACTCCCCTGTCTGGAAGTTCCATTGATTTGTCTGTTCAGTAGTGCCCAAAATTTTCTTGAGTTGTGGCTTTTACTTTACCAGAGAAGTTTGCACCAAAGTTGATCAAGATGGAGTTGTTTATCTTTTTGGTGCGCCTGTCTATAGTTTTTTTGAGCAATTTTATAATCGTTCAGGCAATCGTTGGATTCTGGATGCTTCCTGGCTGCCTCGCAGGGCGGTGTTTCTGATCTTCTTTAATTTCACGGTTTGGCTTGAAATAGGAAACTGAGAACTGCAGGTAGTCGAGTTGGAATACGGATGAGATGGAAACAGGATTAGCAGATGGTGGCAAAAATGTGACCAATCAGCAATGTGAGAAGCTGTGGAGGATGAGCCACCAAGTGTAAGAGACAAACATTCCTTCAAGATGTTGATACTAAGTTCGTCTGTTCCATCTTAAACGTTTTAGATTTTCTGAATGGACTCCCTTGTGGGTTATTGGGGCTGAGTTGTGGAAAGCTGAATTAGTGTTGATGATGACGACTTGTGGACGATGATCGCTCTCTGATCGAGCTTTAATGCTGAAATTTTCCAGGTGAGAAAACAGGGCTAAGTTACAGATGGTATAATCTAAAAGAGAACTTTCGGCCATTTGTCCATGACCAATTTGGAGGAGTGTCCTGTGTGAACCTGCCGTTCATTACAATGAAACCTGCAACACACAGAGCTCTCCCAAAGCACAGTGTGATTGATTTGGGGGTTTGGACTGAGACTTCAAAACCGACAGCGACAATGAGGAAAGACCTCCCAGATCCGACGGATTTCCCTGAAACAAGTTAGTATTAAAGTCCCCAGTGAGTAAACAGTCGTCATAAGGAAAGGCCACAGCTAGGTCGCATAAAATTTTAAACAGGCGGTGTTGGAAATGGCCCTTTTTGCAGGGTCACCCCTAAACGTTTTGCCTGCCTCCTGTATTTTTGCTGACCTGTTTCTGTTGGTTTTATGACTCTGGGCACTTTACCACTGCTGTTCAGTGCTAAAGTGCATATGCTATCCCTTTGTAAATATGTCTATGTGAATTGGTATATCCCTGATTGGCTTATTTGGTTTACCTGTTAGTCCCTAGTAGTGTGGCCTATGTGTGCCCAGGGCTGGTAAACCAAATGCTGCTGGTGGGCCTGCAGCACTGATGTGTGCCACCCACAGAAGCAGCTTGTAAAGTGTGTCTCAGACCTGCCACTGCAGTGTCTGTGTGCAGTCCAGAACTGCCATCTTGGCTGTGAAGTGCACCCACTTCCCAGCCCCTGAACCTTCCCTTGGCATCTTGTAAGTCACCCCTATGGTAGGGTGCATTGTATGTGTAAGGTAGGACATGCCTTGGTGTGTGTAGCATGTCCTGGTAGTGAATTATGCCCCATTTCGTTTTTCACTACTGTAAGGCTACCTGTTCCTCATAGGCTAGAATGGGCAGTTTGGCTATTACATTCTATAGTCCTAACTGACCCCAGGAACATGGTAGAAAAACGAATTTAGTATGCCTGAGCTCAGAATATTAAAATACATCTTTTAGTGAAGTTTTTATATTCTGTGTTTGAAAATACCACTTTTAGAAAGTAGGTATTTTCTTGCCTAAGCCTTCCAGTGTGCTCTGCTGTTATGTGTATTGGCTGTCTGGTTTTAGAGGGCAGGGCAGCCTGAGTCAGACCTGGGTTGAATAGAGAGATCTGCATTTAGAGTGTGGGGAGGGGTGGCTCCTTGACCTGAATAGGGCTGTGCCTGGCAAGGTGAATGCTGGCTCCACCTCCTACTGTGTGTCTGCTAGCAGACCCCTCTTTCTGAAAGGAAGAATGCAGCCTGGTAAACAAAGTGCTCCAGGCCTGAGCAGAACTGGTTCTGGCTAGGTTCAGTGACTTGTAGCTTCTGAGAACAAAGACTTTTGGGGTATAAATATCTGTGCTCAAACCCCTACAATTTGTATTGCTTTTGGATCTGGAGAGGAAACTCTGTCCGTGCCACTGGAGGAATCTGCAGGAAGTGACTGTCCTTGTGCTTGTATGTTGTTTCTTGCACTGGCCTGCAGCAGTGACCACTGGACCTTGAAGAAGAGGAAAAGGAACTTTTGAGAGAACTTTTATTTTTGTTACAGCAATTACCCAAGGGCTAGGAAAAGAGCTAGCCTCCTGCTGGAGTCTCAGGCACATCTGACTCCACCACCAACCTCCTGCTTCCTCCCTGCGAGGATTGCTATCTGCTGATGAGGCTCCTGTGAGTTCCAGGGCCTCTAGTTTTGCTTCAGAGAAAAGAGTGCTGGAAATCGTCGCTAACGCATGTTTGCGAGCCGCTGCAGCCGAGAGCGCTGGAAAATCATCGCGCTGCTGCCGCTGGGTGCTCGCAACACGAAACCATCGCTAACGCCCCTTTGCGAGCCGCTGCAGCTGAGACGCGCTGGAAGAATCATCGCGCTGCTGTCGCCGAGTGCTCGCAACCCCTAAAGAAATCATCGCTTCAAGACATCGCTTTGCGGACGCCCGTGCGTCCGCCATTTTCATCGCATCGCACCGGATTTCGTCGCTCCCTCGCGGAGCATCATCTCTTCGCATCGCAACACAATCGCACAGCGCAACAGGATCGTCGCATCGACTTCTCCTCGCGGCAAGAAAGTCATCGCATCGGCGGCCTAGCGTGCAGAAGTTGGTTGCAGTGTCTCCGCACGCATCACACAGATCGGCGCATCATCCTTCCTTGCGGCAAGGATTTCAACGCATCGCCGGCCTCGCGTGCCGAGAACCATCGCTACCACTTCTTTGCGACATTTTGTTGGTTTTGCTACTAAACCCAGGTACTTTGTGAGAGAAAGGGTCGCAGAGACCACTGCTTTGAATTTGAACCTTATTTTTGCAACCTTTGAACTATTTTTTGACAGTCCTTCAACAGCCATCCTATTTTTGACAGTCTTATGAGAGAAAGGGTCGCAGAGACCACTGCCTTGAATTTGAACCTTATTTTTGCAACCTCTGAACGAGAAAGGGGAGCAGAGACCCCTGCCTTGAATTTGAACCTTATTCTTGCAACCTTTGAACTATCTTTGACAGCCCTTCAACAGCTATCCTATTTTTGACAGTATTGTGGCTTTTAGAGTTATTGGTCTTGTGATAAATCTGCCTTTATATAAAGATACTTATTTTTTATAACTACTTGTGTGGTGTCCCTTTGTAGTGTTCCTCACTGTGTTACTGTGTATGGTCATAAATGCTTCACACCCTGCCTCTGAGATAAGCCTACCTGCTCGTGCTACGTTACCACAGGGTTGAGCAGGGGTATTAAAGAGGGTAGCCCTCTCACTCTGACTTAGGAAGAAGGGTCCCTACTTGGACAGTGGCCAGCCATTGCCAACTAGAGACCCCCATTTCTAACATTGGTGGTCAGCGGTGAGGATCTGGACTTGCATTTACGATCGCATACAGTAATTATAGTGTACACTACTAGTGAGTGCAGACCATAACGTACCGCATACATTTTTTGAGAGTTTTTTTGATCCTATATTGTAATTGGTATTGCCGGTGATTTTTCACCCGCACACATTTTCTGAGAGTTTTTGGGATCCTATATTGTGATTGATATTGCCGGTGATTTTTCACCCGCGCACATTTTTTGAGAGTTTTTGGATCCCATATTGTAATTGATATTGCCGGTGATTTTTCACCCGCACACATTTCTGAGAGTTTTTGGATCCTATATTGTGATTGATATTGCCTGTGATTTTTCACCCGCATACCTTTTTTTTTAGAAGTTTTCTTCTATCTTTTATTGATATTGCCCGTGATTGTTACAATGGGCAAGCCTATGTTTTATTGATATTGCCGGTGATAGTACCCGCATACATTTTTGAGAATTGTTGGATCCTATATTGTGATTGATATTGCCGGTGATTTTTACCCGCATACATTTTCTTGAGAAGTTTTCTTCTATCTTTTATTGATATTGCCCGTGATTGTTACAATGGGCAAGCCTATGTTTTATTGATATTGCCGGTGATAGTACCCGCATACATTTTTGAGAATTGTTGGATCCTATATTGTGATTGATATTGCCGGTGATTTTTTACCCGCATACATTTTCTTGAGAAGTTTTCTTCTATCTTTTATTGATATTGCCCGTGATTATTACAACGGGCAAGCCTATTTTTTTTTATTATTGATAGTGCCAGTTATTGCTACAATAGGTCTTGCTGAAATGAGACCTACCTTTTATATAGATGATCTGTTAACCTACAGTCTAGAGGAGCTAAGGGGGTTCTGTGAGGAGAGGGGCTTAGCAGTGAGTAGGAAGGAGACTCAGCTATCCCTGCAGACATCCCTGAGACTTTGGCAACAAGACAGATGGAGATTCTTGGAGTCCCAGTACACCTACCAAGAGGGTAGTTGGTCTGAGGGTGGCTCTGGAGAGTCTGAAGAGGAGGAAGAAAGTGTTATGGAATATCTCATAGTTGGGGAGTTCCTTGATGAGTCTAGTGCCTATGGTAGTGCCAGATTCCCCTCAGGGTCCCCAGAGGAGTTGGTGGACAGGCGGGAAGGTCCCATAGGTAGGGAGTCCCTTGCTGGATCTAGTGCACAGGGTAGCACCCAATCCCCTTCATGGTCCCCAGAGGAGTTGGGCAGACAGAGGGAGAGGGAGTACCAGCTGGAATTGGAGAGGCTCCAAATAGAGATTGCCCAGCTGGGGGCGCACCTAGCGCAGAGAGCAGAAAAGGAGAAGTTAGCTCAAGAGGGTAGGTTACCCCTGGAGCGCAGTTTTAATTGTCTGGATTCCCCAGAGAGGGTGGGGTCCAGTGGTGGCAGCAAAATTGAAGTATATAGTGATGACAGTGTAGTACACCCACCCAGAGATGTAGCACCTGACTTGAAGGAGGGGGTTGATCTACACCAGGGGATTCAAGGATATGAGGTAGCTCCATTAATATGCAGTGTCCCTGAGGTGGATTGGGGAACTAGCGCAGGGGCCCATAGTCCTAGTGAAAGGAGGGATACTCTACCGACTCTGGATGAGAGGTGCAGGGAGAGGGGTTCCCCCGTGGTTGAAGTCCTGGTGTATGAGTGTGAGGACCGCACAGAAGAATGTGGGTTGAGTGATAGAGACAGTCAGTTAATGTCTCGCCCACTTCAAGAGAGTGGTGTGGGGTACGTGTGTGAGACACTGGATTGTGAGGTAAAGGTTAGCACCTGCGTGGAACTGTGTAATCCAATTGTGGGAGAGCATATTGTGAGTTCCTATTTTCCAGAGCTAAACCAACATGTGTTAGAGTGCGAGTTCTCTGATCCTAGGGAACTTGCGCAGGAGGCAGACCTCTGGGTGAGTACCAGAGGCTCTGTAGAGGCATTAGGGAATGACCCTAAGAGAAGTGGTTCAGAAGTTTTCCAAACCAGAGTGCTGGGAAAGGTTAGGAGTGTTACAGCTGGGTCCCCTTGTTGTGAGGAGGTTGTGGGGCCTCACATCCTGTCTCGTGGGAGCAGGAGTGAGACTGGGATAGGTCCCGAAGTGCCCCAGCCTCAGTCCCCAGGACTGGATGGTTCAATGAGGGAACACCAGGTGGGGAGCCTAGTCTGTCTGGACGGACCGTCCATTGTGGGGGTACCACAGTGTTAGGTGAGCTGGGAGTGCCTGTAGTCAGGCCTCCATCAGTTCTTGTGCCTGGCAGTGCCACTCCTAGGGGAGGGTACAGAAGTCCAGTCTGAGGGATGAAAGGGGGAAAGAGTCCCCAGTGGAAGAACCAGTGGGTCAGGGGCCAGCCAGAAGGGCTGAGCCTCATAAGATTGGCCATGGTGACGCCACTTCTGTCCTGGGGCATCTTCACGCACTGTCAGAGGGACAGGAGGTCGTGAGCTCTGTGCCAGGCAGACTGTCACGCAACACGCTAGGTATGTGTCACCCTCAGGAAGTCCTGGTTGGCCAGGCAGTTGTTCAGCCGCAGGGGTTGGTCCCTGGGTTGGTAAGTCAGGTCCAGGAGTTGTCTGACCTGGAGGGAGGGACAACTGTAAGCAGTGTCCCGACCATTTTTTCCAAGAGCACCACTCCAGGTGGGAGGGTGCAGTATGCTGGAAGGGGGTGCAGAGGGAGGGAGTCCTCGCCTCTGACCCCGGTGCACCCTGGAGGGTTTTTTCAGGTTGGTAGGTCAGTTGCAGGGTCCAGGCCCTGAACTGGTGGAGGGGTGTGTTTCCCTTGAGGGGAGCCTGTGTGCTCCCCAGGAAGTCCTGGGTGGCCAGGCGGTTGTTCAACCACAGGGGTTGGTCCCTGGGATGGTAAGTCAGGTCCAGGTGTTGTCTGACCTGGAGGAAGGGACAACTGTAAGCAGTGTCCCGACCATTTTTTTTCCTAAAAGCACCACTCCAGGTGGGAGGGTGCAGTATGCTGGAAGGGGGTGCAGAGGGAGGGAGTCCTCGCCTCTGACCCAAGTACCACCTGAGGGTTTTTCCAGGTTGATGGATCAGTTGCAGGGACAAGGCCCTGAACTAGTGGAAGAGTGTATTTTCCTTGGGGGAATTGGTGTACTCCCCAGAAGTCCTGCGTTGCCAGGCACAGGCCCAGCCTAAGGGTACAGACCCTAGGTTGGGGGCCAGGTTCAGGGTGTCCCCCTGATCTGGAGAAAGGGGCAACTGCTAACAGTGCCCCTCCCAGTTTGTGTTATGGAGGCACCTCTCCAGGTAGGAGGGTGCCGGGCCCCAGTAAAGGGGGCGGGGAGAGGGCAGCCTCACCCCTGACCTCCGCCCAGTCTAAGGGTACAGACCTTATGCTGGGATACCAGTTGCAGGATAGAACCCCTGAACTGGTGGGTGAATTATGCAGGACACCTGCCTCAGGTGCCCTGGACAACTCTGGAGGGGGTACCGCTCCAAGTGGGAGGGTACCGAGCCCCAAAGAGAGGGACCGGGTGTGGGGAGCCCACCCCAGTCTCTGGCCCCGCCGCTGGGAACAGGCCCAGGGCTGGTGGGTCAGTGTCAGGGTGCGTCACCTGACTTGACAGGAGGGAGAGTGGACAAAAGGTGCCAGACACCTGGGGTTACTGCCCCTCACTCTCTGATGCCACAAAAGTTTGAGAGCCCTGAGAGGTATAGGGCTTGGATTTCATCACTGACTACTGTCAGTGGCTACTGGGGCTTGTTGTTTATCTGTTGGGACACACCTAGGGGCCAGTTAAGGTTTGGTGCTGCACAGGTGGTGTCCACAGGTAAGGGGAAGAGTTCCCCATTGGTTGTCTTAGTGAGCCCTGAGAGGTATAAGGCCTGGGTCTCATCCCTGACTACTGTCAGTGGCTACTGTGGCTTATTGTTTATCTGTTGGGACACACCTGGGGGCCAGTTAAGGTTAGGTGCTGCACAGGTGGTGTCCACAGGTGAGGGGCAGAGTTCCCCATTGGTTATCTTAGTGGGCCCTGGGAGTGTGGACAGAGGGATCCACCAGGGTTCAGATTGGAGTAGAGCTGGCATATGCCCCTGCAGTTGCGGGCCAGTTCCGTGTTCTATCGCCTCGAAGCAGGAAGCCCATCAAAGTAGTGATTGGTCTACCCTGCGTTTTGGCTGGAAGGGGGTTGTGTTGGAAATGGCCCTTTTGCAGGGTCACCCCTAAACTTTTGCCTGCCTCCTGTATTTTTGCTGACCTATTTCTGTTGGTTTTATGACTCTGGGCACTTTACCACTGCTGTTCAGTGCTAAAGGGCATATGCTCTCCCTTTGTAAATATGTCTATGTGAATTGGTATATCCCTGATTGGCTTATTTGGTTTACCTGTTAGTCCCTAGTAGTGTGGCCTATGTGTGCCCAGGGCTGGTAAACCAAATGCTGCTGGTGGGCCTGCAGCACTGATGTGTGCCACCCACAGAAGCAGCTTGTAAAGTGTGTCTCAGACCTGCCACTGCAGTGTCTGTGTGCAGTCCAGAACTGCCATCTTGGCTGTGAAGTGCACCCACTTCCCAGCCCCTGAACCTTCCCTTGGCATCTTGTAAGTCACCCCTATGGTAGGGTGCATTGTATGTGTAAGGTAGGACATGCCTTGGTGTGTGTAGCATGTCCTGGTAGTGAATTATGCCCCATTTCGTTTTTCACTACTGTAAGGCTACCTGTTCCTCATAGGCTAGAATGGGCAGTTTGGCTATTACATTCTATAGTCCTAACTGACCCCAGGAACATGGTAGAAAAACGAATTTAGTATAGCCTGAGCTCAGAATATTAAAATACATCTTTTAGTGAAGTTTATTTTTATATTCTGTGTTTTGAAAATACCACTTTTAGAAAGTAGGTATTTTCTTGCCTAAGCCTTCCAGTGTGCTCTGCTGTTATGTGTATTGGCTGTCTGGTTTTAGAGGGGCAGGGCAGGCTGAGTCAGACCTGGGTTGAATAGAGAGATCTGCATTTAGAGTGTGGGGAGGGGTGGCTCCTTGACCTGAATAGGGCTGTGCCAGGCAAGGTGAATGCTGGCTCCACCTCCTACTGTGTGTCTGCTAGCAGACCCCCTCTTTCTGAAAGGCCTGAGCAGAACTGGTTCTGGCTAGGTTCAGTGACTTGTAGCTTCTGAGAACAAAGACTTTTGGGGTATAAATATCTGTGCTCAAACCCCTACAATTTGTATTGCTTTTGGATCTGGAGAGGAAACTCTGTCCGTGCCACTGGAGGAATCTGCAGGAAGTGACTGTCCTTGTGCTTGTATGTTGTTTCTTGCACTGGCCTGCAGCAGTGACCACTGGACCTTGAAGAAGAGGAAAAGGAACTTTTGAGAGAACTTTTATTTTTGTTACAGCAATTACCCAAGGGCTAGGAAAAGAGCTAGCCTCCTGCTGGAGTCTCAGGCACATCTGACTCCACCACCAACCTCCTGCTTCCTCCCTGCGAAGATTGCTATCTGCTGATGAGGCTCCTGTGAGTTCCAGGGCCTCTAGTTTTGCTTCAGAGAAAAGAGTGCTGGAAATCGTCGCTAGCGCACGTTTGCGAGCCGCTGCAGTTGAGAGCGCTGGAAAAATCATCGCGCATGCTGCCGCTGGGTGCTCGCAACACGAAACCATCGCTAACGCCCTTTGCGAGCCGCTGCAGCTGAGATGCGCTGGAAAAATCATCGCGCTGCTGTCGCCGAGTGCTCGCAACCCCTAAAGAAATCATCGCTTCAAGACATCGCTTTGCGGACGCCGTGCGTCCGCCATTTTCATCGCATCGCACCGGATTTCGTCGCTCCTCGCGGAGCGCTCATCTCTTCGCATCGCAACACAATCGCACAGCGCAACAGGATCGCCGCATCGACTTCTCCCTCGCGGCAAGAAAGTCATCGCATCGGCGGCCTAGCGTGCAGAAGTTGGTCGCAGTGTCTCCGCACGCATCACGCAGATCGGCGCATCATCCTTCCTTGCGGCAAGGATTTCAACGCATCGCCGGCCTCGCGTGCCGAGAACCATCGCTACCACTTCTTTGCGACATTTTGTTGGTTTTGCTACTAAACCCAGGTACTTTGTGAGGGAAAGGGTCGCAGAGACCACTGCTTTGAATTTGAACCTTATTTTTGCAACCTCTGAACGAGAAAGGGGAGCAGAGACCCCTGCCTTGAATTTGAACCTTATTCTTGCAACCGTTGAACTATCTTTGACAGCCCTTCAACAGCTATCCTATTTTTGACAGTATTGTGGCTTTTACAGTTATTGGTCTTGTGATAAATCTGCCTTTATATAAAGATACTTATTTTTTATAACTACTTGTGTGGTGTCCCTTTGTAGTGTTCCTCACTGTGTTACTGTGTATGGTCATAAATGCTTCACACCCTGCCTCTGAGATAAGCCTACCTGCTCGTGCTACGTTACCACAGGGTTGAGCAGGGGTATTAAAGAGGGTAGCCCTCTCAC
Source organism: Calotriton arnoldi (assembly GCA_963921515.1). Lineage (NCBI taxonomy): Eukaryota > Metazoa > Chordata > Amphibia > Caudata > Salamandridae > Calotriton > Calotriton arnoldi. Next base: position 2,321,126 of record CAWUFW010001964.1, read on the forward strand.
TCTGACTTAGGAAGAAGGGTCCCTACTTGGACAGTGGCCAGCCATTGCCAACTAGAGACCCCCATTTCTAACAGGCGGTTTAAATGGGCCCTTTTTGTCCGTACGCTTGGATTGATATAGACATTAAGCAGCAACAGAGGGCGCTGTTGTCTCCACGAGCTAACTTTAACTCCAAGCAACCAGTCCTCTTCTAAATTTACTAGCTCTGTTGGGCCCTTTAGGCTACATGAAATGTAAATTGACAATCCTCCCTTAGGGCGGCCGTATTTACGGTCTCTGACGGCTGATTTCCAATATTCAATGAATCCATCAATAGGGTAATTGCAGGTAGCCATGACTAAAAGTAAAGTTTCGGGTCTCTAGTGAGGACATTTTAAGATGAAGGCCGCTTATATTCCATGAACACAAGGATAGGCAAGGCTGCGGCTGGAGATTTATGAAGTTTATGAATTTGGGCTGGGGGTGCTAGGTTTAACAGCCTCCAAGGGGTTCGATTTTAGGCGTGGATTGTCCGAATGGTCAAGGTAGATTCTTGCGAGACAAAGCTGCTGATAGCCACCCCAGTCTTGAATTTCATGACAGTTCGAGGGTACGGACCGTAGACTTCCTGTTAGAGATGCATCTCCTACTACATTTTTTAATATTGAATATGGTTTACTATTATACATACAGTCACTCACACACCCACCTGTACAGCCACTCACCCATACAGCCACTGACACACCCACTGACACATCCATACAGCCACTCACACACCCATACAACCACTCACACAGCCACTCACTCACCCACACAGCTACTCACACACCCACATATACATCCATACAGCCATCCACACACCCATACAGCCACTCTCACACGAACAAATGTGCATTGTGCGGGTGTAAGTTATGGTTAGTTCAGGTAACTATAACTGCTGAATTTCACTGTTTTTGTATGGGTGAAATCTGAACCTAACTATAACGTCCCTGTAACCTTTGTTTTTTTCAGTGAACTTCTAAGATTTTTTCAATTCTATTTCCTAACTATAACATCTCTGTAAACCTTTGGTTATGTCGTTAATTATGCAGAAATTCACCATTAAGGCATGGCTGCCAGAGACATGATATTGAAATCAGGACGGTAGTAGTCCTTTCTTGTTCTTCATTAACATCTCTCGAATAGAATACCATCTGCATTTAAATTACCAAAGCACTGCTGTGTTATGACATTTTGCTGCAAGTGTTGGGAAAGGCAGAACGCCGAAACGCATCCAACTTGCAATAAAAGGACTTAAACGGCTCCGTGAGTGCTCCATCAATTCCCCTTTTGGGAAGTGGAAACTGTCTAATCGTGGGTCCACCCCCACGTGTCGGAGGCACCCCTCCTGAGTTCAGAAACTTGGGTGGCACTTGGAAACAAATATATATATACATAAACCACCTTCCAAGTTCTACCCACAAACATCCACAGACGAAATAGACCTCTTTGCAGAAAGTGTTCATAAAGATCTCTTAGCTCTTCGTGTGAAAAGGAACACGACAAAGACGAAATTGAATATTACATATGCACAAAGACAAGCACTGAAACATTTACAAATTAATCAATCAATTGCCCTCCGAGAAAGGGGTAAATGTAGTGTTACAAACGAGGGAAAACTACTGTAGGGAAGCTAACAGACAATTGAATGATTGTAACAACTATGCCCTCACCACTAATGTGGAATATATGCAAAGCATCAAGGCATTTGAAGAGCTAATCTAATGCTTTCAACAGAGGAACATAAATTTTTATTAACCACGCATCCACGAGTACCTATTTTCTACCACATACCTAAGGTCCACAAAGATAAAACCAATCCACCGAGACGGCCAATCTTTTCATCCATAGGAATTCTGATGGAGAACATGTCCACATATGTCCACATATGTGAACTATTTCCTCTTTCCATTTGTGTCACAATTGACATCATATACAAGAGACACAAAGGACTTTCTTAGACATATAGAGGAGTGGTTTGGGAACAGGACTTCCTTATGATAGCACTAGATGGGACAAATCTGTACACTAGCAAAGCTCACAGGGATGGATTGGAAGCAATCAAGTATTTTCTCAAAGGCCGGCCACTTAAATATGTGGAACATAGCGAAATGCTACTGAAATTCGTGGACTTTTGCCTACATAATAACATCTTTATTTTTCACACCCAACTGTACACGCAAATTCAGGGCACGGCCATGGGCACCTGCTTCGCCCCCAGCTACGCAAACTTATTCGCGGGCTGGTGGGAGAAGCGGGTGGCCTGGTCGGATGCCTTCGACGAATGGGTCGAAAAAATTGTAAGTTGGAGGAGATATATTGATAATCTCTTTATCATATGGCGAGGGACAGAGGAGTCAGCTAAGCAATATATCTCAAGCCTGAACAACAATAATCTGAATCTCAAGTTTACAAGCGAGATCAGCTCCTCCCAGGTCAACTTTCTTGACCTGAGAGTATTTGTGGGTGACAATAAAATCAACACAGCCTTATATAGGAAACCCACAGCGGGTAACTCAGTGTTACACACGACAAGCAGTCATCCCTCTAATTTGATAAAAAGCATTCCGTATGGGGAATTGCTAAGAATAAAGAGAAATAGTTCGAGAGAGGTGGACTTCCAGAAGGCAGCACAGTACAGCTGTTGGAAATGGCCCTTTTTGCAGGGTTATCCCCAAACTTTTTGCTTCTTCCTCCTATTTTTTCCTGACCTGTTTGTGTTGGTTTTAGGACTCTGGGCACTTTACCACTGCTAATCAGTGCTAAAGTGCATATGCTCTCTGTGTAAATTGTGTTATGGATTGGTGTTTCCATGATTGAATATTTGATTTACTTGTTAGTCCCTAGTAAAGTGCACTGAGTGTGCCAGGGCCTGTAAATCAAATGCTACTAGTGGGCCTGTAGCACTGATTGTGCCACCCACGTGAGTAGCCCTGAAAAGGTAACTCAGACCTGCCATTGCAGAGTCTGCACGCAGTTTGTAACTGCCATGTTGACTTGGCCAGTGCACACACTTGCCAGTCCCTCACCTTTCCTTTTCTTACATGTCAGCCACCCTAAGGTAGGCCCAAGGTACCCCTGTGGGCAGGGGTGCGGTGTATGTGAAAGGTAGGACATGCCCTGGTGTGTGTGGCATGTCCTGATAGTGAATTACTGCCAATTTCGTTTTTCACTATTGCAAGGCTACCTGTTCCCCATAGGACAGAATGGGAAGTTTGTTTATAACATCTTATAAACATAACTGGCCCTGGGAACTAGGTAGGAAAATAAAGTTTAGTATGCCTGAACTCAGAATCTAAAGATGCATCTTTTAGTGAAGGTGATTTTTACATTCTGTGTTTGAAAATACCACTTTTAGAAAGTAGGTATTTTCTTGCTCAGTCATCCTGTGTGCCTCTGCTGGAATGTGGATTGCCTGTCTGGGTTTTAGATGACAGAAGGCTGGGGAGCAGGAGTGGCTCCAGATAGTCTAGGTGGGTCAGGAAAGGGCTGAATAGACCTGGGCTGCAATTGGGGAAGGGGGAGGAGATTTCCTTGCACCTCAAAGGGCCTGGTCTGCCTCTGACAATGCCGTCTCCACCTCCTGCCAGAAAGTCACACCAGAGAAGGCAGAACTGGTTCTGGCTGGGCACAGACACTCTCTGCCTAAGAGATCAAAGGATTTTGGGATATAAATATTGGGGCCCAGACCCCTGAACTTTAGAACTCTTTTGGACCAAGAAGACTGCCAAGAAGAAGATCTGGAGAAGCTGTGATGAGGAACTACCACTTTGCTGTGTGCTTTGCTGTGTTGGCCTGCAGTGGCTGCTTCTGTCTTGGGCAGTGAAAGGACTGGACTTTCTGCAATCTACTTTTGTGAGTTTCTCCAAGGGCTTGAGGTAGAGCTTGCACCCTGTTCAAGAAGTCTCAAGAACAGCAAAGACTTCAAGTTCTTCTGCCCTCAGCACTGGGGACTGTGTGTTTTGTGCTGCAACAGAAGAAAAATCAACCCGACGGCGTCTATGACGCCGCTGCTGATTCCGTGTCCTGAAGGCTCCGCAGAGGGCACCGCCGCAACGCCGCACCGCGACCCTGGTCTCACCGATGACGCCTGCTGACGCCGCCACCGAGCCGCTGCTCGCACTCGACCTGTGGGCACCGCACTCCGCACCGCCTCGCTTCACGACGACGCCTTGGTATCCCCGACGACGACGCTCCACGCCGAAATCGACGCCGCTGCTTGCACCGTGGTTCGAGGGCACCGCTCGTAAAGTTACATGACGCACCGCCCTCATCCCGCACCGCAGCCTTGGCCTACCGATGCCGGCGCCATCGACTCCAGTTCGTCAGCTGACGACGGCGCTTCAGCAACAGACGACGCCGCTGCTTGCACCGCGACGAGCACCGCATTCACTTCGCACCGCGACCCTGGTCTCACCGACGACGCCCCCACCGAGCCGCTGCTCGCACCGCGACCTGAGGGCACCGCACGCCACACCGCTGCAGTTCGCACCGCAGCACCTGACGCCTGCCGACGCCAGCGCTCCTGACTTCAACACAGAGGAGTTCGATCTGCAACGCGTGTGACTTCGAGGGCCCCGACGACTCCTGCACCGACCTACGGAACCGACGCCTGCGGACGCCGTGCTTTCGGAAGCTCAACGAGAGGTCGCCGACGCACTGTATTTCTAAAAGGTACTGTTTGCGGGTCTTCCCGACACCGTAGCTGGCCCGCGACGCCGCGGTCAGCCAGAACTGTTTGGATTTATTTGCTCACGATGCCGTGATAGCCCCGGACGGAGCTATCGACATCAAGGAACTGTTTTTCAAGCATATTTTGATAACTGAAGATTTTTAAGCACTGTATTGTGGTTTTTTATCGTTTTGGTCTTGTCTTAAGTATATAAAAATATTGGATATTTTTCTAAACTGGTGTGGTGTCCTTTTGTAGTGCTTACACTGTATTACTGTTGGTTATGTGCAAATGCTTTACACACTGCCTCTAAGATAAGCCTGACTGCTCGTGCCAAGCTACCAAGGGGGTGAGCAGGGGTTATTTTAGGAGTGTAACTCCCTTATCCTGACTAGAGTGGAGGTTTCTGCCTGGCTTTGGCACTTGCCCTAGCCTACCAAAAATCCAATTTCTAACATTGGTTGTCAGCGGTGAGGATAGGACTTGCGTTTGCACTTGACTTACAGTGATTGGTGTGCACTACTACCATATCGCAGACCATTACGTACCACATACTATTTTCTTTTGGTCTATTTTTGCCTTTCCATTGGTTTTGAACTTGAACTTTCTAGTACAACATGCCTGAATCAATTGCATCATCAGTTGCATCCTTGGAAGTGGCCTTTGAGGAGGAGAGGTTAGAAACCTACAATGTGAAGGAGTTGAAGGCGATCTGCAAAAACCTCAAATTCCAAATCAGAGGCCTCACCAGAAAAGAGGAGCTACAAAAGGCGCTGAGGGCCTGGGTAGCGGCCAGACATGCTAGTGAGCAGTCTGGGGATCTCAGCCTGGAGGTGGAGGAGCCTATTCCAATGGTGGATGTGCTTGGGGGGGGCACTCTCTAAACCAGGCAACAGCAGTGCCTTGTCCCCAGAGGAGCTGGAGGACAGGCGGGAAGCAAGGAGAGTTGCTGTGGAACTGGAGATGCTTAAGTTAGCCATGGAGGAGAAAGGGATGATGTTAGACCATGAGTTTAAAATGAGAGAGCTGGACTGAGAAGCCAGTAGGGCTAGGCCCAGCCCAGATGGTGGTAGCAAAAGTGTTAGGTCCAGTACTGAGGATGAGGTACACACACACAGATTTGGGGCCCTGCTTCAAGGAGGGGATTGACATACACTAGGGGGTTCAGGATTGTGAGGTAACTCCAGTGGTGCTCAGTGTCCCTGAGGTGGATTGGGGAACTGGCCCAGGGGATCATTTTCCTGGTAGTGGGAGGGACACTCTACTGACTCTAAATGAGAGGTGCAGGGAGAGGGGATCCCCCATGATAGAAGCCCTGGTAAGTGAGTATGGAGACCAGCCAGAAGAGTATGGGTTGAGGGACAGCAACAGTCAGACACTGTCTCACCAGTCTTGTGAGAATGATGTGGGGTACTTTTCTGAGGCACTGGATGGTTGGGTGAAGGGTAGTTTGGTTAACACCTGTGTGGGGCTGTGTGATTCAATTGTTGGAGAGCATATTTTAAGTCCCTGTTTTCCAGAGCTATGCCAACACCAAGTGGAGTGTGAGTTCTCTGACCCCAGGGAGCTTGCACTAGAGGCAGACCTTTTGGTGGATTCTAGAGGGTCTGGAGAAGCATCTGGGGGTGACCCGGAAGGAACTGGCTTAGGTATTTCCCAACCGAGGGTGGTGAGAAAGATTTGTGGTAGCCCAGATAGGTCCCGGTGTCGTGGGAAGGGTGTAGGGACTCACGTCCTGTCTCCGCGGAGAAGGAGTGGGAATGGGCTGCGGCCCAAGGTGCCCAAAACCCGGTCCCAAAGCATGGGTGGTTCCAGGAGGGAACACCAGGTGGGGAGCCTAGGCTGTACTGGTAGGCTGTCCGTTGAGGGTGATCGCTTACTGTCAGGAGAATGTGGAGTGACTGTAAACAGAGCTCCAGCGGTTCTGGTGTCTGGCGGTGCCGCTCCCAAGTGGAGGGTGCAGAAGTCCGGATTGAGGGGTGAGAGGGGGATGCGTTCCCCAGTGGGAAAACCAGTGGGTCAGGGGTCAGCCAGAAGGGCTGAGCCTCCTAGGAGGGACCATGGTGACACCACTTCTGTCCTGGGGGATCTTCGTGCACTGTCAGATGGACATGGGCCGGGAGATCTGCGCCAGGCAGAATGTCACACAACACATGAGTCATGTGTTACCCTCAGGGGGGGCATGCGTGCTCCCAAGGAAGTCCTGGTGCGCCGGGCAGGTGCTCAGCCACAGGGTTTTGTCCCTGGTTTGGGAGGCCAGGTTCAAGTCCTGCCTGACCTGGAGGGAAGGACGACTGTAAGCAGTGTCCTGACCGGTTTGTCTTCTAGGGGTACCACTCCAGGTGGGAGGGTGCAGAACTCTGGAAGGTGGTGCAGAGGGAGGGAGTCCTCGCCTCTGACCCCGGTGCAACCTGAGGGTTTAGACCCTAGGTTGGGAGACCAGTTGCTGGAGAGAGGTCTTGGACTGGTGGTAGAATTGTTTGGGAGGTCCGGTTCCAGCGTCCTGTCAGTTTTTGGTTCTGGGGGTGCTTCTCCTGGGAGGAGAGTACAGGACCCCAGAAGGAGAGGTGAGGGCAGGAGAGCCTTGCCCGAGACCTCTGGTCAGCCTGAGGGTACAGACCCTGGGTTGGCGGACCAGGTTCAGGGTGTCCCCCCTGACCTGGGGGAAGGGGCAACTGCAAACAGTGCCCCTACCAGTTTGTCTTCTGGGGGTGCCGCTCCAGGTGGGAGGGTACAGAGCCCCAGGGGGGAGGACCGGGTGTGGGAGAGCCCACCCCAGTCCCTGGTTCAGCCCCAGGGTACAGACCCTGGACTGGTGTACCAGTTGCAGGATAGCACCCCTGAACTGATGGGCGAATTGTGCAGGACACCTACCACAGGTGCCCTGACAATTCTGGAAGGGGGTACCGCGCCATATGGGAGGGTACAGAACCCCAGGGAGAGGGAGAGGGTGTGGGACAGCCCACCCCAGTCTCCTGTCCAGCCGCTGGGTAGAGACCCTGGGCTGGTGGGCCAGTGTCAGGCTGCCATACCTGACTTGGCAGGGGGGAGAGTGGAGAAAGGGTGCCAGGCACCTGGGGCTACCACCCCCCCACTCTCTGACGCCACAGTGGTTGGAGTGGCCTGAAAGGCATAAGGCCGGGCTCTCATCACTGACAATTGTCAGTGGCCACTGTGGCTGGATGTCCTGGTGGACAGAGTTGCCCCTGGGAGGGGGACAGGAGCCACACCCCGGGGGTGGACGGGGCACACCATTGTGTTGGCCATGTGGATACTGACTGCCTGTTGGGAAACATCTGTGAGCAAAGTAAGTTTAGGTGCTGCGCAGATGGGGTCCACAGGTGAGGAGAAGGGTTCCCCATGGGTCAGCTTAGTGGGCCCTGAGAGTGTGGATAGAGGGATCCAACTAGGTTCAGGAAGGCGTAGAACCGGAAGAAAACCCTGCTGCTGCAGGCCAGGTCCCATGTTCTATCGCCCCAAGCAGGGAAGTCCATCGAGGTGTGGATTGGTCTACCCTGGCTTTAGGCTGGAAGGGGGTTATGTTGGAAAAGGCCCTTTTTGCAGGGTTATCCCCAAACTTTTTGCTTCTTCCTCCTATTTTTTCATGACCTGTTTGTGTTGGTTTTAGGACTCTGGGCACTTTACCACTGTTAATCAGTGCTAAAGTGCATATGCTCTGTGTGTAAATTGTGTTATGGATTGGTGTTTCCATGATTGGATATTTGATTTACTTGTTAGTCCCTAGTAAAGTGCACTGAGTGTGCCAGGGCCTGTAAATCAAATGCTACTAGTGGGCCTGCAGCACTGATTGTGCCACCCACGTGAGTAGCCCTGAAAAGGTAACTCAGACCTGCCATTGCAGAGTCTGCACGCAGTTTGTAACTGCCATGTTGACTTGGCCAGTGCACACACTTGCCAGTCCCTCACCTTTCCTTTTCTTACATGTCAGCCACCCCTAAGGTAGGCCCAAGGTACCCCTGTGGGCAGGGTGCGGTGTATGTGAAAGGTAGGACATGCCCTGGTGTGTGTGGCATGTCCTGATAGTGAATTACTGCCAATTTCGTTTTTCACTATTGCAAGGCTACCTGTTCCCCATAGGACAGAATGGGAAGTTTGTTTATAACATCTTATAAACATAACTGGCCCTGGGAACTAGGTAGGAAAATAAAGTTTAGTATGCCTGAACTCAGAATCTAAAGATGCATCTTTTAGTGAAGGTGATTTTTACATTCTGTGTTTGAAAATACCACTTTTAGAAAGTAGGTATTTTCTTGCTCAGTCATCCTGTGTGCCTCTGCTGGAATGTGGATTGCCTGTCTGGGTTTTGGATGACAGAAGGCTGGGGAGCAGGAGTGGCTCCAGATAGTCTAGGTGGGTCAGGAAAGGGCTGAATAGACCTGGGCTGCAATTGGGGAAGGGGAGGAGATTTCCTTGCACCTCAAAGGGCCTGGTCTGCCTCTGACAATGCCGTCTCCACCTCCTGCCAGAAAGTCACACCAGAGAAGGCAGAACTGGTTCTGGCTGGGCACAGACACTCTCTGCCTAAGAGATCAAAGGATTTTGGGTTATAAATATTGGGGCCCAGACCCCTGAACTTTAGAACTCTTTTGGACCAAGAAGACTGCCAAGAATAAGAGCTGGAGAAGCTGTGAGGAGGAACTAACACTTGCTGTGTGCTCTGCTGTGTTGGCCTGCAGTGGCTGCTTCTGTCTTGGGCAGTGAAAGGACTGGACTAGACTTTCTGCAATCTACTTTTGTGAGTTTCTCCAAGGGCTTGAGGTAGAGCTTGCCCCCTGTTCAAGAAGTCTCAGGAACAGCAAAGACTTCAAGTTCTTCTGCCCTCAGCACTGGGGACTGTGTGTTTTGTGCTGCAACAGAAGAAAAAGCAACCCGACGGCATCTACGATGCCGCTGCCGAGTCTGTGTCCTGAAAGCACCGCAGAAGGCACCGCCGCAACGCGACCCTGGTCTCACCGATGACGCCTGCTGACGCCGCCACCGAGCCGCTGCTTGCACCGCTACCTGTGGGCACCGCACTCCGCACCGCCTCGCTTCACGACGATGCCTTGGTATCCCCGACGACGCTCCACGCCGAAATCGACGCCGCTGCTTGCACCGTGGTTCGAGGGCACCGCTCGTAAAGTTACCTGACGCTCCGCCCTCATCCCGCACCGCAGCCTTGGCCTACCAATGCCGGCGCCATTGACTCCAGTTCGTCAGCTGACGACGGCGCTTCAGCAACGACGCCACTGCTTGCACCGCGACCGGCCAGCACCGCGACGAGCACCGCATTCACTTCGCACCGCGACCCTGGTCTCACCGACGACGCCATCTGACGCCACCACCGAGCCACTGCTCGCACCACGACCTGAGGGCACCGCACGCCGCACCGCTGCATTTCGCACCGCAGCACCCGACGCCTGCCGACACCAGCGCTCCTGACTTCCATAGAGAGGAGTTCGATCTGCAACGCGTGTGACTTCGAGGGCCCCGACGACTCCTGCACCGACCTCCGGAACCAACGCCTGCGGACGCCGTGCTTTCGGAAGCTCAACGAGAGGTCGCGGACGCCCTGTATTTCGAAAAGGTACTGTTTGCGGGTCTTCCCGACACCGTAGCTGGCCCGCGACGCCGCGGTCAGCCAGAACTGTTTGAATTTGTTTGCTCACGACGCCGTGATAGCCCCGGACGGAGCTATCGACATCAAGGAACTGTTTTTCAAGCATATTTTGATAACTGAAGATTTTTAAGCACTGTATTGTGGATTTTTATCGTTTTTGGTCTTGTCTTAAGTATATAAAAATATTGGATATTTTTCTAAACTGGTGTGGTGTCCTTTTGTAGTGCTTACACTGTATTACTGTTGGTTATGTGCAAATGCTTTACACACTGCCTCTAAGATAAGCCTGACTGCTCGTGCCAAGCTACCAAGCGGGTGAGCAGGGGTTATTTTAGGAGTGTAACTCCCTTATCCTGACTAGAGTGGAGGTTTCTGCTTGGCTTTGGCACTTGCCCTAGCCTACCCAAAAATCCCATTTCTAACAACAGCATTCCAAGATTCGAGGTGAGAGGTTATCAAAGAGGAGTTTTGAAGAAAGCCATGGAAAAAGTGGAGAAGAAAGACAGGGCAGATTTGATGAGAGATGAGCTGAAAGCAAAGGATAGGGATGTAAAGAATAACTATAGAATGATAACAAGCTTTTCCAATGCGGCAAGCCATGTGAGGAGGATAATTCAAGGGAACTGGCAGATATTACAATCCGTCATACACAAAAAGGAGCACAAGGGGGAATAATAATCAGGTTGCCCCCACTCATTCACTTATAGATCCACAAAACCTGATTATTTTCGAACACTAATTTATTACCGAATATCAGGAGCAGTTAAAACATTATCTCTGCTCATGGGATGGTTTTTACGATTAATGCCCTTCACCTCCTGATCCGAGTGTTCAGTTACTACTATTTGTCAATACACCAAATGGCATTTCATCTTGTAAACATCAAGAAGAAAAAATGTGTGAAGGGTCAGAAAGTACCTCACGTAAGCATCACCAAGGGAGCTGCTGGTTGGTACTCACCAGTTTGCCCATGCTATCATCATCGGTTACTTTCATAACCATAAAAGAAAAAAAGGTGATCAGATTTTGAGAGGTGAAGAAAAGAAAAGAAAGAAGTGATGTGTATACGAATGCACTCTAAGTGCTTGTGTCATTCTATTCCAACTGGGCACAGTCATGAAAAGAAAGAAGTTTGCTTCTCCAAGCTAAAATGAGGTGTAACTCACTTGCAAACGAACATACTTTATTGGGTGCCGTGAGTACCCTCAGATTAAAAGAACGGCATGTATTTGACCATTTCAAATAGGAAAGGCCGACATGTTTTGTTGCCAATCTATCTGCAGCAACTTCATCAGGGCTCGGGGGACCAGTCTTCACCTCTCTGGTACTTCAATCTTAGCCTGTGGTGTTTGACAAATATTAAAAGAAAGATCGTGCCAACCATGAATCACATGTAAAGAGCAACAGCTTACAGATGCGCCAAAAATTCAGTGCATGCAAGCTCATCGAAGTAACATATTTACCGGGTGGTTGCTGTCATCTCTCGTACCTGCAACACACCATTATGGGGTGCCCGCACCTTTTAGCCACTCATCCCCTTTAGATAACCAAGGTCGCTGCACATCAACCTGCAGGTGTATATGTATATATTTTAGTAAATCCACACTGTTCACCTCCCGTGACCGTGCCAATCAGGCCACATTGTTGACCACAGCCCTACTTTCACTCATCCTTACATTTCACTTTATGTCATGGGTTCATCTCACTCCCCAGAGGACCCTCGTATCGACGCCGCACCGTACTCGGAGCCATTTGGTTATGTCATCTATTCTCGTTTGTCACACAACCCCATTCGGCTGCACCACTTTAAAGAAAAGGCTTTGCATACTGTTGCGAACTCCCTTGCTCGCTCACCGTGAGCAACCACACCCCCATTCATTCTGGTTCCCTCTTACCGCACTCGCGGATGCCTCTGCTTCGTGCTCAGTCACGTTGCACATGGCAATCGCAGGTGCTTTCAAAAAGCGAGACCCTGAAGTGTTACCTGGGTCACGCCCTCGACCTCACTCACTCTCACGGCCCATGTTATACATCAAAAGCTCTCTACTCGGCCGTGGGGGCCCTATTGAAATGGTGTTTTGTAATATACTTAATATTGAGTATATATTGGCCTTAAAGCAACACTTTTAAAATGTAATCATTTATATGCTTTTCATTCAAGCCCGGGGCATACTGGAACAGAATTATGTATTTAAGCATATTTTTAGTGTGTCATGGCCTCTAAGCATATTATACTTTGCATGCTTCCTGCTCTACCACGGTGGCCATATTGGAACAATATTGCGTGTTGACTTATGTAGTATATATTTTGGCATCAAAGTGGTGTGTTGGAGTCCAAGAGGGGGAAGAGAGACGGAACTACATCCCGTTTAACCTATTTAGGCTGACACGCTGATTTAATCATGCTCCCCACAGTACATTAGTGCCTAAGTCAGTGTAACATGGTGGTATTTTTCATTTTTTCCCTTTTCCACCGACAGGGTACTACAGTCGGGTTTGTGTGGTCGTGATATATACAGTTGTGGAATGGCTGGGAACAAAAAGGAGTGGGTTCACATCAGTTATAAACCCTTTATTGGACCTCGATCTTCCAACTGGATACACCTAGTTCGCCCAACATTTACTGTCTACTACCCTATTCCCTTTGCTGAGTGTTTCAGTGGGGAACATCAATAGGTGTAATCTGATGTTAGTTCTCATCCACCACTACTGTTCTATTTGCCCACTTTATTCCACTCAATACAATCATTCAGGCCTACTTGGTCCGCCTTCTCTGTAAAAATCCACTGTGCCTCCTTCCTTGCTAGAATGTCATCAATACTGTGTGTGTCACCCACTATCCTCTCAAGCACAGTCAATTTCAGATCCCTGAAATTCTGTTTTTGTTCCTGATAGTGCTGAACCAAACCTGTGGTCAATTTCCCCACCTTGAGGGTACTTATATGTTCTTGTATCCTCACCTTCACTTTCCGTGACGTGAGCCCAATGTAGTGCAACCCACAGGCACAGGTAAGTCTGTAGATTACTTGCGTGGTATTGCAATTACTGAATTTATTAAGATACCACATCCTGCCGCTTGTGAGTCGTATACTTTTGGCTGCCTCAGTAAGATCATGGACCGAGCAACACCCACATGGGTAATGCCCCGTTGGTATACCTGACTCTTTTTTCTGCTGACTAGGGCGGGTGTGAACCAACCGATCTCGTAGGTTGGACGCCCTTCTAAATGCAAACCTTGGGGGTGGCATCTTTGTCTCACTTGTGTCCAGTAATGACCAATGTTTTCTTATTATCTGCCTGATTTTAGTTGACAGGGGATCGAAGGTGGTGACCACTGGTAAACACAGCTCCTTCTGTCTCTTGTTCCTCTCTAACAGGGTCTCATGGGGGGTATTCAAGGCCCTCTTTCGTGCCCTTTTCACCACCGTTGTTGGATAGGCTCTGTTTTTCAGCTTAGTGACCAGGTTCTCAGATTGTTCCATCTACATTTCTGTAGAGGTGCAGTTCCTGCGGTATCTTAAAAACTGTCCCACAAGAAGATTATCCCGCAAGGCTCTGGCGTGGAAGGAGCGATAATGGAGCAGAGAGTTCCTGTCGGTAGACTTTTGATGGACAGTCGTGTGGAGTCTGTTATCAATAGCAGCTATGTCTAGATCTAAATAGACAGCCGAACGCCTATTGATGGTCCATGTAAACCGCAAGCAGCTGTCCGCCTTGTTCAGCCATTGTAAAAAGGCCTGCAATCTGTCTTCTGGCCCAGTCCAGATGCAAAGCACATCACCGACAAACCTCTTCCAAAGAGAAATGTTCTCTGGGAAGGGGTTGGAGGCGTGATAAATGACATTCTCCTCAAACTGGCCCACATAAATGCAGGCCAGATTTGGCGCAAATGTAGCCCCCATTGCTGTCCCCGATACTTGGAGATACAGCTGGTTCTTATAGCCCAAAAAAGTTTTTTGTGAGGGCCAACTCCACACATTGCAGGACAAAGGATTGCGGTGCATCATAAAACCACTTGCGTGCCCCAAGTGCCCGCGCTGCTGCCACCAGCGTGGTATCTTGGGGTATCTTGGGGTATGCTGGTATACAACGATTCAATATCTATGGTTACCAGTAAATGTTGAGCAGGGTCATATTCCACTGAGTCCAAGATGTTAAGGACATCAGTGGAGTCCTGTACAAAAGAGGGCTGAGTTATAACAGATTCCCTCAAGAAAAAAATCGTCAAACTGCGATAACGGCTCTAATAGCGACTGAATCCCTGATACAATTGGGCGACCAGGAGGTGGACGCTGTGCTTTGTGGATCTTCGGCAAGATGTAGAATGCCGGGCTCTTCGGTTTCGGATTCACAAGGAATTCAGCTTCCTTGTGAGTGATCCACTTCTTCTCTTTGGCGTCAGCCACCATGGCCCTGATCATGTCTTGTAGTTCTCCCATGGGGTCACGTGCCAGAGGCTGGTAATTGGTGCGTACCCCAAGGAACCTGATGATTTCAGCTTCATAATCTTTGGTATGCATTACTACTACCGCACCGCCTTTGTCGGCCGGTTTGATTGTTTGATCGTTATCATACAATTGTCCTGTAATGATTTTATTGCAAGCCAATCAATATGACTTATGTTCTGAAAGTTGGCAGAGTAGAAAGCTTTTGATGTATAACATGGGGCGTGGGAGTGAGTGAGGTCCAGGACGTGACCCAGGTAACACTTCCGGGTCTCGCTTTTTGAAAGCACGCGCGAACGCCGTGTGCAACGTGACTGAGCACGAAGCATAGGCGTCCGCGAGTGCGGCAAGAGGGAACCAGAATGAATGGGGGTATGGTTGCTCGCTGTGAGAGAGCGAGCACGCGAGTTCGCAACAGAATGCGAAGCCTTTCCTTTAAAGTGGTGCAGCCGAGTGGGGTTGTGTGATAAACGAGAATAGATGACATAACCAAATGGCTCCGAGTACGGTGCGGCGTCGATACGATGGTCCTCTGGGGAGTGGGATGAACCCATGACATATAGTGATATGTAAGGATGAGTGAAAGTAGGGCTGTGGTCAACAATGTGGCCTGATTGGCACGGCCACAGGAGGTGAACAGTGTGGATTTACTAAAATATATACATATACACCTGCAGGTTGATGTGCGGTGACCTTGGTTATCTAAAGGGGATGCATGGCTAAAAGGTGCGGGCACCCCATAATGGTGTGTTGCGGGTACAAGAGATGACAGCAACCACCCGGTAAAGATGTTACTTCGATGAGCTTGCATGCACAGAATTTTTGGCGCATCTGTAAGCTGTTGCTTTTTAAGTGTGATTCATGGTTAGCACGATCTTTCTTATATTATTTGTCAAACACCACAGGCTAAGCTTAAAGTATCAGTGAGGTGAAGACTGGTCCCCCGAGCCCTGATGAAGTTGCCGCAAATAGATTGGCAACGAAGCATGTCGGCCTTTCCTATTTGAAATGGTCAAATACATGCCGTTCTTTTAATCTGAGGGTACTCACGGCACCCAATAAAGTATGTTCGTTTGCAAGTGAGTTACACCTCATTTTAGCTTGGAGAAGCAAACTTCTTTCTTTTCACGAGGGGCCCAGTTGGTATAGAATGACACAAGCACTTAGAGTGCATTTGCATACACATCACTTCTTTCTTTTCTTTTCTTCACCTCTCAAAATCTGGACACCTTTTTTTCTTTTATAGTTATAAAAGTTACCAATGATGATAGCGTGGGCAAACTGGTGAGTACCAACCAGCAGCTCACTTGGTGATGCTTACGTGAGGTACTTTCTGACCCTTCACACATTTTTTCTTCTTGCTGTTTACAAGATGAAATGCCATTTGGTGTATTGACAAATAGTAGTAACTGAACACTCGGATCGGGAGGTGAATGGCATTAATTGTAAAAACCATACCATGAGCATAGATAATGTTTTAACTGCTCCTGATATCCGGTAATAAATTAGTGTTCGTAAATAATCAGGTTTTGTGGATCTATAAGATATTACAATCCGACCACGTTATAGGGCAGGACCTTCCATCCCACCCCTTGCTAACATTCAGGAAATCCAGATCCATTAGAGATCAAATAGTGGAGAGCCATCTATCATCAGATAAGCTGCCCTCAAATTTTCAACAGCTGCCGAGATTCTTTCCCTAGTAGTAAATATAAGGCCTGTGCTAACAGCAAAAAAGTAAGCTCCTACAGTGTTCAAGGTCCTCAAGATCTGAAGAAAATAACAAAACTCATGAACTGTAACACACCATATACAGTGTATTGCTTAACGTGCCCTGTGGACTCAGATACGTGGGGAGTACGATTCATCCCACGAAAATGCGTATCTTAGAACACCAGAGGGCAATTAGCAATAAGGATTCCAACTATTCAGTTGCACGACATTTGGAAACCTACCATCAAAGCAATAGGTCCTTGCTCAACTTTTTCTGCGTGGATCATGTACCACGAGATAACAGAGGTGGTGATAGAGAGAAAAATCTACGGAGATTGGTATCCAGGCACATAATAGACATGCAGACAAAATCACCACTAGGGCTTAACAGTGGGGAAGAGTTAGGGGTACACTTATAGATAGGACATGTCAAGGATGGGCATTAGAGAAGATTCAGAGGATCGGAGAAAAAGAAGGATTAAGTGCTAGGTCCTATGTGGACTAGAGGGGATGGTGAAGATGAACTCTTTGGTGATTTTTAGGTCTATAAGCCCATCCAGGGCACACTTATGAGGTCACGAAATGAAATAATGAAGTGACGCAAAAATTGCTTAGATTAAGCTGCCCCATGTATTTGCAGATCATGTAATTACTATTCAGCACACTATCCTGAATTTGGTAAGAATGTGGTATCTTATACCATGAAAATTTGATTGGATGATAATTTATTCGGTCTCAGGAAAGTTTAAGATGCAACTTTAAGAGTATGTTCAATGAGCAACAAGGGAATGTTGAACATTCCAAGATGGCGTGACACTATTGTTGTTGTAGAACAAGCCCGTTTTTGCTGTCTGTTTTGAAGTAACTGACATAAAAGAAATGAGAACGCGGCGGCCGCCGACATTGAGAAAGGCGCACCGCCGAAACGCGTTTGTTGTTTGTACCAATAAATCCCAAGCGAGGATTTAACCTCTATTGTGAGTGCTGGTCTAATTTTTGGAACTGGAGCTGTATATATATATATATATATATATATATATATATATATATATATTCACTGAAAAACCACAGGTTTCAGGGACGTTATAGTTAGTTGGACATTTCACTCGTACAAAACCAGAGAAATTCGGCCGTTATAGTTAGTTCAGCTAACTATAACTCGCGCCCCACAATGCACTGCTGATGACGTCACATATTACATCATTCATGACATGGTCAGTGACATCACTGATGACATCTCAAATGACAGCAGTATATGCAGAGCAAAATGTGAAGAAAAAATATTATTTTTGCTGAGCAGCAAAATTCCAAAGTGTAGTCCATAGGCTCCGATTTTAAAACAGTTTCAAACCATCTTTAAAGTGCAAATTTGACTGCATTATTTAGTGCACAGTTTCATCAGCATACTTCCATAAAATTCAAACAATATTTCTGAAATACCCAAAAGAATTTGAACTTCATTAAAAAACTGTCAAAGGCCAAAGATTAAAATACTACTATGAAAAATGCATGAACATTAACCTTGTTTCATCTAAAGGCATGGGAATACATTTATAGAATGTAATAGATAAATAGAAGGATAAACAGAAACTCAAGGATCCACAAACCAACAAAAACCAATACAAACATCTTCAGAGAATAAATCAGATAAGATAAAAATATATTTCAGGAGGTCATTTCTCTATTATTATTCCTTCCTTTTTCTTTCTCCAATCTTTCCTGAAATTTTCTCCGAGCCACATAAAGCCTCATAAAGTGCCATTCATAGGTTTACATAGAGTTCAGCGTCTGTATTCAAGCCCCATGGAATTTCAGTGCCTATTGAAAGTATCCA
Source organism: Calotriton arnoldi (assembly GCA_963921515.1). Classification (NCBI taxonomy): domain Eukaryota; kingdom Metazoa; phylum Chordata; class Amphibia; order Caudata; family Salamandridae; genus Calotriton; species Calotriton arnoldi. The sequence continues at coordinate 2,339,428 of CAWUFW010001964.1, forward strand.
TCTGGATTTTCATCTCCTTAAAGCCAATTCACGATCACCTCCTCTGGGCTTGATACATATATACTGTATTCCATAATAACGGTTACAGTGAAATTACACATGAGGAAGGCAGTAAGATTTTAGCTTATGTTAAAAAAAAACCTTAGCAATTCACAGAAAAAGCATTTCCTTGGTTTTAAAATGGTAGTGCTTTTTTAACATGCCATTAACTGGACCTAACAGTGCAAACAGCCCAACCCAGGTAATTTTCCTCTTTTACTCCAGCTCAGACCAAATGGGTCTTGGAGGAAAGGAAACAAGGAAGAGATGGGGAGGGTTCTTCCCTTGTAGCAAAATGTATTGTAATCAACACTACTGTTTTTCTGCCCAGGCTACTTGACCCCCCAAAAAAGCTTGACTGCCCCCACTTGGAGGTTACTAAGCATAACTCACAATTGGGAGTAAGCTCGACTCGTGAGGTGTGACACCACGGAACAAGTCTGTTTTTGCAACTTCTAGATACTTACTCTGTGCCTGGAGAATTAGATCAGGGAAACTTGATAAACTTTCTGGTAACCCTTCTTAAAGACTAATGTTCCATCGCTCCCTCTGGCTGCACTAATTATGCACTTTCTCATTCTGTTAGTGAATCTTAGGTTTCCTGCTAAAGGCACCAAAAATGTGTGTTTGTCCATAACTTTTTCTGATTTTGTCATCTGTGCTAGAAGAATACCTACTTTATACAGGTACTATTCAGTAGCGGCTCCCTTTAATAACAAGTGGTGAGGAGGGGGAGAGGTGTGGGGAGTAGAAGGTATATAATACCTTTTTTAAAAAGCACATACCTGCTGCTGTGCGGTTGACCGCTGTCTCGGGGTTCTTCTGCTCTGGTCCCTGCACACTGTGCAGGCTCCTAGACGCCAATCAAGATGCTGTTTTCATGAGAGCAGCACCGTGATTGGCCTGAGTGGGCTTGTTTAACGCTCGCTCAGGTCCTAGGAGCCTGTGCCTCTATTCCACTCAGCTGTACAACACAGCTCGGGTGGAGAGAGAGAGCAAAGTGCGCATGACGGTTTGGGCAGCCTCAGACAGCCGGCCAAACCGTCATGCGCACTTACAGTTTGCACTACTCCTCCCCCTGCTCTCATCATGGCCCAACCCAGACTTGGTTGCTTGTAGCAGAAAGGAAAATAAAATGATAATAAAATGGTTTTATTATCATTCAATTTTTCCCGTTCCAGTCTGCTGCCTGGCACTCAGTTGGGGTACGACACTCCTCCGCCACAGCAGAGGAGCCAACCTGGTACTATGACATGAGTGGATACTCTACCTTGCAAGATCATGGGCTGTTGTACACTGTGTATTAACTACCAACAAATAATTTACATTTCTGATTGTTGCACATGCACTTTAAGATTTGAACTGTTTTCAACTGATAGTAAGAGGTAAGTCGATGCATTCAAACTGTGAACAATTTTGCAAATGTCTATTCTATCAGAAAAGATGGCACTTGTTGTTACATATTTTTAAATATTGTATTGTGTTATGTCTCGCTTATATGGTTTTTTAAACCGAAATAAAGGTAATGGACTTGTAATCCACATTGGAACAGGGGTGGGAGCACACCGCTTCACCCCCCAGCAAGGTTCGCCCCTGGCATTCTGGTAAATGTGGTGCAGCGGCCAGGGCGGCTGACTCCGGAGCGCAGGGCTCACGGTTCGATCCCCCGCACCAGCGACAGCTCATCTCAGCACCATGTGACTCTGGGCAATAGCTCACTTAATCTCCCCGACGGCCCCCAGCGCCTTGAGACCCTTAGGGGTGAGTAGTTCGCGCTTTACAAATACCGGATTTAGATGTAGATTTATGCAATATTGGACTTGGAGATGCAAAGTGTACAGTAAGCAACGGACACTAGGATAGAATAGAGAGCCATAGCTCATGGACATGGAGTCCCAGATACTTGGTCAGAGAACCACAGACACTAGAAGAGGGAGACACATGAACCGACACGTGTAGCCAAGAATTGTACAACTGCGAGGTGAGAAGAACAAGACAGGGAGCCACGGACACTGGGGCAGCAAACCATCAATACTGGGAGGCATAGGCACTGGTGCTCAAAGCCACTGGCACCAAGATAGTAAGCAAGGACAGTCACAGAAAAACAGAATCCACAGAACTAGAAACCTAACAAGGACAAAGCACCAAAGGTGTGAGCATAGGGACAGGGAGGCATGAACATTGAGACGCAGGGGCGGGGACAGGCAGAAGAGACGTAGATACATCAACAGTGTGTAAGGGAGACATGACGAAAGGGAGGTCACCTATCGTTATGGGTAACACGTTTTCCAAAGTAAAATTCTGGTACAGTGTCCATATTTTTAGATTCTGTGACATTCTTAACGTGCCAATATGGCCTCTATTTACTTTAACAAACTTTGAGCAATACTTTAGACACCTCTAAAATACAATTGATTTCTCCTTGCATTTGCTGCTTTAAGTTTACATTTCAAAAGGTAAAAGAAACTATTTTGCTTATTTTCTTAATATTTTCACCAGCCTTGGCACGAAAATACTGGTCATATGAGTAAAATACTGGCAAGATGGAAAATCTACATTAGATGTGAGACCACTAGTGTATCTTTCGTGTGAACATGTATAAGTGAACTAACCTCTACAGTCTGTGGTGGGCAGACCCATTAATCTGTTAGTGTTAAGGTATAGTACATGTAAAATAGTAAAATTCTTGGGGCCCCAGGCAAGACATATTTTGGGGCCTGTGTTAGGAACAACTTTGAATTTTATTACACATTTTCTGATAATTTAACCCCACATCATGCCAGAGAATATTGAATTATATGTTTTACTTTTTGTTATGGGGTCACACAGAAACGGCCGTAATATGTTTTCCAGGAAGCCCCAAAAATCTTTACACTGGCACTAGGTAGAGAGACCGAGTTGGAAGAAGAGGTAGGCACAGAAAGGAAGAGGGGATGAGATTAAGAAATAGGGGTGAAATATAAAGAGAAAGATAATCTTCCCGTGGGGCATCTTGGAGGGTGGGAACCCTGGGCAATGCCCGTGCCTTAAACCGTCTCTGTTGCAGCTCACTGCCGCAGTGTGTGGGTGCTTGGAAGGGCAGACTGCTTCGGACCTGCGAGTCTGAAGAATGCAGTTCTGCTTGGTTAAGTCGTGATTCAGGAAAGAATGTCTTGGGTTTTCTCATAACCTCCGTGGTTAGGTCCCCGCAGACGCCCTCACACTTTCCAGGGATTGCAGCTGGAGTTAACGGGAGAACCGCTGCCTGGGTTCAAAGACTCGGCTTGGCAGATGTGAACCTCTGTCTTACTCGGCTTCAGGAGCACCTTCAGCAGGCAAAGATATCTTTTTATTTTTTTAATGCAGATTTATATAGCGCGAACTCCACCCGAAGGTATTGGAGCGCTTTACATGAGCACCGGTGACGTTACACAAGGACACATTCAGGCACGGGGAGATTAAGTGATTTGCCCAGAATCACAGGATGTGGACGCGACCCCGAGGCTCGAACCTTGGTTTCCAGCACCAAAGTCGGCAGTCTAGCCGACGGACCACATAAGGATTTTGTGACCCCAGGCAAGACATAGTTTGGGGCCCCCTGTTCGGATCAACTTTAAATTTAGGCCCAATTTCAGCTAATTCAGCCCTCACGATTCCAAACAATATTCAGACCCCCCAGGATTTTGCGGCTTTGAGTGGCAAATTTCGTGGCAAAAAAAAAGCAAAATTTGCGGCGCAAAACCTCAAAATTCGCGGTATTTTTGCGGTGGGCACAAAATGTGTCACTGCTGGAGACTGTGCTATGTCACAGTCTGTATGTAACTTTGCAGAGTCTCCAGCAGCGCAGAGCCTGGAATAGGAGGGTGTCTGATACCAAAGAGTGCAGATTACCATATGAAACCTGCTCTTTTTGGCATCAGACAACTTATGCGTGCGGGGCAGCAGGGTGAAGGGCTGGGAGGGGTGGGGGCAGAGAAGGTTGAGGGTAGGTAAAAAAACAAGCATTGGAAATGCAATAGGTCTCGCATTTGCTTATCTTAGAGCTATTGGCGTCGTAAATGGCGTTGTAAATGATAATGTTTTTTATCCATGTGTTATAGAGTGGGGGAAATCTGCATTTGGGACTGTTTGGCAATTGCAAATTTTGTGGAAAAATGCTCTGCACCAGTTATACACTAAACACTTTGGCTCCAGGAAGGTGCCAATTTAACAGACAAGATTTAAGACAGAGAACAGTCAGAACGCTCTAAAACTAGACATAAACTGCTTTTAATGTGAGGACGCCAGCAGGTTACCGGATGTTACTGGGAAGTTTACAGCGTTTTTTATATTGGAAGCAATCTGTACGTCGACCCTCCCAAATGAGACTGGACGTTCTCAGGAATGGGTCCTTAGGGAGATGGGCGGTCACACTGACCTGGAGAGAATTATTTTCAATGGTATTCTTTTATCTCTTTTAGCAGCAAGCAGCTTTCACGACTCCCCTGGAGCAGTCACCTAATGCACTTAAGTACACACACAAGACATACCTTGATACTAAGGTGCGCGAGTGGCTATTCTCATCGCTGCTCAGCTTTTGCTTCTTGCCCGGCATCTCGCTGTTTCCCGCCAGAGCCACCCACTCTCAGTCATGTTCCAATTCCTAGATCTGCAGCCCACACTCCGTTCAACGAATGGAGGCCCTGCAGCGTCCGTCGTAAAAGCAAGTCTATCGACACAGAAATAAGCCCCAAAAAAACCGAAAGATCGTCAGGTTGCAAAAAATGCAGCGGCCATACAGAACCTGGTTCAGACTGGGACCTGCTCTTCGCTGGGGGGTTTCACGGGAGCACCGGAGGAGGCTGGTTTATAGGACGGACATGGAGACTGTGGGAGCCGCCATCTTAGGAGAGAAGCGCTGCCTGCCTTCTGCTGGCCCCGCTGCCTCCGCTTGTCCTTTAGCAACATATGTAACACGGGCAACGGGAGAGGGCGGGAGCGCTCAGAAACGGAGATAGGAGGAGCAACATAAATATAGTAAAGGGATATGAGAGCGGTGAAAAACAGATTAGTATAATGTAAAAGGGCTTGCAAGCGAGGGAACAACTATGCAAGAGCTCCAGTGCAAGCAGTAGATGTCCAACTAGCGGTCACACCGACACGCGCACATTAATGAGCGCGTGTCAGAGAAGCATCAAGATACGTCACGGGACAACTCATTTTTAGGTCTCGCCTACGCAGCGCGCATGCGCTGCATAGGCAAAAAGACCTTTTCCAATCGATTCGGCTTTTCAGCCAAAAACGTGCACGCGTTCCATTGCCTTCAATGGCAACGCGTGCACGTTTGGCGATTCACTTGCGGGAGCGAGCAGCTGGCGCCATATGGTAGCAATTATCGCTCCTGGCGCCGCTCGCTCCCGCAAGGGAATCGCACTCCCCCCACCCCTCCACCCGGAGCACTGTTTCACTTTCGCGGCGCGGGCCGCACTTGTGTTTCAGTGCTTGTTAAACTGGCTAAGTGTGTCTTATCCAGAGCAATCTTTGCTACAAGTTACATTTGCCTTCTGTATCCCAACTTCTTGTGTTGATCCTAGGACGGGGAGAGGGTGAAGGTGCCCCTATTAGGTCCGTAACCTGCAGACTTTTTTTTCTCCTCTTAATGTATGGTTTAAAAGGAGTCCTTCGTGGGCTTCCGAGATCGTCATTTTTAATGGATGTTTTAGTTGTGCTTACATTCAGAAGAACCTTGTATGCATGCATTGGGCCTGATTACTATCTGTGTGAGGTATTTACACCACCCACTAAATGCCTTTACCCTAGGGTGATGTATTTACTGGGTGTGGTAAATGACTCCTGTCCTGAGTATACAATTTGGAAATGAGGCATAGCATAAATCATTCGTATTTTCACACACCAAACTACACGTTTTTTGTTTTTTATTGGCCTTTTTCCCCTATACATTTCGGAATATTTGACTATCAGGAGAAAACTACCAGGGTGTGATAATTCTCACAAGAATGGTAATTCCGATCAATTTAGCCCTGAGCTTGTCTTTCTACTCCCTGTCCCATGCCCAACGAATGCATGAACCAGAGTAAACTGGTTGCTGGTACTCATGCCCCGGGTATCAGTACCTTCAACTTCAAGTACAAGGGGTAGGACTTCCAATCACCGTTCTAATGCCCCCCCACCCCACTTAACACCAAGCACTGATGAAAAGAGGAGCCGCTCCTCCTTTTCACATTAAGTAAGGGAATTCCTCTAGAGGGCAAATGGCACCAGTGATTGCTGTGATATTCGAGCCGTCTTTCCTCGACCACAGGCCTTTCCCATGGAGAAACGCAACCATTCCCCTGGCTCTTGCTTGATATCAGTATATCGATTCACATGTGCAGGAACCACTCGACCATCCCGTGTTTTTTCCATAGCCTAAACATGTGTAGGGTTTCCAGCAAACGCAGATCTGCCAACTCCCATAATACGATATCAGTGTGGGAGAGCATTCCTATTACATCTCGGCATAGATTTACCAGTCGAATACGGTAAGGTTTTCGTTTTCGTTTTTTGCATAGCAAAAGTGATTTGTTTTCTGTGTTTATATACAATCTAGTTATGCCTAACGGCTAGGGCGGTCGACCTCGAATCTGGGGAACTGGGTTCGAATCTCGGCAATGACGCTGAACATCCTGTGATTCTGGGCAAATCACTTAATCTCCCCGTGCCTAGCAAAAGATGAATGGGTTCTCATGTAACGCAACTCGTGCTATGTAAAGCGCTCTGATACCCGATACCTTCGGGTCAAGTTAGCGCTATATAAAACTCTGTTGTCCTCCTGTCCACTACTGTATTTCATGAAAGGTGTAAGTGACAAAACATCCAGAGATACGGCCAGCACGGGTTTCGCGGGTTTACCCTCTTCATTGCATAAAATTAAACTGCGAACAGTACTTATTCAATTGAAAAATCTGTGTTTTGAATACAAAGCAATATGCATATTATTGCTTTCAAATGGGAAGATACCGAATTAATTCCTACACTACTTAAATGTTTGGTGTGTGGAAGAATCCGTCTCTGCCCCAAAGTGTGGACAAGAGTAAGGGTCAGTGGTCTGTTAACAGTTCGAATCGATGATAAAACACCGCATGTGGCGTGAGTTCCAAAGTGCTCCAAGGGAACGTGAGGTCTACCAACTCATTTGCCTTCATGCCTCATCACAGGGCCACACAGTGAAGTGGTACAGTCACTAGGTGAGCTGGAAAACCATGCACAAAAGGGTTTTCCGGCTCAGGTGTAGATGCTTTGTACAGGTGCGCTGTTATCTTGGTTGTGTTCGTTGGACTCATAGGATTCCCTTCATATACCTCTTGTAAACGTTGTCACATGACCTGTAAAGTGCTCTGAACCTCTTGGGTCTAGCTAGCACTCTATAAAACTCAAATAAATAAAATAGTTAAAACTTCCCAGGGATTTGAGAGGTGGTGTCAGGTTATTGCTGTGTGGGAGGGTAGCTGTAGCTGTTTAGGCAGAGCAGGGGGTCCAACCCCGCCCCACCCTGACTGGCCCACCCACTGACTTCTTGCTCGTTTACACAACAGTCATGTCTGATATGGGAATAAGTTGTAAAAATGTGCAGCAGCGCATCATCAATAGTGCCCCCTGCTAATCTGGACACTTGCATGGATTAATTTTTGTTTGGTTTTCTTAGTAACTACTGTGTAAGCGTTTTAGTTACTTTCTTTTGCTTTACAGTAATGAGTGTGGCACACATATTTAATACCTCGTAATTAAGCCTAACTGGTCTGGGCCAAGTTATAAATAAATAAATAAAACACGTTCAACTATCTCCCCAATAACATTACAAAAAAAAATCATTCTGTTGTGTCAGAATTAAGATTGCACCGGCACATTACGGACCCACAGATCTTGTCTTTCCCTGAGGTGGTCTTCCCTAGTAGTAACTTTCAGCTGCATTCTTTAGACCCTTTACCTTTCAATATATACCATATTACTACAGTGCAGGCATTCGGCGTTTAGTATCAAGTGAAGACTGGTCTGTGGGCAAGGGGCTTGGAATCCACACTGTCCTCTTCTTAATTATGAATACTTTTTCAGGCCAGCCGCATTCTCTACTAAGTGTGTTTAAAATCTAACTGGCTCTAAACATCTGGAAGCCTGTTTATTTGCATGTGAATGTATTGCTGAGTTTTGTAAATCACACACTCTATAGCTAATTGTGTCTCTGATCACATTGCATTACAGAGTTTGCCAGCTACATGGAAAACAAGCATTGGCATAGCCAATAGGTCTCGCCTTTGGGACCTTTTAAGTGTTTAACCATGCAACAGTTAATGTTGTTGCACCAAGGATATTGTGCTGCATAACTAAATACTTATAAGGTCCCAAATGCGAGACCTATTGGCTATGCCAATGCTTGTTTTAAATGCACAGAACAAACGATTAAATAAATGTACCGCACACTGCCCTCATTCATTCTTGGCCGAATGACAAAAAAAAGTGCCTCCTAACTAATTAAAGGAGACAGTATAACGCCGCCAGTAAAGGATCCAGTCCGGGTGGGCGGGGCCAAAAGAGGATAGGGTGGTAACCAGGAGGGACTAAAAAGCCTCAGTCCCAATGAAAAACGCACCGTTTACACTAAAGAATGACACAAACCAATCAAAATAAGGGGCGGAGCCTAAACTCCGCTTGTGAAAGTAAATCGGTTACAAGAAGCCTCGCAGAGCGAGCAGCGCATGCGTGCTGCAATGCCCAGGCGAGACCTAAAAACAATAGGAGACTTGGGAGGTTAGGGGTTAGTCTGCAGGGGGCACACAAACATGTGACGTGGCAGTCTAATTGCTCAGGAGGGGTTCTAGCTGCATTTCAAAGGCAGGCAGCAGAGGCATTTAACACCTCTGCTGCCTGCTGACCTGTTGCTCACCCTCTCTTTACTGGCTCAGTGGCAGCACAGAGCCAGTAAAGAGAGGGTGAACAGCAGTTTTTTTTAAAAACATATTTTGCGGGCACTTTTGTAAAAATCGCTGCATTTTTACAAAAGTGCGGATTTCCCGATTTTTTTGCAAATCGCGAAATCCTGGGGGATCTGAATATTGGTGTATTCGTTAACGTTTTCAAAACGGAGGCACACAAAAGATGAGTGTTAAAGCATGTGCTTATTATACAGGCCACTGAGAGAGCACTTTTCACCAAGCATTATTTGGTGACAATGATCTTAATCACAGTGAATATGCTCACTGTGTCCAGGGCCAGACTGGGAACAGCAACCAGCCCTGGCAGATTGCTGGTCGACCGGCCCTGGGATCGGGGGGGGTGGGGTGCTAGTAAAAAGCACCGCTCCCGCTTTTGTTACAGGGGTCCGATACTGCAGCTCTGCTGCAAAACCGGCCCCCAGTGGCAAAACCGGCCCCCATGGCCACAAAACCGGCCCCCACTCCTTCGGCCCATCGGGGAAACGCCCGGTGCCCGCTACGGCCAGTCCGTCCCTGACTGTGTCAGGCATACCCCTCTCTGCTTCACCTAGCACCAAATAGGATGTACATAAAATTCTCAGGACAGTCCGCACTGAGGTGCCTGTGCTCAGCAAGGTGTCCTGGTCTCCTTGAAGTGGCACAATGCAAGGGGTGAATTAGTGTCAGGGTTGAGCCAGGAGAAGTGGAAAGAGAGGTAAATAGACAGAGGGAGGAAAGATTATATTTGAGAGAGGAAGAAGTGTAGAAAGAGAGTAAAAGAAGGGTAAGCAAGCTAGGGTGAGAGAGATGGAAGTGCAACAGATAGGTGACCTGAAGAAATACAGGGTCAGAGTTAGAGGTAGTCAGAGAGAGGGAGAGAGGTTGAGATAGATAAAGAACTAAAGAGTCTTCTTACTGTCCCAGTCACTTTCCCAAGGGGGGCCTTTGGAATTTAGTGGCCCAAGGCAATTGCCCACTTTGCCCCTGCACTAAAACGTCTCTGGCAGCAGGCTCCAGAGCTCTGGGGCTTCCTCTGCTTTGAGAGCGTGCGCAGTAGGCCATAGATCTCTACAGCATCGTCTGCTTCTGATTGTCCTCTAGTAGGCCTTGGAGCTCTGCAGCATCCTCTGCACCTATTTTATACTTGCCACCATTGTATGACCACAAAGAGGTAGGAGTTTTCCAATAATAAAAATAAGTAATATCATGGTGAAATCACAGGGAATTACCTCACTTGACCTGTAACCAGACAATGAACTCATAGGAAATGGCATCATATATTATCTAGATCATATCTAAGGCTCCCTGTTTTCCGTTTTTACAGATGTTTACAGATAATTACAGACAGAAAACCATTTATTTTTCTGTCTGTATTTATTTTTAAATGTGGATAAAAACGGAAATTGGGTTGTTTTTTAATGATTCTGAATGCTGTCAATCATGACTGCCAGGCCAAAAGCTGTGCGGATTGACAGGCAAGGGATTAAACAAATAAAGGAACTTTAGTAAAGAGCCTTAAACAGCAGTAGATTTGCACAACCTTGATACTAAAATGTGCAAGTTTTCTTATAAGTGCGTAGTTTATCATCTGAGTGTGTATATATAATTGAAACCTGTCGGGCGTTCAGTCACGAGTGTATATTAACTGGTTAAATAAATGCAGAAATATACACATTTCAGCTACATTTTTCACAAAACCTAAAATAAATATGGATAAATACAAGTAAAATTAGCAAAAAAGAAATATGGATAAATACAGACGGAAATGACAAAAATATAAATACCCTAAAACCGGGAGCCCTAATCATATCACATGATATAGAGGACATCACCAAGAGGGTACTCGAGGCTAAATTGATAGAGATATTGAGGACACGGCACGATTTAGACCTGTGGCTTATTGGAGAAGGCTTTGGGTTACACCTGAACTGTCCCTGTATGCTCAGGCTCTTTTTACAGTCAGGGAGGCAGACCGTATGTGCAAAATACCATGGCTGAGACGGGTAAAGGATACTCTGAGCGAGATGGGGATGAGTAGTCTGTGGGAGAATCCCGTCGACAATCCTTTCCCTTCAAAGAAGGAATTTACGATGGTGTACTGGAATATGATCAAAATGAAGCGTTTTTCCTCTCTAATAAGGCCATCACTTACAAGGGAATTTTTAGAGCACAAACACGACATAGAGTATGAGAACTATTGGGATTTTATTAGTGTCTTTAATTATAGGAAACTCTACCATCAATTTAGAGTGGGTTCTCTCCCGATTAATTCTTATGTTAGTAAATGGCACGCCCAAAATCATAGTAAATGCCCCTTCTGTTTAACACAAAACGAATCGTTAGCTCACATCTTATTTGTATGCCCTGCTTATAAAATTCCAAGGCATAAATGGCTCAAACCAATTTGTATGATTATGGGCACTCGTTCTGGTAACGAAGCATTTAGGATTTTAAAAACTGACACTAAAGAACCCATAGTGATTGCAGTTGCCAAATTTCTTAGTTGGATGTGGGCCATACGTGCAAAGAAGATGAGGCTAAGTTAGTTTGATGAATTTTATAAAGAGGGAGTAGTACACATTGTTTTGTGTTGTATTAGAATTTAGTGTACTCACCTGGTTATTTTTATATAAATATAAGAAGATATTTACTGGTATTGATCTTTGCGGCACTAAGGTCAGAAGTTTTATTAGTTTTAATTATTTATTGTATATTAAGGTATCTCAACACTGTGGATCTACTTTTTTCTTCTTGATTGCTATTCTATTGTATACATTTTGTAAAAATTTAATGAAAATGAAATGGAGTTTTTTGTTTTAAATGTAAATGTCTTTTATGATTTTTAATCGAAATAAAGACATATTGAATTGAATTGAATTGATGGAGATATATTCCTTCACCCCATAGACTCATAGAACCAGATGAGGACTACTGGTCCTGTCCAGCTCAGTCATTTTCTGCCTATTCTTTCATCACAGACCATATGTGGTCTCCAGCTTTTCCTTTGCCTTTTTACAGTGCTGTGGCTGCCCTATGTTCGGGCCATCCAGTGTATCCCATTTCATTCTTCTCATTATTTTGAACCCCTACACGGTGTCCTGCTTCACTCTTCACCGTCATCAAGGGGAAAAATGGGGAGACGAAGATATAAATGGAAAAGGTTGAGAGAGAGAGTAATGCAGTGAAACAGGATGATTTGTCGAGAGAGACTTAGAAGAGAGCAAGTGAGATGTTGGGAAGCGAGAGAGAAAGAATGAGAGGGAAAGAATGAAGAGACAAAAAGAGGGGTGAGACTAAGAACTGTAGACGGTTAAATAAGGATGAGAAGGAAGAAAGGAATAGAAGCTGAGTCAGAGGCAGCTGAGAACAGAAGAAATAACTGCCAAGCACAGAAGGAAGGGGTAAAGTGACACATATAAAGAAAGGACCTAGCATTAGCTGGATGCAGGAGTCACAGGAGCCTGGGAATAATGTTTTTTTCCAAGAGCATCTTGCCCTACTACTCTGCAATCCTTAATGCCTCTACTCCAAATGCAGCTATTGCAATGGAAGACAAGTAAGATGCTTTATTCAAGTAGAAGTACACTGGTATAGTAGGCAATCGCCAACCGCATAGCGTGCCCTCTCTTTCTCTCGTCCCTTGCTCCTCACCCGTTAAAGAATGTGAGAGAAAAATTCCACTTTCTGACACAGCTCGAGGGACACGGACGCGGGAGCGTGAGGCGCGAGGACAAGGACTCAACACACCTTCCCCTTAATAACAACACAAGAATAAAACACATGTCTAACTAAAAAAACAAAAAAATATTGACGATAAAAATAGCAATAATAATAGCAATACACTATATACATATGGCAATGAAACATCTTACAGTGACTAATGAAATTATAGGAATACATGCAGATACAAAGGAATATGAACTATGCATAATAAAAATATTTCTTCAACAAAATCCTTTGAATTTCACAGGAACCTTAGTTTCAAGTTTCACACTAACAGGACCACTTTCCCCACTCTTAGACTTGGAAGGCAAACTTACTCTCTTAGGAGCATGAGAAACCTTCACCACACAAGCAACATTCCACCATTGTCCATTTTCCAATCTTACTGCACTTCCATCCATATTCACTTCATCCACTTGACACAGTGCACCATACTTCACTTTGCCCTTCGTCACCTTGGCCTTAGGAAACCTGATACAAACACAATCTCCTTTTTTAAAGGAACTGAATTCGCTTTCTTGTATGCATCATATCTGAATTTACTTCTAAATTGACTCTGTTCAATTTTCGCACACGTCACACTCACCAATATGTTGCTTAATGTTAACCCACTCTGCCCCCCAGCAACGACAGTCAGCCTGCCATCTCCTCCTGGACCCCAGTCACCGCCGAAGACACCGCAGCGACCATGAACGACATTCACTCAGGAGCCCCCACGGAACCCTGCCCTCCGCACATCTTCCACAGAGCAGCCGCCGCCATTGCACCGGAGCTACGACGCACCATCAACACCTCCTTCAAAGTCGGCACATTCTCCGACGACTGGAAACGTGCAGAAGTCAAGCCCCTCCTCAAGAAACCCTCAGCAGATCCGACAGACCTCAAGAACTACAGACCCATCTCTCTCCTCCCTTTTGCAGCCAAAGTCACCGAAAAGATCGTCAACGTCCAACTAACGAAATTCATCGAAGAGAACTCCATCCTCGACCCCTCCCAATCCGGATTCCGCAGCACCACAGCACTGAGACCACCCTACTCGTCGCTACAGATGACATCCGCACTCTCCTCGACCAAGGACACACCGCGGCCCTGATCCTGCTCAACCTCTCTGCAGCCTTCGACACCGTCTCCCACCGCACTCCCACCGCCAGACTCCACTACGCCGACATACAGGGAACCACCCTTGACTGGCTCCGCTCCTTTCTCACCGGCAGAACCCAAAGAATCAGACTTCCTCCCTTTCTCTCCGAACCCACAGAGATCAGTTGCGGAATACCCCAAGGATCATCGCTCAGCCCCACGCTCTTCAACATCTACATGGCCCCCCTACGCCGACGACACCCAGATCATCCTCTCCCTCATTAAGGACCCCCTCACCACCAGACTCAGCTCCCAGGAAGGAATGAAGGACGTCGCATCCTGGATGAGCAGCAGCTGCCTGAAGCTCAACTCGGAGAAGACAGAAGTCCTCGTCCTCGGACCCTCCTCCTCTGCATGGGACAACACCTGGTGGCCCACTGCCCTTGGCAGCCCCCCACCCCCACGGACCACGCCCGGAACCTCGGCATCATACTCGACTCCTCCCTCTCCATGAACGGACAGATCAACGCCGTCGCCTCCACCTGCTTCAACACCCTCTGCATCCTTCGCAAGACCTTCAAATGGATCCCCCCAAATCAAGCTTGACCGTCACCCACGCACTCATAACCAGCAGATTGGACTACGGAAATGCCCTCTAAGCCGGGATCAATAAATCTCTGCTCCGCAAGCTCCAAACCACACAGAACACCGCAGCCAGACTCGTCCTCGGCATCCCTCGTCACGAACACATCACCCCACACCTGCAAGACCTCCACTGGCTCCCCGTCGAGAAGAGAGTAACCTTCAAGATACTCACCCACGCATACAAATGCCTCCACAACACTCACCCCCTATATCTGAACTAAAGAATCGCCTTCCACGTACCCAAGAGAAACCTCCGATCCGCCGACCTTGCCGAAAAACCCCGCATTCGCAGAGCAACACCAGGTGGAAGAGCCTTCTCCTAGGTCGGGGCAAAGACCTGGAACAAGCTCCCGATCAACATCAGACGCACCCCCACTCTGTACATCTTCAGGAAGACCCTCAAGACCTGGCTCTTTGACTGACCGGCGCTGCCCCCCCAGCGCCTTGAGACCCTTACGGGTAAGTAGTGCGCTTCACAATTTCCTGATTGATTGATTGATTGAAAGCTGGGTTCAAATTTAGACAGATGATTCAACCATGCAGATTTAAGAAAATCCTGAGAAGAACTCCCCATCAGTGCTTGAAAAGGCAAAACCTCTGTTACGCTATGGGGAGTGTTTCAGTAAGACCATAACATGTCACGTACCACATCTACTACGTCCACCCCTTTAATGACTGCACCTCTTGCACATTCACTCACCAGTCTATTTGCTCTCTCCATCTGGCCATTACTTTAGGGATGATAGAAGCTACATATTTTGTACCAACATCTCCCAAGTATGTCGTCCGACACAAATTGTACCCCATTGTCCGATATCACTTCAGATGGAAAACCCTCTCTTGAAAATACATGTATTAAGAAGGTGATCCCTACTATGGCAAAATGTTGGCCATGAGGCAGCATTCTGAAAGGACCAAGAAAATCCACTCACTCTACTCCAAATATTCTCTGGACTACCAACTTCCACCATGGGAGGTGTCACACTTTTAGGTTTTTATCATTTTGTGGACAAACAGGGCATTTTTCAATATACTTCTCCACATCCCTGTTCATACCCAGCCATCAATAGATTTTCCTCAATCTTTTCTTATTAAAAGTAATTCCCAGATGACCTTTGTGATTCAACTGTAGTAGTTTATTTCTGATGTTACATGGTGGAGTTAATTTGTCTTCTCTGAACAAAAGATTTGCTCCAAGGGATAACTCTGACTGTAACTTACTATATGGTTGTAAAGTGATGTTTGGTGCATTGTGTCTGTTGATTTGATTTGTGTAAGCAGTTTACCTTTACTTGTGCCAGCTGAATGTAAACATTAGGTAGAGTTTTTACAGTAAGGACGCACCTTTGGTGAGAAACAAGCACAGATGCCTAGTTTTGCATATGGTCACTCCACCTGTATGTCTCCACAGGTCTCATTCTTGTCAACTTCGTGGTTACAGAGCTTAGAAATGGAAGGTCGACTTCTATTTATTAACCTTCTATATCATTCACTGTCCACCAGTAATGCAGTGACTTCAGCACTCTCTAGTCCCTCCTGAGATAATTACAAGTCTAAAGGAATTCCCAATTCAGTCAATTCCAGATTTCAGTTTCCGGTCCAAAATGGGAGTAACAGATCTTGTGAGAATGTCCCACTCCCAATGTTTCCTCATGGCCGTTTCACCAGGTAAAACATGGTTATATTTCCAGGTGGGAAACAGCCTGAAAATGGGATGCAGGAATCAGGTGCAGTATGCCAAATTCACTTGGCAATTCAATATTTCTCGCGGACCACTGAGGCGCAAAGTCGAATACCACAGTACTCCTGCGTTACAAAATTACTAGAACCCAGGTATCAGAAATATGAGGAGTAGAATAATTAATTTGTATTCCTGCCCTACACGCAATAAGAATCCTTGGCTCTTCCATTAGACCATCAGCATTTTATGGCTGTTTAGGTCGGATGATGTCTCTGTTATGGCTGGATTTGTTGAAGCACATGAATCTACATTGGAATTGGGGATGATCCCCAAAAAGTGGATTTTCTTCTCTAAAATGGACTTTGGTGATATAAAAAAGCCTTGACAAAAGTGGGGGCACTACTATATTTGTAGAAATCTGCATAATAACAAGGGGCAGACCTTAGTTGCACATTCTATTTGTAGGAAGGTGGAATCTGACTATATGGTTGCCCCCACTTTTTTTATGGTGTTTTGCTGGTTTATGACTTAGTTGGACTGGGATCCTGCTATTCAGGGCCCCAGTCTATCTGCTCTCTCTAAACGACATGGAGTGCACTCTAGGTGCACTAGTGATTGGATACTGTGGTGCCTTATGAGTCCCTAGTATATGGTACCTTAGGTGCCAAGGGCATAGGTACTTCACAGGCCTCCCAGGGGCTGCAGCATATGTTATGCCACCCCTGGGAAGCAGTCTAAATCTGACACCACAGGCCTGCTACTGCAGCCTGGGTGAGGTGGTGCTAGCACCCCTCACTGAGATATAGGTTTCCTATATCTCTCCTGCACACACATATAAACCTATCAGTCACCCCTAAGGCAGGCCCTATCAATCCTGAGGGCAGGGTGCTTGGCTTCTATGTGAGGGGGTGCCTCTGCCTGAGCAGGGCCCCTCTGCAGCTCTCAGAGTCTATTCTCTGGTGCTGTTTGTGGATGCGGTTAAACCATATACTATTTAAGTGCATTATATCCTCGCGGTAAATGCTAACTTTGGAATGGCTGCATCAAAACATGTCGTGTTTGGTGTCAAACATCTTGGAATACTACCCCCCGCCAATCTTGGCAGCGGGGGTAGCATTCCACCCTTCTAGAGGGATAAGACATGTACCTGCTGTGGAAACGCGGTAGAATCCTAAAGAGCCCTGGCATCACAAAATGGATGCCACCAGTCACAGACACTGGGCTGCCCTCCTGCTGATGACCGAAACTCGCAGTGGAGGAAGCCCAACAATAGGCATCCTGTCACAGGGAGGTGTAACCACCTTCCAGACAGGGTTTAGTGTATTGGGGCTGGGTGGGTGCACTCTTAGAGTGCTTTGAAGTCCTGCACTGGGGGAGCAGAAGGCTCCTCTGTGCATATGCCAGTTCAAACCAGCTCAGGGGCTACCTGCCCCTGCTCTGGCGCGAAACTGGACAAAGGGAAGTGGGTGTAGCCACCCCTCCCTTGACCCTCCCATAGGTGGGGTCATAGAGCTAGTCCATCCCCTCTTTTAGTATAAGAGGGGGAACCTTGCCATTGCAAAGCAGATAACCCCTGGACGACGCTCTACAGAAGAATCCTGGCCCTTCGACGTTCCACTACCTTTGGAAGACAGAAGAATCTCCCTTGGAGTCAAGGAGTGACTCCCCTGCTTGGCAGGCACCAAAAACGACAACGACGGTCGCAAACTACGCCGCTCCCGCCGGAGTCCGAAGTCCCTGCAGCCCAGGAAGTGGATTTCCTGACCTCTCCCAGGCCATCGTGAGTCCCCAGCGAAGCTGAGGCAAGTGGACCCCACGAGTAACGAGGAACCGCGACCCCTGGGTACCGTGCACTATTGTCGAGTGCAACCCCTTCACAACGTTCCACGAACTTGTGCTTTGGACCACGTGTGGTCCCGACCTCCAGCAGGCATCCCTCCGAAGATCAGAGGCCTACACCGTCCCGAGTGACCGTGGGCCCCTGTTGAGTGATTCCGCCCGAGGTGTCTTTGCGATCCCTTGCCCGCTGGCTTGTGGGTCCCCAGAAGACTTCCTAAAGAAACCAAAGGGCTCCCTGGTTGCTCCAGGCCTGCCCTGACTTACCCTCGCTGGGTGAGTTCCACAGACCTTGCTGGTCTGCGTCATCGACTTTTCTTCATCTCCCCGAGACTTGCGGCTGCCAAGGCTTGTTGGCTCCGATCGAGTTGCCGACACCGCAGTCAGCTGCAGACGTCAAGGAACACACCGAATCCAGCTCCTGGTTGTCGTCGACGCCTCCTGGACCACGTGGCTGAAGAGTCAAGGCACCTGCAACTGACCTGAAGCGACCGACGACGGTGGGCATCCATCTTCCTTGCCCCGGGTCACTGCCAAGTGACTTTGAACACTGTCCCCTCTGCTTTCAGGTCATCCTTCTTCAGAATCCAGGCTTGGATTCCACCGGACACTTCTTCAGCTCCCGCAAGCAGCAAGTCTTCTTTGTTCGCCATTGAAAACGACGCCGCGACCCGACACCAAAGGACACCTGTGCACCCGGCTTCCCTGGGTGAGGTAACTCCAGCACTACGGTGCTCCTGTGGGTGTGGGCCCTAGAACTACTTACCCTGTAAGTGACTTGCTTGTAGGTTCTCCCGAAGTATCCTAAAACTCTTTATTTCCAACCGCGACTTGCCCCATTGAAGTTAACGGCGATTCGCGCCTGTGTATCCACACTGCAAGCGTCCCCCGTGGGTCCTTTACTTACCTGCCTTGGGTGGTTTTGTGAGGCCCCAGCACTTCTGAAGGCCCTAGGCCTTGTCTCCTTGCAAGTCGTTGTTTCTAAGTCTCTTACTTAGTATATGGTCTGGTACGCCCCTAGGGCCCCAGCCATATTTTGTGCTTAACTTATTGAGAAACGTTGATTTGTGCATATGTTTGTCTTCTAATCTCATAAAGAGATTAGTAGAGAGTTATTTAGAAATAAATACATATATATTTGATATATATACCTGTGTGGTGTCTTTTCATTTGGTGATTCAAGAGATTATATGGTAAAACAAGCTGCTTTACATTCCTCCGAGACTTAGCCTGAAGGCTGCTCTCCACAGCTACCACTAGGATAGCTTTCTTTAAAAGGTTGTCTTAAACCTATCTACCATAAGAGTCGATTTGGACTGGTGCAAGGTGCCCACTATAATTAGTGGACAGCATATGCCAGGCCAACTTCTCACATTGGTGGGCAGCGTGTGGGATTCCAGCTTGCCATTGTTTTACCAGAAAGTCTCTATTTGAATTACTAACTGAAAACCATTATAGGTACTCAAGGTACATATAAAGTCAAGCTTAGTATCAATAAGTTCTACTGAACTTAGAGCTGTGTGCCAAGGGATAGCACACCCTTTCCACAGCTCAAGCTAGGATCAGTAGGCCACAAACTAGTGTAGGTAGTACAACACTGCACAACACTAGAATGTCCTTAAAGGGTGGGCCCAGTGGATCCACTCAGCCTCAGTATAAGGACATGGCTTTCTCTGACTTGAGAGCCATGTGTGTTGACAGACACCTGAGACTAGGACAGAGTCCCTCAACACTACACCTGATAGATCTGCTGACAGCAGATGACCTTAGATTGGCTCTAGGAGCTAAGGGGTCTGAATCAGTGGGTGGGTCAATCATAGTATCTGGGTCAGATGAGGACAATCCGAATGACCAAGACTCTGTGGTTGAAGGGCCAGGCTTCAAGGAGCCTGAACAGGACAGAGGAGTTCTCCCTAAGAGAACTGGCAGAGTGGATGAGAGGCACAGATCCCCTTCCAGGGAATCTGAGCACTCTTATCACTCTGGCAGAGAATTTGTCCAAGAGAGGAGCTCATACTTTAACTTAAGAGAGACCTCCTCTGAGAGAAGGTGCAAACTGCTCCAGTATGAGGAAGCCAAAGTGGCCCTCAGAACCAAGCAGTTGGCACTGGATAGAGAAGCCCTGGAGATCCAGAGAGCTTCCAGAAGGGAGGGTTTAGAACCCCCTGGTGGCAGCAACAGTGTCCCTAGAGGCAGAGAATATATTCCTGACCATAGGAACCTGAGCAAGGTTGTTCCTCCCTACCAGAGTGGGGATGATATCCACAAGTGGATAACTGCTATGGAGAGGGCCTGTAGAGTACAGCAGGTCCCCCAAAAGCAGTGGGCAGCAATCTTGTGGCTCTCCTTTTCAGATAAAGGAAGAGACAAGCTCCTCACTGTTAGAGAGGAGGATGCTGATGATTATGAGGTCCTGAAGAGTGCACTGATAGATGGGTTTGGCTTAACCACTGAGCAGTACAGGTTAAAGTTCAGAGATACCCAGAAGGCACAGACTCAGGACTGGACAGACTTTGTAGATTGTGCATCCAAGGCTCTGGAGGGTTGGCTGGTTGGCAGTAGGGTTACTGATTTCAAAGGATTTTATAATCTAATGATGAGAGAACAGATCCTTAATAATTGTCAAAACCAGCTTTTACACCAGTACCTGGTGGACTCTGATCTGACCTCTCCCCAAGAATTGGGAAAGAAGGCAGACAAATGGGTCAGAACCAGAGTAAGGCCTAAGAATCAGGGTGGCGACCACAAGAAAGATTCTACCAAGTCCCAAGAGAAAGGTGGGGATAAATCCAAGGATAAGTCCACTACAGGGCCCCAAAATTCCTCTTCTGGGGGTGGGTCCCAAACTCCTTCCTCTCCTGAAAAGAAACCCTATTGCCATGTCTGTAAAAAGCCTGGGCACTGGAAATCTGATCCCAGTTGTCCCAGGAATGGCAATAAAGAAAATGTTCCTCCAACAACTACTACCACCCCTCCTGGTACTACCAGTAGTAATCCTCCAGTTGGGAGTAATGCACCCAAAAAGTTAGGTGCGTTTGCAAGAGGAACAGAGGTGGGCCCTAGTTTAGACAGGACCCCCTCAACAGACTCCTCAGATTCTGATGGTGGTGTAGGATATGCCACCTTTACCATGGGTCCCATAGCATTGGGCAGGTACAGACTGGAGCCAATAATTAATGGTCAGAAAGCTGTGGCATTTAGGGACACAGGGGCTAGTGTCACCATGGTGGCAGGGAAACTAGTCCCCCTCACCAGCTTTTACCTGAGTTTAAATACCAGGTGACCAACATTGATGGTGTCAGAACAGATCACCCCATGGCCATAGTCAATCTCAGCTGGGAGGGGGTCACAGGCCCAAAGAGAGTGGCAGTGTCCCCAACCTTACCTGTAGATTGCCTGATGGGCAATGATCTGGAAATTTCAGCCTGGGCTGAAATTGAACACCAAACCCATCTGAAGATGTTGGGTGTCCCTGTAAAGGTTAGTGGGGCTGTGATGGCCACAGCCCCAGCCCAAGATTTTGGAGAGATGGAGCCTGGAAGAATGGCCCACTCTCCCCCAGAAGAGAGCACAAGGGTTGAAGAAAAGTCTTCTTCCCTCCAGACAGTAGGTAAGGGTCAGCCTCCTCAGGGAACTGACCCTACCCCTAGTGAAGGAACTGCCACAGAGGTAGTCAGGCCTGGCCTGGCCACCCCCTGATGGCAGAGGACCCTTACAAGGTGGTACCCAGTCTGGAGCAGGTAACCTGCCCCTCTCTACCCTGCCTCAGTCAGCCCAGGGCTGCAGAGGTCAGGGAGGTCAGTGGACCCCCGGGCCCCCTGTCCAGAGGAAGCCCCCATCAGCAGATTAGGGGCACCCAGTCTAGTAGCCCTAGCCAGGTGAAAATTCCTCTACACACTGAGGGATCCCCCATACCTTTATGTAGGGACCTCCCCCAGAAGGACTCTGGTAGGCAAGGGCAAACCTGGGACCAGAAGGTTCCAAACCTGCCATGTCCCTCCAGTGTTCCATCCAAAGGGACCCAACCCCCAGCTGTAGGCAGCCAAAGGTTGACCCTTAGAGCAAAGTGCAACTCAGTCATGGAAAGACAGGCATACATGGTGACCAGTGATCTGAGGAAGCTGAGGCCAACATTCCTAGGGCCTCACTTCCCTACTCAGACACCTCACCGGCCTGGTACTTTACCAAAGCACACCACAGGTAGTGATTCCCCATGGTGGAGACCCTCTCATACCCTTAGGGTGAGGGATTGCTTAGTGGACCATAAGACAGGGGGCAACCATGCTAGTGCAGGTGCTTCCTTATATGGCCACTTAGTCAATAAAGGCTCAACTGGCCAAGGTTAGCCTTATCTCCTTTCGTTTGGGGGGGTTATGTAGGAAGGTGGAATCTGACTATATGGTTGCCCCCACTTTTTTTATGGTGTTTTGCTGGTTTATGACTTAGTTGGACTGGGATCCTGCTATTCAGGGCCCCAGTCTATCTGCTCTCTCTAAACGACATGGAGTGCACTCTAGGTGCACTAGTGATTGGATACTGTGGTGCCTTATGAGTCCCTAGTATATGGTACCTTAGGTGCCAAGGGCATAGGTACTTCACAGGCCTCCCAGGGGCTGCAGCATATGTTATGCCACCCCTGGGAAGCAGTCTAAATCTGACACCACAGGCCTGCTACTGCAGCCTGGGTGAGGTGGTGCTAGCACTCCTCACTGAGATATAGGTTTCCTATATCTCTCCTGCACACACATATAAACCTATCAGTCACCCCTAAGGCAGGCCCTATCAATCCTGAGGGCAGGGTGCTTGGCTTCTATGTGAGGGGGTGCCTCTGCCTGAGCAGGGCCCCTCTGCAGCTCTCAGAGTCTATTCTCTGGTGCTGTTTGTGGATGCGGTTAAACCATATACTATTTAAGTGCATTATATCCTCGCGGTAAATGCTAACTTTGGAATGGCTGCATCAAAACATGTCGTGTTTGGTGTCAAACATCTTGGAATACTACCCCCCGCCAATCTTGGCAGCGGGGTAGCATTCCACCCTTCTAGAGGGATAAGACATGTACCTGCTGTGGAAACGCGGTAGAATCCTAAAGAGCCCTGGCATCACAAAATGGATGCCACCAGTCACAGACACTGGGCTGCCCTCCTGCTGATGACCGAAACTCGCAGTGGAGGAAGCCCAACAATAGGCATCCTGTCACAGGGAGGTGTAACCACCTTCCAGACAGGGTTTAGTGTATTGGGGCTGGGTGGGTGCACTCTTAGAGTGCTTTGAAGTCCTGCACTGGGGGAGCAGAAGGCTCCTCTGTGCATATGCCAGTTCAAACCAGCTCAGGGGCTACCTGCCCCTGCTCTGGCGCGAAACTGGACAAAGGGAAGTGGGTGTAGCCACCCCTCCCTTGACCCTCCCATAGGTGGGGTCATAGAGCTAGTCCATCCCCTCTTTTTAGTATAAGAGGGGGAACCTTGCCATTGCAAAGCAGATAACCCCTGGACGACGCTCTACAGAAGAATCCTGGCCCTTCGACGTTCCACTACCTTTGGAAGACAGAAGAATCTCCCTTGGAGTCAAGGAGTGACTCCCCTGCTTGGCAGGCACCAAAAACGACAACGACGGTCGCAAACTACGCCGCTCCCGCCGGAGTCCGAAGTCCCTGCAGCCCAGGAAGTGGATTTCCTGACCTCTCCCAGGCCATCGTGAGTCCCCAGCGAAGCTGAGGCAAGTGGACCCCACGAGTAACGAGGAACCGCGACCCCTGGGTACCGTGCACTATTGTCGAGTGCAACCCCTTCACAACGTTCCACGAACTTGTGCTTTGGACCACGTGTGGTCCCGACCTCCAGCAGGCATCCCTCCGAAGATCAGAGGCCTACACCGTCCCGAGTGACCGTGGGCCCCTGTTGAGTGATTCCGCCCGAGGTGTCTTTGCGATCCCTTGCCCGCTGGCTTGTGGGTCCCCAGAAGACTTCCTAAAGAAACCAAAGGGCTCCCTGGTTGCTCCAGGCCTGCCCTGACTTACCCTCGCTGGGTGAGTTCCACAGACCTTGCTGGTCTGCGTCATCGACTTTTCTTCATCTCCCCGAGACTTGCGGCTGCCAAGGCTTGTTGGCTCCGATCGAGTTGCCAACACCGCAGTCAGCTGCAGACGTCAAGGGACACACCGAATCCAGCTCCTGGTTGTCGTCGACGCCTCCTGGACCACGTGGCTGAAGAGTCAAGGCACCTGCAACTGACCTGAAGCGACCGACGACGGTGGGCATCCATCTTCCTTGCCCCGGGTCACTGCCAAGTGACTTTGAACACTGTCCCCTCTGCTTTCAGGTCATCCTTCTTCAGAATCCAGGCTTGGATTCCACCGGACACTTCTTCAGCTCCCGCAAGCAGCAAGTCTTCTTTGTTCGCCATTGAAAACGACGCCGCGACCCGACACCAAAGGACACCTGTGCACCCGGCTTCCCTGGGTGAGGTAACTCCAGCACTACGGTGCTCCTGTGGGTGTGGGCCCTAGAACTACTTACCCTGTAAGTGACTTGCTTGTAGGTTCTCCCGAAGTATCCTAAAACTCTTTATTTCCAACCGCGACTTGCCCCATTGAAGTTAACGGCGATTCGCGCCTGTGTATCCACACTGCAAGCGTCCCCCGTGGGTCCTTTACTTACCTGCCTTGGGTGGTTTTGTGAGGCCCCAGCACTTCTGAAGGCCCTAGGCCTTGTCTCCTTGCAAGTCGTTGTTTCTAAGTCTCTTACTTAGTATATGGTCTGGTACGCCCCTAGGGCCCCAGCCATATTTTGTGCTTAACTTATTGAGAAACGTTGATTTGTGCATATGTTTGTCTTCTAATCTCATAAAGAGATTAGTAGAGAGTTATTTAGAAATAAATACATATATATTTGATATATATACCTGTGTGGTGTCTTTTCATTTGGTGATTCAAGAGATTATATGGTAAAACAAGCTGCTTTACATTCCTCCGAGACTTAGCCTGAAGGCTGCTCTCCACAGCTACCACTAGGATAGCTTTCTTTAAAAGGTTGTCTTAAACCTATCTACCATAAGAGTCGATTTGGACTGGTGCAAGGTGCCCACTATAATTAGTGGACAGCATATGCCAGGCCAACTTCTCACACTATTCAAATGAAATATAATACAATACAAAGCCATTTATAAAGCGCACAGCTACCTCCAAAGAGAGTTCCAGGTGCTAGCAGTGAAGGTATGAAATCAGAACTACAAAACGCCCAGCCAGACTTAGATGCCCTCCAAACGAGAGCCAAAGAGCAAAGTTTTTAGATCCTTTCTGAACGCACTTTCTGATGGACTACGACGCAGACTGCGAGGAAGAGCGTTTCACAACTTAGAGGCAAGGAAAACTAAAGATCATCCACCTCTCTGAGCCTTGTGAATCCATGGCACTTGAACCTCAGTGATCTAACTTGAAGATAAGGCCGGAATCTCTTCCTTTAGTAAAGGGGTCCTTTATTTTCAAATGCCCTAAAGGCAAAAGTTAATTCCTTAAATTGAATCCGCTTGGTTACAGGTAACCAGTGAAGTTGACTTAAGTAGGGAGTCACCGGGAGCCATAATGGAATCTTCAGGATTAGACGAGCAGCAGAATTCTGAATCATCTGAAGTCACTGAATTAAATAAGCTGGTAGGCCCAAATACAAACTATTAGCATAAACCAGTTTGGCCATCACCCTGGCATGAACAATCATTTTATGTGTCCTCCGACACTAAATAAAGCATCCTTTTTAGCGACCTAAGCGTGGCAAAACAATTGGCAGAGATAGTTTTGATTTGGGGTTCAAACGAAAGGTTGGAATCAAATTTAACTACCAAATTTCTGACTATAGGTGCTGGTAAAGGGGGGGACCCCCATCTCTACCGGCCACATTTGCGAGAATCGGGGATGATCTAGGTGCCAAAAGAAAAAAGAAACATTGTTTCAATTTGTCTTTTGTGAATCATACAAACCATTTACTGTTGTGAGGTTGTGAATCAATAAAGTCAAGTATCATTCAAACTAAGCAAACATTCATTCTATCAAATATTTTATGCAATAGAAGAAATGTATATCTATGTAAACTTTTGAAACATTGAGGGCCTGATTCACAAAAGTAAACTTAGACCGAAAGTCTAACTTTAGTAGTAGTAAAGTTAGACTTTTGGTCTAAGTTAGACTTTTGGTCTAAGACTTTTGGTCTAAACTTAGACCAAAAGTCTAACTTTACTAATAGTGAAGTTAGACTTCATGTCTAAACTTAGACTTCATGTCTAAACTTAGACTTTTGGTCTAAGTTTACATTTGTGAATCAGGCCCACAGTGTTCTGAGACGCATAAGGGGTGGACTTTACGTATACTTTATAGAAGTATTTTTTTATAATTATGTAGCTTGGTGTGGGTTGATTCCATTTGAGGGTCAGTTTAAAGTCTGCACCGTTTTAAAACAAAATTTTATTTCTCCTGTATTGGAACTTCTTTTTCAGCCCAAATTGGTGTCTCCCATGCATGGATGCCAGTTCCATCACTCTAGTATGCCTCAATCACACTCCCTGCTGCACATCATAGTAGGGTGGACCAGTTTTTAATATACAAAAAACCATAAATGCCATAGCACAAAGGTTTTAGTAAGAGCATGCTGATGGCTGTGCTAACGAATGCCAGGGCTGTCAAATTCCAAGGCTGCCTACTCTTTTTAAAAAAAACACTTTATTAGGTTTTTTTTCCTTTTTTCCATCCAATTCACAAACGAAAAAAAAACATGGCGTGCCTGTCACCCACTCCATCACTGTTGCACAGCCCGGCCCCCCTAAATCAAAAATTTCAGATTACACACGGATATTCCCCTGCCCCCTCCCTCCCGGCTGTAATGTCCCAACTGTTCCCCTCAAGGTGAATCAGTAGAGGCATCGAGTTCAATTCCTCTATAGTTACACTGTTCCGTCTAAATCCTAAAGTACTTCTGAGGACATCCCAGTGCTCTGTACACCAGGATTTCAAGACTCATATAATAATCCAAACCTCAACACCACAGCTCCAAAGACAGGGGATCAGGATTTGTCCACTTCTTAGCAATATCCCTTTTAGCAACCAGTAAACCCTCCCACATGAATGCCAGTTTACAGTAGTTGGAGTCTGTGTTTATTGTTATGTCTAGTAGTGCCAGCCTTGAATCCACTGGTAGTTTCCATACCAGTCCCCGAATATGCTCTAAGTCTAAGTATGGTGCTGCATGTTCATATTACATGAATACAACCACCTATCTGGGTTTTGCATCTAAAGCACTTGAGAGAGGATATATGCTCATATCACCATAGCTGAAGACATGTGAGATATGTGCACTGCAGGTACTTTAACTGAACCAGAGCAAACTGAGACGCAATGACAGAATCACTTGGGGCTATATTGGCCTCCCTCTACTACTTGTTACCAACATCTTGCTCCCAATCATTCTCAGTTTTTCAAAGGAGTCTCGGGTGTTGATCACCAGGGAGCAGTATATTTGAGATATGTTGTGTTTCTTTATTTCCCCCATTAGTTAGTCTGGCCTCCAGCAAATTTAAATATAGGAGTTCGGTAAGCTTTCAACATACGGGGTCAGTGCATGTTGCAATTGGAGAATTTGAAAAAATTTACTTTTGTGAAGTTGTTATTCCTCCTGCATATCTCCAATTCCAGTTATTAGGTCCACCAGCTGGAAGATTCCTATTTGTTCCATCCTCCAAAGCCTTGCAGTCTGGACACACAACCTAACAATTTTCTCCACCACAAATGGGTCTCTTTTGTGAGTTTTGCCTCCCCAATCTCACTCCCGTAAGGTCTCCTGCCATATCCTGAAGATGGTGTGAGTTGCCGGTGGTAAAAACGAGTCAGCTTTACCTCCATGCAGTAGTGTGTCTCATAGTCTATTTTTCAGTCACATAGGCTGCATCCGTTTGAGTATTGTGTATCCATTCATTGACAACCATCAAGTGGGCTCATCTGTAGCCCGTTATTGCTCTATTTCATAAATATAAACCTGAGCATACCTGGATGCAGAGTGTTTCTGTAAACGGCCGCTCGTGGTGTCACTTTGTTTATCTCTGTATATTCGATCCGTTATTGTAGGCTAAATGCTATGGAAGACAGATTTCATTAGCTAAGTGTTTGAGGCATGGTTGAGCTATAAATGCTACTTTTATTTTTAGTGGCGTACCTTAGCGAGAAGCACTCGCGCCCACGGCTGCTTCTCTTTTGGAAAGGTCACCAAGATTTCAATTGGCTCACGATTCTGTAAAAGAATTTCGGAACGCAGTTATCTGTTGGCCCGTAGCTCTCATGCTACATACTCAGTCTCAGTCCCTGTTAAATCTCCACGCTCTGCTTACCTCATTATAAATATGGCTTTTTTAGATCATCATCCGTGTCTGCTCTCTTCGTGTCTTCACAGGCAAGCAAGGGGCATTTCCTAATGGAGTCTCCTAAATATGGCTCCTCATTCAGATGTATGGGAAATGTAGTTTCAGACGGCTAGGCCAATGGTAGTATGGCAACAGAGTG
This sequence comes from Calotriton arnoldi, assembly GCA_963921515.1. Taxonomy (NCBI): domain Eukaryota; kingdom Metazoa; phylum Chordata; class Amphibia; order Caudata; family Salamandridae; genus Calotriton; species Calotriton arnoldi. The sequence continues at coordinate 2,367,897 of CAWUFW010001964.1, forward strand.
TAGTTCCTTTGATAAACCCATATGGTGCGTTATGGGTGATGTAGTTTTCACGCTTTCGACAACTCAGTCATACTGTTCAAGCCTGTCATAGCGCTATTGAATTTGAGGATAAGGTATGCCTCTTTTTGGAGCAAGGCGCTATCGATATCAATCAGCCGTTTTGATGAATTTAACACTGCTAGGAAGGACTGTCCATCTGAATTGGTTTTCACCACGGGACTTTTCGATAAAGTGTTCCACCATTGGGGCGGTAACAACCTTCTTTTTAATCCTAGACCGATGTTGTGTGATTCGGGTGTTTACCTGCTGGTTGGTCTTCCCTATATATATTTTCATACAGGGACACACTATTGCATAAACTGCATTTTTTGTTTTGCAGTTAGTAAAGTCTGTATGTTTCCATTTGATGTTATTATGGATAAATTCTGTGCCTTCAATGGTGGTACTGCAAGCCACGCAATTGCCGTATTTTCGATGACCTTCTATCGGTTTAAGGTTCCACTGTGCCAGTAAATCACTTTTTTGGTTTAGGTAAAGAGATATCGGCTCGTACTATTTGTTGTCCGATACTTTGATTCTTCTTCATAGCGAACAACGGTTTTGGAAAGGGACATTCAAGGTTTTCAAGTAGATGCCAATTTTTCAATATAATTTGCCTGAACTTGTTTGGGTCAGGACTGTATGTTGACACACATACTAGTCTCTCTAATGTTTTTTTCTGTTTGACTTGGAGAAGGCTCTCTCGAGGTGTATATCGTGCTCTTTTGGTGGAATGTTTTAGCAGCTTTTTTGGATAACCTCTTTTAGCCATTTCATTGCAGAAGATGGCAGCGTGTTCTTCAAAATCAGATCTCTGGGTACAATTTCTTCTGATTCTTAACAACTGCCCATATGGGAGATTCTCTTTAAGGCTTCTTGGGTGGGCGCTCTTCTGATGCAGGATGGTATTTTTATCCGTCTTTTTTCTATAGAGAGATGTTATTAATTGGTTCTCAAAAGGAGTAATCTCTACATCTAGAAACATATATCCTGCAATTAGCAGAGGTGGCCCTAAAGAAGAATTACTTCAGGTTTGAGGAACAATTTTACATCCAGGTGAAGGGGACCGCCATGGGTTGTCCCTTCGCTCCAGAGATGGCGGTCCTCTTCATGGCCCAATATGAGGAGAAATTTATTGAAAATAACAATCCTTTTAGAGGAAAAATATTACAATGGCTGCGATACATCGACGACATCTGGTGCCTGTGGCAGGGGAGCCAGATGGAGCTGATGTCGTTCCATGAATGGCTGAATTCACGACACGAAGATATCAAGTTTTCTGTTCAATTCAGTTAAACTAAGATGACATTTCTAGATGTAGAGATTACTCCTTTTGAGAACCAATTGATAACATCTCTCTATAGAAAAAAGACGGATAAAAATACCATCCTGCATCATAAGAGCGCCCACCCAAGAAGCCTTAAAGAGAATCTCCCATATGGGCAGTTGTTAAGAATCAGAAGAAATTGTACCCAGAGATCTGATTTTGAAGAACACGCTGCCATCTTCTGCAATGAAATGGCTAAAAGAGGTTATCCAAAAAAGCTGCTAAAACATTCCACCAAAAGAGCACGATATACACCTCGAGAGAGCCTTCTCCAAGTCAAACAGAAAAAAACATTAGAGAGACTAGTATGTGTGTCAACATACAGTCCTGACACAAACAAGTTCAGGCAAATTATATTGAAAAATTGGCATCTACTTGAAAACCTTGAATGTCCCTTTCCAAAACCGTTGTTCGCTATGAAGAAGAATCAAAGTATCGGACAACAAATAGTACGAGCCGATATCTCTTTACCTAAACCAAAAAGTGATTTACTGGCACAGTGGAACCTTAAACCGATAGAAGGTCATCGAAAATGCGGCAATTGCGTGGCTTGCAGTACCACCATTGAAGGCACAGAATTTATCCATAATAACATCAAATGGAAACATACAGACTTTACTAACTGCAAAACAAAAAATGCAGTTTATGCAATAGTGTGTCCCTGTATGAAAATATATATAGGGAAGACCAACCAGCAGGTAAACACCCGAATCACACAACATCGGTCTAGGATTAAAAGAAGGTTGTTACCGCCCCAATGGTGGAACACTTTATCGAAAAGTCCCATGGTGAAAACCAATTCAGATGGACAGTCCTAGCAGTGTTAAATTCATCAAAACGGCTGATTGATATCGATAGCGCCTTGCTCCAAAAGAGGCATACCTTATCCTCAAATTCAATAGCGCTATGACAGGCTTGAACAGTATGACTGAGTTGTCGAAAACGTGAAAACTACATCACCCATAATGCACCATATGGGTTTATCAAAGGAACTACACTCTGTTGCCATACTACCATTGGCCTAGCCGTCTGAAACTACATTTCCCATACATCTGAATGAGGAGCCATATTTAGGAGACTCCATTAGGAAATGCCCCTTGCTTGCCTGTGAAGACACGAAGAGAGCAGACACGGATGATGATCTAAAAAAGCCATATTTATAATGAGGTTAGCCGAGCGTGGAGATTTAACAGGGACTGAGACTGAGTATGTAGCATGAGAGCTACGGGCCAACAGATAACTGCGTTCCGAAATTCTTTTACAGAATCGCGAGCCAATTGAAATCTTGGTGACCTTTCCAAAAGAGAAGCAGCCGTGGGCGCGAGTGCTTCTCGCTAAGGTACGCCACTAAAAATAAAAGTAACATTTATAGCTCAACCATGCCTCAAACACTTAGGTAATGAAATCTGTCTTCCATAGCATTTAGCCTACAATAACGGATCGAATATACAGAGATAAACAAAGTGACACCACGAGCGGCCGTTTACAGAAACACTCTGCATCCAGGTATGCTCAGGTTTATATTTATGAAATAGAGCAATAACGGGCTATGCATACCCCTCTTCGAAATATGTGATTAATATCAGTATATTTTTCATAGAATCCTGCACAAGCACTTTGCCGCGCAAACAGCGACGGACAACAACAGGATTCACTCTGTTTAAACAAAAGGTAGGAAATAGTATAAACAACCGATAACCTTATACCAAATCAGCTTAGGACACGATCTTTGATAGCCGTTTTTGCTTTTAAACAGAAACTACACCAATCTGGTGCCCGTATCTCCTGTGGATGCAATAACTTGATGAGAAGAACATTACTCTTCAGGTATAATCAACCACGTAAAGAGATATTGATAAAATAAAAATGTGAAATGGATGAGAGCAGTAGGGAGCTTCATAAATAATTCATAACTTGTTGTTTTGTGCATCCTTTTCAGAAAATACCATCGCTTTTAAATTCAAGAGCCCTGACGAGAGTCCCTGGACTCATTGCCTGGGATTCGAAACGCGTTTCTCCTGTGGATGCAATAACTTGATGAGAAGAACATTACTCTTCAGAAAATACCATCGCTTTTAAATTCAAGAGCCCTGACGAGAGTCCCTGGACTCATTGCCTGGGATTCGGCATACGATAAAAACACAGAGGAATGACGAATTGAATTCCAGTCTGTAAACTGAGGAAATTTCCCCTGTCATAGACATTTAAGCGTTCCCTGTGTCATTTTTGATACCTGATTTAGACATCTTTAGAAAGTCTAGGATCAGCATTTTAGTACACCACTCAAGTTGGTGTGAGAGCATTTATGTATTGGATGTTTTTTTGTGATTTTTCTTGTATAGTAACATTTCATTATTTATGTGTATCCATAATGTGTTGTATTGATTGTCTTATGAATGTATAGGATTTGGATATGACTAGACTCTTGTCTTTTTCATGCTTGAATAAATAACAAACAACAAAATTTTCCTAAATAAAAAGGTATAAATAAAATACCGGATCAAACAAAAAGCAATGTGTTTGGCCATAACGTGAATTTAATAACGTTCTCAAATAACGTAAGGTTCAGGCTTATCTCCCTTGTCGAATACCATCTTAAGAATGGCATGTAATCGGGTATTTTACATTAGCCGAATTGCAGTTAGTTTGCCCTATTTGGATCAACTCTTTTTCTAAGCCCAAATCCAAACTTTTTGTGGGTTTTGTAAGATGGCAAACATTGCAATTCCCACATGGGTAGCGTCCTGTCACCCACGGGAGGCTCCAAAGAGTCAACTGCTGTTCACTAGTATTTGTTTTCTTAGTCCAAGTGTGAACCAAGGCGTCCCTCAGATTACGGCCCCTTTTGTTTGCAAGAAGAGCTTTTTCAAAAGATAAGGTGCCAGTATGAAGAATTCACCAGTTTTTGTTGATGATTTTCTTCACCTGATTCGATATACCTGAATAGGTAATTAGGACAGGACTCTATCGATGCAGGCATTGGAATGTTTGTATAGGTGTAGGTTGCTCTTGTGAATTTGGTATTGGGTTCCCCGACTCTAGTTTGTTGATTTTCGAGATATGGGTATGTGACAACTCTTGACTGTTCTATGTTTTCTAATCACTGGTAAACGAACGCAAACATGGCTTAAAGGTAACCTAAACTTAATGCACGGGGCTTCGCTCAGTGAAGGCGTCACTGCAATGACCACTGGTGATTGATCGCATGGATACAACACCACTCCGTTTTTTTAATATATAAAGTGTTCAGTGAATCACACATAAACATCAATGTACTGTGTATTGTAGAAATTGACTAATGACTTATGTTACCTATTTCTACAGACCCTGGAAGGTAATTAAGACCTCCAGATTATTTCATACCCGATAACAAGAGTGAAGTAATGTCTGTTTTTGTATGACTGGAGTAAGTGAGTGGGACTCCCAAAATACACACTATTACAAAGAGTGAAATTCACAGTACTTTAGAGGTTCTGTATGGTCCTAACAAAAGCGGGATAACTTTTTGAACATAAACAAACCAACGAAAACATGTTGCCACAGGGATGTTGGAGCCAAAAAGCTCCCTGTTACATCGCACCCTGTTTTTAATCTAGCCAAAGGTGCCCTACTAATAAAAAAGCTCCTGGGTATACCTGCATGCTATTTTAACTTTTTACTACTCCCAGACCACTGTCAAGTCCTTAGGACTACCATCAAAGTGCTTCCTCCAAAAGTGAGGTTGAGCCCCTCCGGCAACAATAGCTGTGCCAGACGTAGGATTCAATAATGAAACATGCCACACATTGTGTGAGTGAGAGTTCTTTTAAAAAATGAAAAACTATTTTGTCTGGTAGGAGATAGGTAATATATGAGTCTATCCCTACGTGTAGGACCTCTCCTCAATATCAGTAGGTTCACGAATTCACAGTTCAGAGAAGAGTGAGAGCAAGGAGGGCTGCACCTTCTCAACCCCAACCAGAATGTAAGGATGGTTACCGAAAACAATACCTAAAAGTTAGTTGCATCTATAGCAGCTAAGATCTGGTGTCTTACAATGGTGGTCCAAGCAACCCACACGCATTTAAAATTATACTATCTCCATAGCAAGAAAACATCACCAGATGTCCCTGCAGATCAGTGAGAGCGTAGTCATATCTGTTGAGCTTTGGCAGCATCCGGGGTTATCTGGTGATCTAGGTCAGGAGGAACCTTGTTTGCCACAGCCCCAGGCATCAGGCACCTGTGTCAACATTTAGAGGACTAAGGGGCATATTTGCGAGCCCCTATTGCCAGAAGAACGTCACTTTTAGTGACGTTCCAGTGGCGATATGGGCTTCACCTTGTCTACAAGGCAGCGGTAAGCCACTTAATGTGGCTCAACGCTGCCTTCTAAATAAGGCCCCCTTTCATGCTATACTTAGCATGAAAGTGGCGGGCAATGGGTGTTGGGGGCGTTCCACCACAACACCCATTGATTTTGACGCTGCCCCATATTTACAAGGGCAGTGTAAATATGGGGCAGCGCCAACATTAAGACCAGGGAAAACCTGGTCTTAAACAGGCGCAACGAGGAGAAATGTTTCATTTCTCCTCGTTTTTGCTGTTTCTATGTGTGCGGCGTTGTGCAGCACACATAGAAACAGCAAAGACCATTGATTGTTTATGTGCAGGAAGGTGAGCCTTCCTGCACATAAACAATCAATTAAAAAAAATGACATTTTGCAACTTCTGTGTGTGCTGCATTAAGCAGCACACATAGGAGTTTCAAAATGCCATTTCAGATTGTTTATTTGCAGACAGGGACCCCTTCCTGCACATAAACAATCTTCCCCTACAACGCAGGCCCCCTTGCACTATGGTGCAAGGGTGTCTGCGTTGGCACTAGGCAGCTAAAATTAGCGCCAGCACAGGGGGAAATGCAGGGCTGCACCGTATCCTTGTATACGGTGCAGCCCTGCGTTATCAAAATGACGGAGTGCAGCGTTAAGCCAAGGTGGCTAACGCCGTGCTCCGCCATTGCCTAGTAAATATGCCCCTAACTGTTCTAGTACCTTGCTCTGCTGTGATGGACTCAGAGTCCACGGGTTCATATTCCTGTGACTTATTTCGGTTCTCTTCCAGTGAACGCGATCATCTCTGTCTCCTGCTACCTCTCTGAAGCCATCCATTGCTGACATTTGTACCAGTTCCATCTCTTGGCGTGCTTGGTTCTTATTCTTGGCGATCACCTTAAGTTTTCTTTTTACAGAGACCCAGTCCCATGCTACTTCGAGGGTGTCAAAAAAGTAGGACTTGGGTTGGAAAAGCACCTTCAATTTGGCCAGGTAAAGAAGCTTGTAGTCCAAGTGCATTGCTTGGATCTTTTGTTTTAACCCTTGAATGATTTCCTCTGATGTTACATGAGTTTAGTATAGTCTAGAAACATGAGTTTTTTCACACCATCATTTTTAAGTTTATCTTTCATACAGGCGTTTCACAGGATTCTGTCTCAACCTTCATGGCTGAGCACACGAGCAATCACTAGGTGTTGAGGGGGTACCCACAGAATGGGGTGGGGGTCTCTGTGACTAGGCCTGATACGCCCTTTCTATGATGAAGCAGGTTGGCACCTCAGCCATTATGATCCAAGATCAGAGCCACTTGTGAAGGAATTTCTCAGGATAATTACCATGCTCTCCCTCAGGAAACCCCACCAACCACAGATTGTTTCGACAGAATCTTTCCTCCATGTCCTCCGCTTTTACTTGCAGAATTTTAGTAGACTTCTTCACTTATTTCAGCTCCATCTGCATTGCTTAAACCATGTGTTCAGTTCACTTATCCTTCCCTCCGTCTTGGTGATGCTTTTAACAGGTTTTCTCAGGTCTTGTCAAATTAATATGATGTTGAATCCTCCCTCCCCAATATTAAATTCTAGAGCCTTTCTCATCCCCTCAATGGCTTGTATGATTACTGCTGTATGTAATGGCTACTGGGGATCTCCCTTCGACCCCTTATCCCACTGTTCCTTCCTGAGATTGCGAATTGTCCGCAGATTGGTGAATCCATCAATTTTTCACCTGTTGAGGTGGTTGGTGCAATCTATTCCTAAGCATTGTGCTGTTGCTGTGGGATGGTGATCAGGCCCCACTTGGGTATCTGTCCAGTTTGTATGTGGTCAGTCCACAGCTCATAGCTCAGGCAGTGTATCACTCAGGACTTCTCACGAAGGCAGCAAACAATCAGGCATGGTAACTAAAGCCTTGTATCTTTCGAGTAAGCTAGCCCCCTTCAGGCTTCTCATCACCTCATCTCCACTCCCACAGGGAGTTGTGCATGTCTAGCTCCTCGAGTAGCCCAGTCTTTAAATCCTGTTCCAGGAAGCCAAAAAGATGCAGATGTGTTGTTATCCCCTTGGTTTTTCCCCTGTGAGTCACAAAATATTAATTGGTAGTCAACATCAATGGCACCCGGGGGTCCATGGAAGGTTCTTCAGACTTCAGGAGGAGCATAACCCGCCACACTCCCCCTGGGAATCCTTCAACACCATTAGACTGGGGGGGTTAAGAATACATGTGGCCACAAGCAGCCACAACTTTCGAGATGCAGTGCCACCTTCAAAGGCTCTCCACCAGGGAAATTCTTAGCCCCCCAAATCCCCTAAATTTAGCTCCCAATATCTTGTAGGTTGGGCACAAGGACCCGCAAACAGATGGCGGGCAACCTGCCTCCATTTGACACCCCATCAATTGAGGCCAGTGTGCCTCTTGGCTCAGCCTACTCTAGCTCTGCTTCTGTGTATCCATTGCCCCGCACGGCTGGGAGTCAGAGTAGCCTCTACATGGCTCACCTCACCACAGTCGACCGTCTGCAGTCTCTGGCTCACAAGCAATGCCCACACTGCTCACATCACCTCCGCTTGTCCTTCAGAGCACTGACCTTGTATTTAGTAGAGTATTGAACCAGGATTGTGTATGGTGTAGCCCAGAGCTTGCTTAGCTTGTGCCTGCCATTTGGCCATGCAGCCAAGCCCCCAAGGCTGTTTAGTCTCAATTTTACCTCACCCCTCTTTAATCATCTCACAATTCCTGTCTCTTTATCTCCCTCTTGTAGGTTCTTTTCAAACCCTGCTGTCTCCGGTTGCTGTTGTTTTCTAATTTTTCTCTTCTTCCTACTCCCCTTTCTGCTTCTCGCTCTCTCACTCTCTCTCTCTCTCTTTCTCCATCTCTTGTTCAGAGTCAATGTCTAATGATGAAAAAGAAGTTCCAGTCCCCATAATGAGTGTGGATGACCACCAACTGCAAGCACCTGCACAAATTAAGCACGATGCCAGACACACAGTCACATGTTGATTCCGACAGTAATTATAGGCAACTGGAAGCACTTGTGGCTCTTTCCAAACATGAGAAATGGAAGCGCTGAGGTCAGGCCGAGTCTCTCACAGGGTACATTATTGTCAGCAGCAATAGGCAACAATGCTCATAAAATTTGAACAAGAATTTTAATCAAGATGGAGCCCCAGATAAACTTTCTTAAAGGGTTTGAGCCAGTATCTGTGGCCTAGAGGACTGATGGAATAAATGTGCCAGAAAAGGCCAAGGACACCAGAACAACTGAGAATGTTCATCTGAGGACTACGTGAGTTGGTGCCACAGATGTACATGGGAGCACCATTACAGAATGAGAATCACAGAGCCAAAAAATATGGTCAGCCCAGTTTAACAAAAAAGAAAAGATAAATGCCACTTTCCCAGGAACTAGTAGGAATTATACTTTCGCTTCCCCAAAGAGTGAAACATCTTATGAGGGAAGCTTTACTTTCCGACTACCAGTCAAGAGAGATATACTTCAACTTATGTCAGTAGTAAATTCGGGCTCCCCCATGGATATTATCCCTCCAAATATGCTATTACGAGGGAAGGAAGCTATTGCACCAGTGCTTACAAACTTGCTGAACTCATCTTTCAGGTTCCTAACAATTGGAAACACGCGATGGTGGTGCCGTTACTAAAGAAACCGTCCTCAGATCCTGCGCTTCCAGAAAATCTGAGACCAGTATCACTGTTACCTTCCTTCGCTAAAATTGCAGAGAAATTTATCAACTTCCAACTGACTACGTTTATGGAAGAAAACCAGGTACTTCATGAAACTCAATCTGGTTTCAGGGCTTTATATAGCACTGAATCTGCTTTACTCCTTGCCTCTTGAGGCGCTAAAAATAGCAGCAGATGAAGGTAGGACGGCAGCACTGATCCTGTTGGATTTAAGTGTAGCTTTTGATACGGTATCCCACGGCCTTCTTTTGGAACAGTTGTGGGATGCTGGTATCAGAGGCAGCACATGGGAATGGATCAAACATTTCCTACAAGACAGATCCTTTCAAGTTCTGCAAAGACCCTTTAAGTCAGAGATCCGTCCTCTGTTACAAGGGGTGCCACAGGGTTCTGCCCTTAGCCCGTTATTTACCGTGTATATGCGCCTACTAGCGGACATAGTACTGAAACATGGGGTGAAGCTGGTGTCATATGCTGATGACACTCAGCTGATCATCACGTTAGAACAGAAGGATGTAGAGGCTGCGCCTAAATTCAAAGCCTGCTTAATTGATTTGGCTAACTGGATGAATTTCAGCTGCCTCCAATTAAATGCAAGCAAGACTGATAGCATGGTAATTGGTAAACAGCTTTCCATCTGGTCGCGTGGCTGGAAGAATTAGGGCCGACCCCGGTTCCCAAACCAAAGATTAAAAATTTGGGAATATGGTTTGATAATACCCTATTTTTTACAGAACAGATATCAGTTTTGGCCGGTACTTCCTTTGGTCTTTTAAGGATGCTACAGAAAATCTTAGATCTTCTACCTCTAGACACTAAAAAGACCATTATGCAGGCTCTGATTACATCTTGATTGCATTACTGCAACATTCTCTACCTAGGGGTCACTAAAAGCAATATTAGAATGCTGCAGAAAGTCCAGAATGCTGCTGCCCGGATGCTATTGAACATCCCAAGGCAAACCCCGGTGGGAGCAGCCCTAAGTGAACTACATTGGCTACCGGTGCAGTACAGAGTAATTTTTAAAGCTCTGTGTTTCTGCCATAGGATTCTGAATGAGAAAGGACCTAGCTATCTTCGGCCCTTACTCACCCCTTACCGACCTACCCGAAATCTTAGGTATGCGGGCACTGCTAAGCAGACAGTGCCTATAATCCAAAAGGCACGGTTAGGAGGCAGATCCTTTAGCTTTTTAGCAGCTAAAGCCTGGAATCAACTGCTGTTGGAGCTGAGGATGCAGCCCTCAGAAGTGCTGTTCCGTAGAATACTTAAAATATGGTTCTTTCGGTCACCTCCGGGGGATTGGTGCTAATTTTGCTGTTTTTGGATAGGGCCCCTTTTCACAGACTGGGATGACTTGGATGTCTTAGCGTGGGGACACTCCATTGGAGTAACCAAGCGCTTTATAAGAATTTTTATCTAATCTAATCTCACCTAACATGAAATGGACTGGTGCCTCTGATACAAGAGATGGTCTCTTCTGCCATGAAGACTAAGAAAAGGCATTGCCAATTGGTGCCTATTGAGGCCTTCAGAGGGTGTGGGATAACATGCTAATGATTGAGCCTCCGGCACAACAGTTAAACTGTTACTGCATGGTTCTGATGTCCTAAGGCAATGTCTTAAGTGTCGGAAGCCCAGTCTAAACATTTAGCTGTGGTTCACAGATAAATATATCGATTTGAATAAACTTACACAAGATGTTATATTGTAGACTCTGTGGAGACATGGGATGGAGTCTCTCTGGGCCTTACTCTGGCAGTGTATCATGACTTCAATCTCCCTGTCATGCTGTGATTCCTCTCACGTTCAACCCTGCCAAACCCCGAAAAACGATGTATCATTTTCTCTCCTGAACCCTTCACTCCCCCCTCCCCAAAACCTCTCCTCAATAACTCTCACCATCTTTCCTGCTCAAAACACTCTACATCTTCCTTCACTGGGATATTAAGGATTTGAGGAAGACCACTCCATCCGCAGTTCATCATTCTTAATTCCCAGCACTAAAACACTGATCACACCTCACCAGCAATAAAATCACTAAATTGATTCTCTTTAGATAGTCGTTGCCTGCTAAAAACTGCATACATAACTTATAAACCCATGCACTATACTGCCCCGAAATCCTGGCACAGAAGCTAAAAGTCCTGGAAGACAACTCCTCCAGGGAGTGCTTATCCTAGGAATTCCAAAACTGTACAAATAAAAACACTCTCACAATCCTTCTTTGGTGCAGCACCACAAATGTGGAACAACATTCCTTCTGGAATCAGAATGGCTCCTTCACACCTTGTCTCAAGAAAGAACTTAAAGAATTTGCAATAAAGCTATACTATGGTCACGTCCAATTGCATGACTCACTTCATACAAAGCCTTAAAACCCACCATGAAAGTCATCTAAAATGCTGCACACCTTGTAATTGTGTGTGAGAGCTGATCTCCTTTCAATTTCAAGGTATTGCAGTTCCGGTTTATGCTAACTCGAGTTAAGTTTACAATGTTCTCTATTTTTTTTTCCAATTTCATCAAGATCATGTGTCCTTTGTTATCATTTACTTTGTTACATGTACAGAATTGTAAGACTCACACAAATAAACTGAAAACTGTTCGCAGAGACCTCTTTGCTGTTACCAACTGTCCCAGGCTATGTGCATACAATGTAGGTACTGGACTGCCGGACTAACTGTGAGAATGTCTGCATGTTCAGTTATAATGTTCCCACAAGAGAACCCTCAAATGTATTCTGTAGTAAATTGTTTCTTGTTGCCTGCTTTCTATTGGTGCATAACCTGAGAAACCTGCACTCATGTACAATATATGACTGTCTTTGTTTAAAGTCCTATAAAAGGATTTAGATTTCTATGGGAAAATATACCCCGTTCCCCACTATTAAAAGGCAAATCTAAGTCGGATTTCATTTAGAACTTAACTGAGTTCTTTGTACTTATGACTTATACGCCTTGCGGCAAAACTGCCGTAATGATATTTTGTGACCTGCCTAAAATTAATCATATAAAGTTTTTAACCTTCTACCAAATGTCTATTGCCTGCTTCTGAGTCAAGGAAGGGACGGCTCCAGTCTGGGAGCACTAAGGTCCATACTGGGACTACACCGCTCCCAGTCCTAGTCGCTGGCGTACTCCATCAATGGTATTTAAGGTAGAGAAAGCGCCGACAGGTGTATGAAGAGTACAGAATTATAAACCACCGACTCTGGCTGCATGCTACCTTAAATGACTTCTGGGATTTGTAAAGATGCTACCTTAAATGACTTCTGGGATTTGTAAAGATGCTACCTTAAATGACTTCTGGGATTTGTAAAGATGCTACCTTAAATGACTTCTGGGATTTGTAAAGATGCTACCTTAAATGACTTCTGGGATTTGTAAAGATGCTAACTTAAATGCTCTGGGATTTGTAAAGATGCTACCTTAAATGACTTCTGAGATTTGTAAAGCGCTATAATGTTGTCAATGACATGGTCTGCGCTACATAAAACCACACATAACATAAAAATACAATCCCACTATTTTATCCCCCATCTTTTTAGATTTGCCTGGGCTCCTTGTGTCCATCTCCACCACTCCAGTACTTTGAAGCAAACTTAGGGGCTAATTTACAAGCCCCTTGCGCCACTTTTGCGTCACTTTTCCCATGTTAAAAATGACGCAAAAGTGGCTCAAGGGCCTTGTAAATGATGCCCCTTAGGGTGAAGTGAAGCACTATACAAATAAGCAAAATATTAATCAATGTCGATCTCTGCTTCTGCCCCAGCTCTCTTGAGCGTCAGAAGCCCCACCAGGTCCTGAAATGTCCCTATTTGTGTTGGATTTTGCAACAGCCCCGTGTAGGACGGAGAACAAGCTCGCTTCTGACAGGGTAAATGGCTGGCCGGTTCCAGGAAGGAAGAGAACGGCTCCCCTTTGTCTCCCAGGCGCGTGCCTAAGAGCTCATAGACCCGGGCAAGCCCAGGCCTGCGCCTCGGCACGCTGACCAGAAAGGACTGCATTCCTCCGCCGGTCCGGGGACCCGGGCCTGCCAAGCCATTGTTCCCGGTGGCCGTCAGGCAGCACGCCCGGAGCCCAGGCCGCCTCTGTGCGGGAGGTCGTGCACTGCGAAGGCATCAGGTTAAAGGGGGTGGGGGAGGGGAGATGAAAGGATGCACGGTGGAGCAACCTGTTCCCAGCAGGGTATGGATGGCTCGGAGCCAAATCCTATTGCTGCATTCTTAACGCAGGTGCCCTCCTTGATCTTGTAGCAGGTGCACGAGCCTGGCGGAGTCTGGGGCGCCCCCTACAGGCTTTCGCTGGTCAGGCAGCACAAAGAATAGACGAGCACTTTCATTGAAAGAAAGCTTTCTGGGGCTTACACCAATAGCCACACTGTAAGCCTAAACATAGACGCGTAATCCGCGATAGTGCAGCGGGTGCAGTAGCACCGGGGCCCAGCGCTTAGAGGAGCACAATATACAGCGCATTCAAGATGAGTCGCTCATCAAATAAGAAGGGAAACTCTCAAAATATTCTTTGCATTCATATCTTTAATCCAAATCCATTATTGATCCCCCTGAGGTTCAGAAAAAATAATTACGCCTCATTTCAAAGATGTGCTTTTATGCAAATGTTTCTCATGCTACTGTGTATTGCTGAACATGACGATCCATTTTGGTGCTGGGGGGTGGCAAGTGCTTCAGCACCCCACATATCGGTAGTGAGCGCTATATAATTGTCGCAGAACAATACAATACAATTCAATACAATACAATGCAATACAATGCAATGCAATACAATACAATGCAATACGATACAGTACAATACAATACAATGCAATACAATGCAATACAATACAGTACAACACAATACAATACAATACAATGCAATTCAATACACTACAGTACAGTACAATACAATACAATACAATGCAACGCAATACAATGCAACACAATACAAACCAGTACAATACAACACAATAAAAAAGCAGCTCTAACAAATGGAACTTGTCTTCAATTTCTAACTACATGGTCAGTGACATAAACTGATCAATATGTTCTTTAAAAGGCTATTCTTTCTCTCTATTATTGTCTAACTTTCCATTTCTGTTTATATTGGTAGGTTCCTACAACTGTGCAGCTTCTGGAGCCCTCACTGCTATTGCAGTGTTAATGGTCTTCAAACCTGTACTCACACCTTTTTATAAACTGTACCCAGTTGTGCAGAAGGTAGTGCTATTTGTGATGTTGTAGCTATCCTTAACTGTGCCTCTTTGTTATCCTATGACTGTACTGAGACTTAATTTTTATTTACTATGACCACCAAGTAACAATGTGCCATTTGGTGATTAGGAATAATCTGACATTGCACATAGATTTGTAATATAACCACGCTTTCCTCAGTGTTCCTGTAGTAAAACCTATATTGTATTATATTCAGCGCATGTTGCTCATATATTGAATAAATGATTGTGTGGAGCACTTAGATTGCACAATAACAGCACTTTGCGCCCACAGAAGTGTGCATTAACTTGTGTTAATGATTATATTTTGAACTTAGATTGCTCTATAACTGCGCATCTTGCTTTTCTAGTTGTCGTGGGGCTGCACCTTCATTTGTTAAATTTCTGTACTTCTTACCCATTGATGTATGTTACTGCAAATAAATCAGTCTGCTTACTCTCGAAGTAAATAATTGAATTAAAAAAATCCTTGGACATCAACAATAAATGAAAATCCTGCATGACCAGTGACTAAACAGTGCAGCTTAAAGCATATAAAGGGGTCACCTCTCTACCTCTGTTTGCAAAGCTGGTAACATTTCTTTTTATAATTCTCTTCACTGTTTTCTTCTTACAACACAAAGCTTCAATTTATAAGAAATTACATAAATTCATATCTTACATCTCAATCTTTCTTCTTACACCACAAAACCTCAATTTATAAGAAATTACGTAAATTCATATCTGACATCTCAATCTTTTGCCAAGTGTTGGCAACACAGTCTTGTGACTACTTTGTGCAGTTAATTCATGTATAAACAAGGAAGTATATTATGTAGTTCCACCAAAGGCCCCAGATTGTTTAGTGTTTCTTGCTGCAGCCTCTTGCTTTATACACCATTTATTCTGCTTTCGCGCAGTAGGCCATGCCTCTTAACCGTTCGCTAAGTGGATGATGGGCTTTGTCGCCAGTCCAGTAACAATCAATGTCTTTTACCCACAATCATGGCAGTAGCTACCAGGGTCTGATACTGGTAGAATTTTGAAACGAGACTCAAAATTCACCATGCAAGCTTTCACAGGGGCGTAGCTTGGTCAGTAAGACGGGGGTGAGGGGGGGGGGCTTCAGATTTTCCAAAAATCACGCTGGCATATCATGGTAAAATACATTATATGAGAAACAGGGCATGTACGGAGCCTAATGAGCAGGCAGTGGAAAGGGAGAAGATTGAGGATTGTTAGGGGTACTTAAAACTCAATATTTTGTAAAATAACCATTTTTAAGACCTTCAAAACCGGCAGTGTATGCGTGTGTTTTTGTCTATGCGTGTATATAAAAATCCCAAATGAAATCTGGCAAACACTTCACCATACCCGACTTCAAGCACCTGTAGCCAATTATTTATTAGAGAATACATATATTAGAGGGCTTTAACACCCCCTAACGCTACGCCCCTGAGCATTCAATGCCCTTTCCTGTCATCATCCTCTTTTGTATCGCTTTGTTCGCCCTAAGTTGGCGGGGGTATGCCCAGACGTGGGTCCCTTGCTCACTTTGCCACTGGATTCAAGCAAGCCTGGCTGATGACGGCTGGAATGCCAGAAACCGGTCCTAGGATGCTTGTTTCCGGTCCAGGGAAGACATGGCTTGGCAGTTCGGGCTGGACTGTTCCCATGAGGCACAGGGTCAGACTGATTTGCATATGGCCATGTCTGAACTGGGGTGGTGGAGTGAGCTAAAGAATGATGATGGATTAAACCCAGATCAGTTGACTGGGGGTGAGTGTTTGATTGGCTCAAGCGTTCCGTCCATCATCCTCTTTTGTATCGCTTTGTTCGCCCTAAGTTGGCGGGGTATGCCCAGACGTGGGTCCCTTGCTCACTTTGCCACTGGATTCAAGCAAGCCTGGCTGATGACGGCTGGAATGCCAGAAACCGGTCCTAGGATGCTTGTTTCCGGTCCAGGGAAGACATGGCTTGGCAGTTCGGGCTGGACTGTTCCCATGAGGCACAGGGTCAGACTGATTTGCATATGGCCATGTCTGAACTGGGGTGGTGGAGTGAGCTAAAGAATGATGATGGATTAAACCCAGATCAGTTGACTGGGGGTGAGTGTTTGATTGGCTCAAGCGTTCCGTCCATCATCCTCTTTTGTATCGCTTTGTTCGCCCTAAGTTGGCGGGGGTATGCCCAGACGTGGGTCCCTTGCTCACTTTGCCACTGGATTCAAGCAAGCCTGGCTGATGACGGCTGGAATGCCAGAAACCGGTCCTAGGATGCTTGTTTCCGGTCCAGGGAAGACATGGCTTGGCAGTTCGGGCTGGACTGTTCCCATGAGGCACAGGGTCAGACTGATTTGCATATGGCCATGTCTGAACTGGGGTGGTGGAGTGAGCTAAAGAATGATGATGGATTAAACCCAGATCAGTTGACTGGGGGTGAGTGTTTGATTGGCTCAAGCGTTCCGTCCATCATCCTCTTTTGTATCGCTTTGTTCGCCCTAAGTTGGCGGGGGTATGCCCAGACGTGGGTCCCTTGCTCACTTTGCCACTGGATTCAAGCAAGCCTGGCTGATGACGGCTGGAATGCCAGAAACCGGTCCTAGGATGCTTGTTTCCGGTCCAGGGAAGACATGGCTTGGCAGTTCGGGCTGGACTGTTTCCAAGAGGCACAGGTTCAGACTGATTTGCATATGGCCATGTCTGAACTGGGGTGGTGGAGTGAGCTAAAGAATGATGATGGATTAAACCCAGATCAGTTGACTGGGGGTGAGTGTTTGATTGGCTCAAGCGTTCCGTCCATCATCCTCTTTTGTATCGCTTTGTTCGCCCTAAGTTGGCGGGGTATGCCCAGACGTGGGTCCCTTGCTCACTTTGCCACTGGATTCAAGCAAGCCTGGCTGATGGCGGCTGGAATGCCAGAAACCGGTCCTAGGATGCTTGTTTCCGGTCCAGGGAAGACATGGCTTGGCAGTTCGGGCTGGACTGTTCCCATGAGGCACAGGGTCAGACTGATTTGCATATGGCCATGTCTGAACTGGGGTGGTGGAGTGAGCTAAAGAATGATGATGGATTAAACCCAGATCAGTTGACTGGGGGTGAGTGTTTGATTGGCTCAAGCGTTCCGTCCATCATCCTCTTTTGTATCGCTTTGTTCGCCCTAAGTTGGCGGGGGTATGCCCAGACGTGGGTCCCTTGCTCACTTTGCCACTGGATTCAAGCAAGCCTGGCTGATGACGGCTGGAATGCCAGAAACCGGTCCTAGGATGCTTGTTTCCGGTCCAGGGAAGACATGGCTTGGCAGTTCGGGCTGGACTGTTCCCATGAGGCACAGGGTCAGACTGATTTGCATATGGCCATGTCTGAACTGGGGTGGTGGAGTGAGCTAAAGAATGATGATGGATTAAACCCAGATCAGTTGACTGGGGGTGAGTGTTTGATTGGCTCAAGCGTTCCGTCCATCATCCTCTTTTGTATCGCTTTGTTCGCCCTAAGTTGGCGGGGGTATGCCCAGACGTGGGTCCCTTGCTCACTTTGCCACTGGATTCAAGCAAGCCTGGCTGATGACGGCTGGAATGCCAGAAACCGGTCCTAGGATGCTTGTTTCCGGTCCAGGGAAGACATGGCTTGGCAGTTCGGGCTGGACTGTTCCCATGAGGCACAGGGTCAGACTGATTTGCATATGGCCATGTCTGAACTGGGGTGGTGGAGTGAGCTAAAGAATGATGATGGATTAAACCCAGATCAGTTGACTGGGGGTGAGTGTTTGATTGGCTCAAGCGTTCCGTCCATCATCCTCTTTTGTATCGCTTTGTTCGCCCTAAGTTGGCGGGGGTATGCCCAGACGTGGGTCCCTTGCTCACTTTGCCACTGGATTCAAGCAAGCCTGGCTGATGACGGCTGGAATGCCAGAAACCGGTCCTAGGATGCTTGTTTCCGGTCCAGGGAAGACATGGCTTGGCAGTTCGGGCTGGACTGTTCCCATGAGGCACAGGGTCAGACTGATTTGCATATGGCCATGTCTGAACTGGGGTGGTGGAGTGAGCTAAAGAATGATGATGGATTAAACCCAGATCAGTTGACTGGGGGTGAGTGTTTGATTGGCTCAAGCGTTCCGTCCATCATCCTCTTTTGTATCGCTTTGTTCGCCCTAAGTTGGCGGGGGTATGCCCAGACGTGGGTCCCTTGCTCACTTTGCCACTGGATTCAAGCAAGCCTGGCTGATGACGGCTGGAATGCCAGAAACCGGTCCTAGGATGCTTGTTTCCGGTCCAGGGAAGACATGGCTTGGCAGTTCGGGCTGGACTGTTCCCATGAGGCACAGGGTCAGACTGATTTGCATATGGCCATGTCTGAACTGGGGTGGTGGAGTGAGCTAAAGAATGATGATGGATTAAACCCAGATCAGTTGACTGGGGGTGAGTGTTTGATTGGCTCAAGCGTTCCGTCCATCATCCTCTTTTGTATCGCTTTGTTCGCCCTAAGTTGGCGGGGGTATGCCCAGACGTGGGTCCCTTGCTCACTTTGCCACTGGATTCAAGCAAGCCTGGCTGATGACGGCTGGAATGCCAGAAACCGGTCCTAGGATGCTTGTTTCCGGTCCAGGGAAGACATGGCTTGGCAGTTCGGGCTGGACTGTTCCCATGAGGCACAGGGTCAGACTGATTTGCATATGGCCATGTCTGAACTGGGGTGGTGGAGTGAGCTAAAGAATGATGATGGATTAAACCCAGATCAGTTGACTGGGGGTGAGTGTTTGATTGGCTCAAGCGTTCCGTCCATCATCCTCTTTTGTATCGCTTTGTTCGCCCTAAGTTGGCGGGGTATGCCCAGACGTGGGTCCCTTGCTCACTTTGCCACTGGATTCAAGCAAGCCTGGCTGATGACGGCTGGAATGCCAGAAACCGGTCCTAGGATGCTTGTTTCCGGTCCAGGGAAGACATGGCTTGGCAGTTCGGGCTGGACTGTTCCCATGAGGCACAGGGTCAGACTGATTTGCATATGGCCATGTCTGAACTGGGGTGGTGGAGTGAGCTAAAGAATGATGATGGATTAAACCCAGATCAGTTGACTGGGGGTGAGTGTTTGATTGGCTCAAGCGTTCCGTCCATCATCCTCTTTTGTATCGCTTTGTTCGCCCTAAGTTGGCGGGGGTATGCCCAGACGTGGGTCCCTTGCTCACTTTGCCACTGGATTCAAGCAATCCTGGCTGATGACGGCTGGAATGCCAGAAACCGGTCCTAGGATGCTTGTTTCCGGTCCAGGGAAGACATGGCTTGGCAGTTCGGGCTGGACTGTTCCCATGAGGCACAGGGTCAGACTGATTTGCATATGGCCATGTCTGAACTGGGGTGGTGGAGTGAGCTAAAGAATGATGATGGATTAAACCCAGATCAGTTGACTGGGGGTGAGTGTTTGATTGGCTCAAGCGTTCCGTCCATCATCCTCTTTTGTATCGCTTTGTTCGCCCTAAGTTGGCGGGGTATGCCCAGACGTGGGTCCCTTGCTCACTTTGCCACTGGATTCAAGCAAGCCTGGCTGATGACGGCTGGAATGCCAGAAACCGGTCCTAGGATGCTTGTTTCCGGTCCAGGGAAGACATGGCTTGGCAGTTCGGGCTGGACTGTTCCCATGAGGCACAGGGTCAGACTGATTTGCATATGGCCATGTCTGAACTGGGGTGGTGGAGTGAGCTAAAGAATGATGATGGATTAAACCCAGATCAGTTGACTGGGGGTGAGTGTTTGATTGGCTCAAGCGTTCCGTCCATCATCCTCTTTTGTATCGCTTTGTTCGCCCTAAGTTGGCGGGGGTATGCCCTGACGTGGGTCCCTTGCTCACTTTGCCACTGGATTCAAGCAAGCCTGGCTGATGACGGCTGGAATGCCAGAAACCGGTCCTAGGATGCTTGTTTCCGGTCCAGGGAAGACATGGCTTGGCAGTTCGGGCTGGACTGTTCCCATGAGGCACAGGGTCAGACTGATTTGCATATGGCCATGTCTGAACTGGGGTGGTGGAGTGAGCTAAAGAATGATGATGGATTAAACCCAGATCAGTTGACTGGGGGTGAGTGTTTGATTGGCTCAAGCGTTCCGTCCATCATCCTCTTTTGTATCGCTTTGTTCGCCCTAAGTTGGCGGGGGTATGCCCAGACGTGGGTCCCTTGCTCACTTTGCCACTGGATTCAAGCAAGCCTGGCTGATGACGGCTGGAATGCCAGAAACCGGTCCTAGGATGCTTGTTTCCGGTCCAGGGAAGACATGGCTTGGCAGTTCGGGCTGGACTGTTCCCATGAGGCACAGGGTCAGACTGATTTGCATATGGCCATGTCTGAACTGGGGTGGTGGAGTGAGCTAAAGAATGATGATGGATTAAACCCAGATCAGTTGACTGGGGGTGAGTGTTTGATTGGCTCAAGCGTTCCGTCCATCATCCTCTTTTGTATCGCTTTGTTCGCCCTAAGTTGGCGGGGGTATGCCCAGACGTGGGTCCCTTGCTCACTTTGCCACTGGATTCAAGCAAGCCTGGCTGATGACGGCTGGAATGCCAGAAACCGGTCCTAGGATGCTTGTTTCCGGTCCAGGGAAGACATGGCTTGGCAGTTCGGGCTGGACTGTTCCCATGAGGCACAGGGTCAGACTGATTTGCATATGGCCATGTCTGAACTGGGGTGGTGGAGTGAGCTAAAGAATGATGATGGATTAAACCCAGATCAGTTGACTGGGGGTGAGTGTTTGATTGGCTCAAGCGTTCCGTCCATCATCCTCTTTTGTATCGCTTTGTTCGCCCTAAGTTGGCGGGGGTATGCCCAGACGTGGGTCCCTTGCTCACTTTGCCACTGGATTCAAGCAAGCCTGGCTGATGACGGCTGGAATGCCAGAAACCGGTCCTAGGATGCTTGTTTCCGGTCCAGGGAAGACATGGCTTGGCAGTTCGGGCTGGACTGTTCCCATGAGGCACAGGGTCAGACTGATTTGCATATGGCCATGTCTGAACTGGGGTGGTGGAGTGAGCTAAAGAATGATGATGGATTAAACCCAGATCAGTTGACTGGGGGTGAGTGTTTGATTGGCTCAAGCGTTCCGTCCATCATCCTCTTTTGTATCGCTTTGTTCGCCCTAAGTTGGCGGGGGTATGCCCAGACGTGGGTCCCTTGCTCACTTTGCCACTGGATTCAAGCAAGCCTGGCTGATGACGGCTGGAATGCCAGAAACCGGTCCTAGGATGCTTGTTTCCGGTCCAGGGAAGACATGGCTTGGCAGTTCGGGCTGGACTGTTCCCATGAGGCACAGGGTCAGACTGATTTGCATATGGCCATGTCTGAACTGGGGTGGTGGAGTGAGCTAAAGAATGATGATGGATTAAACCCAGATCAGTTGACTGGGGGTGAGTGTTTGATTGGCTCAAGCGTTCCGTCCATCATCCTCTTTTGTATCGCTTTGTTCGCCCTAAGTTGGCGGGGGTATGCCCAGACGTGGGTCCCTTGCTCACTTTGCCACTGGATTCAAGCAAGCCTGGCTGATGACGGCTGGAATGCCAGAAACCGGTCCTAGGATGCTTGTTTCCGGTCCAGGGAAGACATGGCTTGGCAGTTCGGGCTGGACTGTTCCCATGAGGCACAGGGTCAGACTGATTTGCATATGGCCATGTCTGAACTGGGGTGGTGGAGTGAGCTAAAGAATGATGATGGATTAAACCCAGATCAGTTGACTGGGGGTGAGTGTTTGATTGGCTCAAGCGTTCCGTCCATCATCCTCTTTTGTATCGCTTTGTTCGCCCTAAGTTGGCGGGGTATGCCCAGACGTGGGTCCCTTGCTCACTTTGCCACTGGATTCAAGCAAGCCTGGCTGATGACGGCTGGAATGCCAGAAACCGGTCCTAGGATGCTTGTTTCCGGTCCAGGGAAGACATGGCTTGGCAGTTCGGGCTGGACTGTTCCCATGAGGCACAGGGTCAGACTGATTTGCATATGGCCATGTCTGAACTGGGGTGGTGGAGTGAGCTAAAGAATGATGATGGATTAAACCCAGATCAGTTGACTGGGGGTGAGTGTTTGATTGGCTCAAGCGTTCCGTCCATCATCCTCTTTTGTATCGCTTTGTTCGCCCTAAGTTGGCGGGGGTATGCCCAGACGTGGGTCCCTTGCTCACTTTGCCACTGGATTCAAGCAAGCCTGGCTGATGACGGCTGGAATGCCAGAAACCGGTCCTAGGATGCTTGTTTCCGGTCCAGGGAAGACATGGCTTGGCAGTTCGGGCTGGACTGTTCCCATGAGGCACAGGGTCAGACTGATTTGCATATGGCCATGTCTGAACTGGGAGTGGTGGAGTGAGCTAAAGAATGATGATGGATTAAACCCAGATCAGTTGACTGGGGGTGAGTGTTTGATTGGCTCAAGCGTTCCGTCCATCATCCTCTTTTGTATCGCTTTGTTCGCCCTAAGTTGGCGGGGGTATGCCCAGACGTGGGTCCCTTGCTCACTTTGCCACTGGATTCAAGCAAGCCTGGCTGATGACGGCTGGAATGCCAGAAACCGGTCCTAGGATGCTTGTTTCCGGTCCAGGGAAGACATGGCTTGGCAGTTCGGGCTGGACTGTTCCCATGAGGCACAGGGTCAGACTGATTTGCATATGGCCATGTCTGAACTGGGGTGGTGGAGTGAGCTAAAGAATGATGATGGATTAAACCCAGATCAGTTGACTGGGGGTGAGTGTTTGATTGGCTCAAGCGTTCCGTCCATCATCCTCTTTTGTATCGCTTTGTTCGCCCTAAGTTGGCGGGGGTATGCCCAGACGTGGGTCCCTTGCTCACTTTGCCACTGGATTCAAGCAAGCCTGGCTGATGACGGCTGGAATGCCAGAAACCGGTCCTAGGATGCTTGTTTCCGGTCCAGGGAAGACATGGCTTGGCAGTTCGGGCTGGACTGTTCCCATGAGGCACAGGGTCAGACTGATTTGCATATGGCCATGTCTGAACTGGGGTGGTGGAGTGAGCTAAAGAATGATGATGGATTAAACCCAGATCAGTTGACTGGGGGTGAGTGTTTGATTGGCTCAAGCGTTCCGTCCATCATCCTCTTTTGTATCGCTTTGTTCGCCCTAAGTTGGCGGGGGTATGCCCAGACGTGGGTCCCTTGCTCACTTTGCCACTGGATTCAAGCAAGCCTGGCTGATGACGGCTGGAATGCCAGAAACCGGTCCTAGGATGCTTGTTTCCGGTCCAGGGAAGACATGGCTTGGCAGTTCGGGCTGGACTGTTCCCATGAGGCACAGGGTCAGACTGATTTGCATATGGCCATGTCTGAACTGGGGTGGTGGAGTGAGCTAAAGAATGATGATGGATTAAACCCAGATCAGTTGACTGGGGGTGAGTGTTTGATTGGCTCAAGCGTTCCGTCCATCATCCTCTTTTGTATCGCTTTGTTCGCCCTAAGTTGGCGGGGGTATGCCCAGACGTGGGTCCCTTGCTCACTTTGCCACTGGATTCAAGCAAGCCTGGCTGATGACGGCTGGAATGCCAGAAACCGGTCCTAGGATGCTTGTTTCCGGTCCAGGGAAGACATGGCTTGGCAGTTCGGGCTGGACTGTTCCCATGAGGCACAGGGTCAGACTGATTTGCATATGGCCATGTCTGAACTGGGGTGGTGGAGTGAGCTAAAGAATGATGATGGATTAAACCCAGATCAGTTGACTGGGGGTGAGTGTTTGATTGGCTCAAGCGTTCCGTCCATCATCCTCTTTTGTATCGCTTTGTTCGCCCTAAGTTGGCGGGGGTATGCCCAGACGTGGGTCCCTTGCTCACTTTGCCACTGGATTCAAGCAAGCCTGGCTGATGACGGCTGGAATGCCAGAAACCGGTCCTAGGATGCTTGTTTCCGGTCCAGGGAAGACATGGCTTGGCAGTTCGGGCTGGACTGTTCCCATGAGGCACAGGGTCAGACTGATTTGCATATGGCCATGTCTGAACTGGGGTGGTGGAGTGAGCTAAAGAATGATGATGGATTAAACCCAGATCAGTTGACTGGGGGTGAGTGTTTGATTGGCTCAAGCGTTCCGTCCATCATCCTCTTTTGTATCGCTTTGTTCGCCCTAAGTTGGCGGGGGTATGCCCAGACGTGGGTCCCTTGCTCACTTTGCCACTGGATTCAAGCAAGCCTGGCTGATGACGGCTGGAATGCCAGAAACCGGTCCTAGGATGCTTGTTTCCGGTCCAGGGAAGACATGGCTTGGCAGTTCGGGCTGGACTGTTCCCATGAGGCACAGGGTCAGACTGATTTGCATATGGCCATGTCTGAACTGGGGTGGTGGAGTGAGCTAAAGAATGATGATGGATTAAACCCAGATCAGTTGACTGGGGGTGAGTGTTTGATTGGCTCAAGCGTTCCGTCCATCATCCTCTTTTGTATCGCTTTGTTCGCCCTAAGTTGGCGGGGGTATGCCCAGACGTGGGTCCCTTGCTCACTTTGCCACTGGATTCAAGCAAGCCTGGCTGATGACGGCTGGAATGCCAGAAACCGGTCCTAGGATGCTTGTTTCCGGTCCAGGGAAGACATGGCTTGGCAGTTCGGGCTGGACTGTTCCCATGAGGCACAGGGTCAGACTGATTTGCATATGGCCATGTCTGAACTGGGGTGGTGGAGTGAGCTAAAGAATGATGATGGATTAAACCCAGATCAGTTGACTGGGGGTGAGTGTTTGATTGGCTCAAGCGTTCCGTCCATCATCCTCTTTTGTATCGCTTTCCTGTCATCAAGCAACCTGACACAAGTTCTGATAGGATAGCTCCCACGATGATTCAAACTACATCTGATCCACCCGAGACCACCAGACAAGAGACACAAACCCTCTATTCATCCAAACTTTAAAGTGATACCTAAAACAGCAATAATGAAAACTCCCTTTTTATTCTACTGCACTACTGACCTTAAAGGAGACAAAGATAACTGCCTCTGAAACACAACATCCTCCTCCTGTGACTCACCCGTCAGAGTGAATCCAAAGCAATAAGGATCCGGAGCCTCAGAATAACGATAAAACGCGAGATGATCAGGAACTAGAACCAGAGCCTGGTGGTACTCTTCCAAAAACAAACACCAGCGCCTCAATAGAAGAAAGATGAATCCCACGCCTACAAGCAATAGTCAAGCTCTGGTCGGTTTGTGATTTCCTTGGGGAAACACTGGGTAAACGGATGAAGGTAAGCCCTCGCCTCATATTCTTTGGACTAAACCAAGAAGAAGAAGAACAGCTTAACACAGTCAGTCTCAAGTTTATGTTTTATGTGATCTTGTTGGCAAGGCGTGAGATCTGTAGGCTATGGAAATCTGAAAGTCCTCCATCTTTTACCGAGTGTCTTAAGAGTATAATCTATACAAGTGAGTCTGATATGGCCTGTGATCCAAGGAGCAAAGATAAGATCTGGGCTCCATTGATAGAGTGGAGAGAGAAGGCAAGTGGGTCCAATGATTAAGCCAAATATGCTGTCGGTCCTGGCCTCTCCTATTCCTCTGTGGTCTTCGTATGCGAAGGAGATGGAAGTGGAAAACAGCAGTATTCTTATGGGGTACTACTCTTCCTCCCTCTTTGGTTCTTCCCCTCATGGTGTTAGAGGAGTGAGAGTGACCCTAGCAAGAGTTGGCAGAATGAGGACAAAAAAAAAAAAAACCTATGGTGAACAAAAACAAGAAACAATTACAGGTTTTAGAAAGGCTTTCAGGCACCTATCAAATAAAGCTCAAAGAGAGTTTTTGCACAAGCACTGGTGAATGCAAAACCTAATCACACCCTCTCTGAAAATGACACCATAGTTAATTCTGCCTCTTTAACTGCGGAAATCAATGCATCTCCCTTCAACACTAAGGTGCTGAACCTCCAAATCAGACCATCTCTGAAAGAGACAACATCGAAAGACTGTCAGGCTTACTAGTGGTTCTAAAAAGACTCTCCAAAACTAAGTCGAGTGAGCCTCTAAATAAGACCTTGTCTGAAAACGATAACTTCAAAAGACTTATATTCAGAGGCAGAGGTAAAAATACCTATTGGTAAGGTAATTGACCTCCCAAATTTGAAAATGAAAGTATGGAAAGAAAGTCATGCTATGCCTGAGAAGTCACTGAGAGTGTCTGCAAAACCAAAGTGCTTAAAGCTATCAATCAGTCTCTCTCTGAAAATGGCAGCTTAGAAAGACCACCATGCTTGGAGGTAAGTCACTGAGAGTCCATCTAAGGCTAAGGCGCTTAAACAGACAAGTCAGACCCTCTTACAAAATGACAGCATGGGAACGCCATCATGCTCGGTGGAGGACGTCTACGAGATTCTTTCCAATGCTAAGATGATTCAACATCTAAATGACGCCGTCTCTGAAAATTATGCTTAGAAAAAACACTAAGCTGATAGGCAGAATTCGGTAAGAGTCAAACTTAGAACAAATGCAACAGAACTTTCAAAACTAACAGCCTCTGAATTTCATAAGTTAGTCAACTTCATCCTAAATAAAGAAACGTCAAGTCACCTCCTGCTGGACCAAAAAAATCTTCTTTTAACTATATGTATTCCTTAGAATCTTTTAAACAAAGCCATGTACAAACTTCTCTAAAAACTTCCAATACTAGAATTTCTCATAAATAGGGTTAAAAATGACCTACATAGCATACCTTTAGCAAACAATCAAGTTGAGCTAAGTCTGCCCAAAGATGTATATGACT
The DNA here is from genome assembly GCA_963921515.1 of Calotriton arnoldi. Taxonomy (NCBI): domain Eukaryota; kingdom Metazoa; phylum Chordata; class Amphibia; order Caudata; family Salamandridae; genus Calotriton; species Calotriton arnoldi. The sequence goes on from CAWUFW010001964.1 coordinate 2,395,191, forward strand.
CGAATAGGCACATGCCATTCACTACAAACTCTTGCACTGCTACCAGCACTATGGCCATATATGCTCCCAGCAACTTCTAGGAAAGACTTGGGCCAAGCTCTTATTATACCAAAGCAGAACTATTGCAGGTCTTTAATGGCGGACCTCCCCACACACCCAGTACATAAAGTACTGTTAGTACAAAACACGCAGCCCGGACCATTATAGGACAAAGCAGAAGTGCATCTATCTTGAATCACCTGCGACAACTGCACTGGCTACCTACTGCCCAGAGAGGCCTCTTTACGGCACTCTGTTTCTGCTATGAAACACTGTATTTCACAATATCTGGTTCATACATGGCCATCATGATCAAAGTGCCAACATTTGTTCAATGTACCGAAATACAAAAAAAACAGACTGGGAGGTCAATCACTGTCCGTATTGAGGGCCAAGGCATGGAATGACGTGCCCATCTCTGATCCTGCCCAAGCAAATTACGAACGCTTTTGGAAAGGACTGAAATTTAATCTGTTTACTAAATAACATCTCTTCCTGCCTGCTCGCTATTCCTTCCTTTTGTGGTAGAGTGGTTTAAGAGGTGCTGGAACACCTCTTTCTGAGGGTGTGTGCGCTAAATAAATACATCATTCACTCACTCATTCATTCATATTCTACTCAGCAAAGATTGCTTAATGGCAAGTACGTACCATATGCAAGCTAAAGTACTCGGCCTCACCTCAAGACCATCAGACGTTATTGCAGTCCCTAGTTCTTCCTACTGAGCTGCCCTTCCCATAGGCATCCCAACAACTAATGTTTTTTTGTCCTAAAAGCAGTTCTGAACTCAGCAGTGACTCGAATGGAAATGACTGATCACATTTTTCCAGTTCCAACATCACTAAACAAGCTTCTGATTGACAAACCATGCATACTTAGAACTGCATGCGTCACTTGCAAAGCTTTACTTACATCATCACTCTCTGACATACCTGTGAAAGAATTGAAGCATCTTGGGTAAAAACAGGCCCTCAAGGATGTAAGACATTCCACAATTTAAGAAACAAAACACTCTCAGCGAATCCTTTGCTGGTGCTGCTCCAATGATCTGGATTCTGGAACAGCACTCAGAACAACAACCTTATGCATAGCCTTAAAGAAAAGGATGCAAAAGTTCAAGTTAAAAAGTCCTATCGATTGAGAGAGGAACAACTCCAGAGTTCTAGCTCACCCTGGCTAATTATCAGCAAGAAAAAGCTCAGCAAAGGATGTGTGGAAAGCCCTTTCCTCCCACAACAGAAATGAAGCTACTCATGATGAAAAGAAATACTTCAAGAAGCCAATTGATTACCCCTTTTACTTGTATTTTGTATGTTGTTTAGGTTGTTTGAAAATATATATATTGGTTATCTGTTTTAATATTTGTAAAGCGCTGTGATGTGAAAACAGTGACAAAGGAAAGAAGCAGGGATGAAAAAGAATTTGCAAGCGTGAGATAAGGAGACAGGAAGTGTAGGGTGGTGGGAAAAGAAGCACGAAAAACGTCGGCGCCCTTTACTTAGTTTTTTTTTACAAATTAAACAGCATATCCGTGCCATACTGCAATAGCAGAAACAGAACGACTGAAATGCATCAGAGCTCGGCAGAAGCCTACTCTTTCCACTATCCCCCTCCCCCCCCCTCCAGCGCTCTCTCTTTCTCGTGTGTGTGAATGAACGGGGGAGGGCGAGGCAGGCCGAGCCTCGCTCCAGACTGGATACTGTGTGCATGCATGCGGGGTCATTAAACATTAATGAGGGGTAAATGTGGGAGGCGGGGGAGCGGGGTGTCTATCAGGGTCAGACTCATTAATCACCAGCTGCGAAGGCTGCAACCCTCCGATGAAATGAAAGTAGACAGGTGGGGTGGGGTGCTCAAATCCCCTCCCCCCTCCCATCCGTACCCTTTTGTGTTAGACCCGGGTCTCCACTCCAGGCAAAGGCACATCAAAGGGCATGGACTTGTGTCCTCATGAGGGCGTGGCTGTAGTGAAGCAGGTGCAGTGGTACCGGGGCTTAGGGGTCTGAGGGGCCCATTGCACCCCAATTATAGCTGTTAGTTTTTTTTTTACTACCAAACCAGTGGATGGGAGCCATTTCCCTTGCGTGCATTAAGGCCCATGACGTCCTTACTATGCCAACGCTCCTCTCTCCACCATCAAGAGGGTCTAAAACCTACCAAAAACACGTTTGGTCTGAGGTTGGCTCCAGGCTGCTGACTGATGGGGTGGGATGGGAGTGTTTCCTTCCTACGACAACACACGCGTAACACGGGCCCCTGCACGCCCTGGGGCGCTGTGGGGACACCAAGCCTTCTTCATGGCCCCTAGCCCTTTAGGGGGTCCCCAATCAGGTCTAGGCCAATTAATATCTGTGCTATATGAGAGAACCAGGGCCCCTCATTACATTCTTCAGGGGGGCCCATCATTTTGTGTCACACCACTGTACGCCAGCATCACCTTCTGACATCCGTAGACTGCACCACCTGCCCCTGGAGCCACACACACATTCCACCTCTGTCTCTCAATGGCATGCACACCTTCCTGCTGCTCCCATTGAGGGTGACAGGCCCCACACCCGGCTCTGCCCAGACCCTGAATCCCGACCACCATATATAGATGTGCTGATGATACTCAATCTTCACCCCTGTGCCTGCTGTGACTTCCAGGTGGGGCAGCACCTGTCGCTCCAGACCTGAACAATACGATCTATAGAACGCTGGGCGGGCTCTAGGGCAGTGCGACTGGTGCGGCCTCACTGGGCGATGACCTGGGGAGGGGGTGCTGACCTCAGGTGGTGCACTGTGTTTAGCAATAACTCACGATTTAAAAACGCCTTCAGCAGTGTTCCTTGTGTCCAGTTTTCAGGCAGCATTAAAAATGCCAAAATAACTCTTGTCATTAATGTTCCCGGCAGAGAGAGAGAGAGATCAGAGTTGTTTGTGTCTAGGGGCAGTTTTGACTCACCATAAAGTAGCGCAGAGGGTTAATATGCCTGCTGCAAAGAACACGTACCGTGCAGATCACAGATCTGTATTTTATGTGGATAGCTGAGTGGATTACTGCTTTTGTCACAGAGATCCTTTTGTTACAGCAGTTCATAAAATACAACCCTAATATAGAACAGTGACTGTTACCGACTGTCATCAAAGAGCTGCATGCAAACTGCAAAAAGTAGGTTAGGACGTTCTGTTTTTCCCCCAGTCTTTCATTATCTATTCCTAACATTGCTGAAAAGTGTTTATTTGGGTAGATATGCATTCTTATGAGTAAAGTCAGCCTTTACCAGTGCTTTAAAACAAATCAAATGTATGTGAGAGAGAGGCTATGGAGAGATGAGGGGCAGTTTTGCCTAGTGGTTGTGAGGGAATCCGTGGTGGTTGTCATGGGGCGCCAAAAATGATTGTCGCACCGGGCGCCAACAGCTCTAAAGTGGCCCAGTGCGTCATCCTCCGCGAGCCCAGCCTCTCTCTCATACACGAAAGATCATGGCTTCTGGTCAGCGGCAATTACCTGACCTTGATAGATGATGTCCGCCCTGAACAGAGACCGAGCCCTCTGCTAAGAGACCCCTCTACCTCTACATGGCTAGGCAGACAAGAAATGGGGCCCATTGGCATAGTAAGGGCACCATGATCCCTGATGCAAGCAGGAGAATTGGGCCCCATTGGTTTTGTAGTGAACAAAACAAACAGCCACTAATTGGAGCGAAGTGAGTGCCACTGAACATGCCAGAACCTAGCACATTACTACGACCCTCATGGAGGTCCCCAAAGCACGAACAGACCGGGGGTGTAGGGTGGGTTCCCTTACAAGCACATTGCTCCTTGGTTCGTACTGACAGGAAGGGAAGGAGTGTGGGCTCTGTCACTGCACGGACTCCGAAGCATTCAGGGTTGCTCAGTGAGTTGATCTACAGTGATCTACAAGTTATGAGTTTGAGGCCAGGAAAGGCTGACTCAGTCATCCACCCACCCACAGAGATGTGGGTAGTTTTCGTACCTTTTTATTGGATGATGGTAAACATGCGTTATTTACGCTGTTGCTGAGAAGCAACGTAAGTGTGGTATGGAGCGAAATATGTAACAAAATAAGGTGGACAGGTGGAGCCCTGCCACAGCCCCCCTCACTTCTAAAACATGGACAGGGTGGGATGGAGGGGCACCCCTATCCTGATGCAGCTACCACATCAGTAGTGCAGGAGACATTAATAATGCACCTGGGGTTAACCTGCTCCGCTGCTCACCTCCCGCACCCTCCGCGCTGTCCTGGATCCAGGGCTTGACCTGTAGCCTCTTTCTTATCCCTCTCAGCTTTTCTTACATACCATCCCTGAGAGTCCACCTTCCCACCTTTCTGCCCCTCCTTATCCTACTACCTTTGTTTTTCCTTCTGTGCCATTATTTGCATTTTTCCTTTTTACGCTGATTTTGTTTTGGTTTTTACTTTTGATATTTATGTACTTATATTTAGGATTTTAGTCTTAAATGTATACATTTCTTTTTAAGTGAATATGCATTTCATATTATTTATTGTATTATTCATTTTTTGTCAATGTTTGAAACAGTGATTATGGTATTGAATTGTTTCTTTTATTCTTTGGTGTCCCTTTTTTCCTTTGTTTTTCTTTTCTTTTCTTCTTTTCTCCATCCTTTACTTCATTCTCTTCTTGATTTCTTATTCCTATTGCATATTTTATTCATGATAACATGTTTTCCTGTTTTTGGATTGATATGTTTGTTTTTCGATGTTTTTGTATGTTTTGGAAAACAATTCTCAATAAAGAAATGTGAGACAAAAAAAGGGAATACCTGTTCTGCGTATATTCCCAGCAAGGGGATGATTATTATTTTTGATGTTTTGTTATTCTTATTGTAGTTGTTACTATATTATGTTGTAATTATTATTGTTATTATTAGTAGCAGTAGTATCAGCAGCATCAGTATTGTGTATGTCTTTGGTCACCCTCCCCTCCCTGCACGCCCTCTCCTCATTTTCTCTGCTCTTCATTAAGGTGGAAAGGCTAAATGGAATCCAGTTCACAGGGCTCCCTCAGTTTAAGGTAGATTACAGTCTGTAATATGATCATTAATGTGCTATTGTTGTGCTACGAGTGTCATATTACCAAGGCTGGGGGTGGGACCCTCACGTGAACAAGGCCTGGCATGCTTCAGGCGGAAGAGCCATCTTAGCACAAGAACTAGTGTGGGTGTTTACAGCCAGAGACCCGAGCAGTGCTAAATTTATGCCGGGAGGTGCTAGAGGTGGGCACCAACACTCATTTTTAGGTCAAAGCCTACCAAACAGCGTAGCTGTCTGGTTTGCTTACGGCTTCTTGTGGGCATTCTGAAAGCTTCCCGGGGAATGCATTCTGTCCATTGCTGACCATTGGCTTTGTGCTTTGTAACTCACATTTACTTGCTTTCTATTTGGTGGGTTCATGTGTTTTAGACTGTCCAGCTTGAGTTCGTCCGTCCTGTGGAGCATTCCTTGTTTACTCTTGTTTAGGGTATCCATTTTCTGTAAACAGGCCTATAAATCTTGTTCTTATCTTGTCACATTTGCTGTGTATTCAAGACAGAGGTCAAATGTCAGGCTCTGTCTTCCACAGGAGCTTGGGGTTTGCTCAGGGCCGGACTGGGAACAGAAACCGGCCCTGGCAAACTGCTCAGCCGGCCCCCCCTGAGGTGAGGGGGAGTGCAGCTGAGCAGAGGGCTGACTGCGGGTCCCTGGGCAGTGGCCCGCACTGCCCATGCCCAGCGCCGGCCCTGTATTTGTCTGACTGCAAAGGTCCTTCTGCGTGTGTTTGTTGTGAAGGTGCCAGGATACAATAAAGTGCACAAACAGGTCCTCAGAGCATGAAGTCTGAAGGCCTTTGTGTGGGGTCTTCTATAATTCTGGTGGCGTGCCTAGAACACGTCTGAGATTAGTTTATTATACACCATTATGCCCTGCATCTATTTTTATACAGTGTTGAGATGTGTAATCTGGACCCAGAAGGAGAATGTCTGTTCATACAAAAATGGTTGATTGCTCAGGTGTGGGACTGAGGATGTCTAGGGGTTGTGGGAAGCATGTCAGGGGAGATAATGTTTATGTGGTGTGAGAAGTTGGCCTGGTATATGCTGTTCACTAATTAAAGTGGACACCTTGCACCAGGGCAAATCGACTCTTATGGTAGATAGGTTTAAGACAACCTTTTAAAGAAAGCTATCCTAGTGGTAGCTGTGGAGAGCAGCCTTCAGGCTAAGTCTCGGAGGAATGTAAAGCAGCTTGTTTTACCATATAATCTCTTGAATCACCAAATGAAAAGACACCACACAGGTATATATATCAAATATATATGTATTTATTTCTAAATAACTCTCTACTAATCTCTTTATGAGATTAGAAGACAAACATATGCACAAATCAACGTTTCACAATAAGTTAAGCACAAAATATGGCTGGGGCCCTAGGGGCGTACCAGACCATATACTAAGTAAGAGACTTAGAAACAACGACTTGCAAGGAGACAAGGCCTAGGGCCTTCAGAAGTGCTGGGGCCTCACGAAACCACCCAAGGCAGGTAAGTAAAGGACCCACGGGGGACGCGTGCAGTGTGGATACACAGGCGCGAATCGCCGTTAACTTCAATGGGGCAAGTCGCGGTTGGAAATAAAGAGTTTTAGGATACTTCGGGAGAACCTACAAGCAAGTCACTTACAGGGTAAGTAGTTCTAGGGCCCACACCCACAGGAGCACCGTAGTGCTGGAGTTACCTCACCCAGGGAAGCCGGGTGCACAGGTGTCCTTTGGTGTCGGGTCGCGGCGTCGTTTTCAATGGCGAACAAAGAAGACTTGCTGCTTGCGGGAGCTGAAGAAGTGTCCAGTGGAATCCAAGCCTGGATTCTGAAGAAGGATGACCTGAAAGCAGAGGGGACAGTGTTCAAAGTCACTAGGCAGTGACTCGGGGCAAGGAAGATGGATGCCCACCGTCGTCGGTTGATTCAGGTCGGTTGCGGGTGCCTTGACTCTTCAGCCACGTGGTCCAGGAGGTGTCGACGACGACCAGGAGCTGGATTCTGTGTGTCCCTCGACGTCTGCAGCTGACTGCGGTGTCGGCAACTCGATTGGAGCCAACAAGCCTTGGCAGCAGCAAGTCTCGGGGAGATGAAGAAAAGTCGATGGCGCAGACCAGCAAGGTCTGTGGAACTCACCCAGCGAGGGTAAGTCAGGGCAGGCCTGGAGCAACCAGGGGAGCCCTTTGGTTTCTTTAAGAAGTCTTCTGGGGACCCACAAGCCGGCGGGCAAGGGATCGCGAAGACACCTCGGGCGGAATCACTCAACAGGGGCCCACGGTCACTCGGGACGGTGTAGGCCTCTGATCTTCGAGAGGGATTCCTGCTGGAGGTCGGGACCACACGTGGTCTAAAGCACAAGTTCGTAGAACGTTGTGAAGGGGTTGCACTCGACAATAGTGCACGGTACCCAGGGGTCGCGGTTCCTCGTTACTCGTGGGGTCCACTTGCCTCAGCTTCGCTGGGGACTCACGATGGCCTGGGAGAGGTCAGGAAATCCACTTCTTGGGCTGCAGGGACTTCGGACTCCGGCGGGAGCGGCGTAGTTTGCGACCGTCGTTGTCGTTTTTGGTGCCTGCCAAGCAGGGAGTCACTCCTTGACTCCAAGGGAGATTCTTCTGTCTTCCAAAGGTAGTGGAACGTCGAAGGGCCAGGATTCTTCTGTAGAGCGTCATCCAGGGGTTATCTGCTTTGCAATGGCAAGGTTCCCCCTCTTATACTAAAAAGAGGGGATGGACTAGCTCTATGACCCCACCTATGGGAGGGTCAAGGGAGGGGTGGCTACACCCACTTCCCTTTGTCCAGTTTCGCGCCAGAGCAGGGGCAGGTAGCCCCTGAGCTGGTTTGAACTGGCATATGCACAGAGGAGCCTTCTGCTCCCCCAGTGCAGGACTTCAAAGCACTCTAAGAGTGCACCCACCCAGCCCCAATACACTAAACCCTGTCTGGAAGGTGGTTACACCTCCCTGTGACAGGATGCCTATTGTTGGGCTTCCTCCACTGTGAGTTTCGGTCATCAGCAGGAGGGCAGCCCAGTGTCTGTGACTGGTGGCATCCATTTTGTGATGCCAGGGCTCTTTAGGATTCTACCGCGTTTCCACAGCAGGCACATGTCTTATCCCTCTAGAAGGGTGGAATGCTACCCCCGCCGCCAAGATTGGCGGGGGGTAGTATTCCAAGATGTTTGACACCAAACACGACATGTTTTGATGCAGCCATTCCAAAGTTAGCATTTACCGCGAGGATATAATGCACTTAAGAGTATATGGTTTAACCGCATCCACAAACAGCACCAGAGAATGGACTCTGAGAACTGCAGAGGGGCCCTGCTCATGCAGAGGCACCCCCTCACATAGAAGCCAAGCACCCTGCCCTCAGGATTGATAGGGCCTGCCTTAGGGGTGACTGATAGGTTTATATGTGTGTGCAAGAGAGATATAGGAAACCTATATCTCAGTGAGGAGTGCTAGCACCACCTCACCCAGGCTGCAGTAGCAGGCCTGTGGTGTCAGATTTAGACTGCTTCCCAGGGGTGGCATAACACATGCTGCAGCCCCTGGTAGGCCTGTGAAGTACCTATGCCCTTGGCACCTAAGGTACCATATACTAGGGACTCATACGGCACCACAGTATCCAATCACTAGTGCACCTAGAGTGCACTCCATGTCGTTTAGAGAGAGCAGATAGACTGGGGCCCTGAATAGCAGGGTCCCAGTCCAACTAAGTCATAAACCAGCAAAACACCATAAAAAAGTGGGGGCAACCATATAGTCAGATTCCACCTTCCTACATAACCCCCCAAACGAAAGGAGATAAGGCTAACCTTGGCCAGTTGAGCCTTTATTGACTAAGTGGCCATATAAGGAAGCACCTGCACTAGCATGGTTGCCCCCTGTCTTATGGTCCACTAAGCAATCCCTCACCCTAAGGGTATGAGAGGGTCTCCACCATGGGGAATCACTACCTGTGGTGTGCTTTGGTAAAGTACCAGACTGGTGAGGTGTCTGAGTAGGGAAGTGTGGCCCTAGGAATGTTGGCCTCAGCTTTCTCAGCTCACTGGTCACCATGTATGCCTGTCTTTCCATGACTGAGTGGTACTCTGCTCTAAGGGTCAACCTTTGACTGCCTACAGCCGGGGGTTGGGTCCCTTTGGGTGGAACACTGGAGGGACATGGCATGTTTGGAACCTTTTGGTCCCAGGTTTGCCCTTGCCTAACAGAGTCCTTCTGGGGAGGTCCCTACATAAAGGTATGGGGGATCCCTCAGTGGGTTGAGGAATTTCTACCTGGCTAGGGCTACTAGCCTGGATGCCCCTAATCTGCTGATGGGGGTTCCTCTGGACAGGGGGCCCTGGGGGTCCACTGACCTCCCTGACCTCTGCAGCCCTGGGCTGACTGAGGCAGGGTAGAGAGGGGCAGGTTACCTGCTCCAGACTGGGTACCACCTTGTAAGGGTCCTCTGCCATCAGGGGGTGGCCAGGCCAGGCCTGACTACCTCTGTGGCAGTTCCTTCACTAGGGGTAGGGTCAGTTCCCTGAGGAGGCTGACCCTTACCTACTGTCTGGAGGGAAGAAGACTTTTCTTCAACCCTTGTGCTCTCTTCTGGGGGAGAGTGGGCCATTCTTCCAGGCTCCATCTCTCCAAAATCTTGGGCTGGGGCTGTGGCCATCACAGCGCCACTAACCTTTACAGGGACACCCAACATCTTCAGATGGGTTTGGTGTTCAATTTCAGCCCAGGCTGAAATTTCCAGATCATTGCCCATCAGGCAATCTACAGGTAAGGTTGGGGACACTGCCACTCTTTTGGGCCTGTGACCCCTCCCAGCTGAGATTGACTATGGCCATGGGGTGATCTGTTCTGACACCATCAATGTTGGTCACCTGGTATTTAAACTCAGGTAAAAGCTGGTGAGGGGGACTAGTTTCCCTGCCACCATGGTGACACTAGCCCCTGTGTCCCTAAATGCCACAGCTTTCTGACCATTAATTATTGGCTCCAGTCTGTACCTGCCCAATGCTGTGGGACCCACGGTAAAGGTGGCAAATCCTATACCACCATCAGAATCTGAGGAGTCTGTTGAGGGGGTCCTGTCTAAACTAGGGCCCACCTCTGTTCCTCTTGCAAAAGCACCTAACTTTTTGGGTGCACTACTCCCAACTGGAGGATTACTACTGGTAGTACCAGGAGGGGTGGTAGTAGTTGTTGGAGGAACATTTTCTTTATTGCCATTCCTGGGACAACTGGGATCAGATTTCCAGTGCCCAGGCTTTTTACAGACATGGCAATAGGGTTTCTTTTCAGGAGAGGAAGGAGTTTGGGACCCACCCCCAGAAGAGGAATTTTGGGGCCCTGTAGTGGACTTATCCTTGGATTTATCCCCACCTTTCTCTTGGGACTTGGTAGAATCTTTCTTGTGGTCACCACCCTGATTCTTAGGCCTTACCCTGGTTCTGACCCATTTGTCTGCCTTCTTTCCCAATTCTTGGGGAGAGGTCAGATCAGAGTCCACCAGGTACTGGTGTAAAAGCTGGTTTTGACAATTATTAAGGATCTGTTCTCTCATCATTAGATTATAAAATCCTTTGAAATCAGTAACCCTACTGCCAACCAGCCAACCCTCCAGAGCCTTGGATGCACAATCTACAAAGTCAGTCCAGTCCTGAGTCTGTGCCTTCTGGGTATCTCTGAACTTCAACCTGTACTGCTCAGTGGTTAAGCCAAACCCATCTATCAGTGCACTCTTCAGGACCTCATAATCATCAGCATCCTCCTCTCTAACAGTGAGGAGCTTGTCTCTTCCTTTATCTGAAAAGGAGAGCCACAAGATTGCTGCCCACTGCTTTTGGGGGACCTGCTGTACTCTACAGGCCCTCTCCATAGCAGTTATCCACTTGTGGATATCATCCCCACTCTGGTAGGGAGGAACAACCTTGCTCAGGTTCCTATGGTCAGGAATATATTCTCTGCCTCTAGGGACACTGTTGCTGCCACCAGGGGTTCTAACCCCTCTTTTCTAGAAGCTCTCTGGATCTCCAGGGCTTCCCTATCCAGTGCCAACTGCTTGGTTCTGAGGGCCACTCTGGCTTCCTCATACTGGAGCAGTTTGCACCTTCTCTCAGAGGAGGTCTCTCTTAAGGGAAAGTATGAGTTCCTCTGCTGGACAAATTCTCTGCCAGAGTGATAAGAGTGGTCAGATTCCCTGGAAGGGGATCTGTGCCTCTCCTCCTCTCTGTCAGTTCTCTTATGGAGAATTCCTCTGTCCTTTTCAGGCCCCTTGGAGCCTGGCCCTTCAATCACAGAGTCTTGGTCATTCTGATTTTCATCATCTGACCCAGATACTATGACTGACCCACCCACTGATTCAAACCCTTTAGCTCCTAGAGCCAATCTAAGGTCATCTGCTGTCAGCAGATCTATCAGGTGGAGTGTTGAGGGACTCTGTCCTAGTCCTCAGGTGTCTGTCAACACACATGGCTCTCAAGTCAGAGAAAGCCATGTCCTTATACTGAGGCTGAGTGGATCCACTGGGTCCACCCTTTAAGGACATTCTAGTGTTGTGCAGTGTTGTACTACCTACACTAGTTTGTGGCCTACTGATCCTAGCTTGAGCTGTGGAAAGGGTGTGCTATCCCTTGGCACACAGCTCTAAGTTCAGTAGAACTTATTGATACTAAGCTTGACTTTATATGTACCTTGAGTACCTATAATGGTTTTCAGTTAGTAATTCAAATAGAGATTTTCTGGTAAAACAATGGCAAGCTGGAATCCCACACGCTGCCCACCAATGTGAGAAGTTGGCCTGGTATATGCTGTTCACTAATTAAAGTGGACACCTTGCACCAGGGCAAATCGACTCTTATGGTAGATAGGTTTAAGACAACCTTTTAAAGAAAGCTATCCTAGTAGTAGCTGTGGAGAGCAGCCTTCAGGCTAAGTCTCGGAGGAATATAAAGCAGCTTGTTTTACCATATAATCTCTTGAATCACCAAATGAAAAGACACCACACAGGTATATATATCAAATATATATGTATTTATTTCTAAATAACTCTCTACTAATCTCTTTATGAGATTAGAAGACAAACATATGCACAAATCAACGTTTCACAATAAGTTAAGCACAAAATATGGCTGGGGCCCTAGGGGCGTACCAGACCATATACTAAGAAAGAGACTTAGAAACAACGACTTGCAAGGAGACAAGGCCTAGGGCCTTCAGAAGTGCTGGGGCCTCACGAAACCACCCAAGGCAGGTAAGTAAAGGACCCACGGGGGACGCGTGCAGTGTGGATACACAGGCGCGAATCGCCGTTAACTTCAATGGGGCAAGTCGCGGTTGGAAATAAAGAGTTTTAGGATACTTCGGGAGAACCTACAAGCAAGTCACTTACAGGGTAAGTAGTTCTAGGGCCCACACCCACAGGAGCACCGTAGTGCTGGAGTTACCTCACCCAGGGAAGCCGGGTGCACAGGTGTCCTTTGGTGTCGGGTCGCGGCGTCGTTTTCAATGGCGAACAAAGAAGACTTGCTGCTTGCGGGAGCTGAAGAAGTGTCCGGTGGAATCCAAGCCTGGATTCTGAAGAAGGATGACCTGAAAGCAGAGGGGACAGTGTTCAAAGTCACTAGGCAGTGACTCGGGGCAAGGAAGATGGAAGCCCACCGTCGTCGGTTGATTCAGGTCGGTTGCGGGTGCCTTGACTCTTCAGCCACGTGGTCCAGGAGGTGTCGACGACGACCAGGAGCTGGATTCTGTGTGTCCCTCAACGTCTGCAGCTGACTGCGGTGTCGGCAACTCGATTGGAGCCAACAAGCCTTGGCAGCAGCAAGTCTCGGGGAGATGAAGAAAAGTCGATGGCGCAGACCAGCAAGGTCTGTGGAACTCACCCAGCGAGGGTAAGTCAGGGCAGGCCTGGAGCAACCAGGGGAGCCCTTTGGTTTCTTTAAGAAGTCTTCTGGGGACCCACAAGCCGGCGGGCAAGGGATCGCGAAGACACCTCGGGCGGAATCACTCAACAGGGGCCCACGGTCACTCGGGACGGTGTAGGCCTCTGATCTTCGAAGGGATTCCTGCTGGAGGTCGGGACCACACGTGGTCTAAAGCACAAGTTCGTAGAACGTTGTGAAGGGGTTGCACTCGACAATAGTGCACGGTACCCAGGGGTCGCGGTTCCTCGTTACTCGTGGGGTCCACTTGCCTCAGCTTCGCTGGGGACTCACGATGGCCTGGGAGAGGTCAGGAAATCCACTTCTTGGGCTGCAGGGACTTCGGACTCCGGCGGGAGCGGCGTAGTTTGCGACCGTCGTTGTCGTTTTTGGTGCCTGCCAAGCAGGGGAGTCACTCCTTGACTCCAAGGGAGATTCTTCTGTCTTCCAAAGGTAGTGGAACGTCGAAGGGCCAGGATTCTTCTGTAGAGCGTCATCCAGGGGTTATCTGCTTTGCAATGGCAAGGTTCCCCCTCTTATACTAAAAAGAGGGGATGGACTAGCTCTATGACCCCACCTATGGGAGGGTCAAGGGAGGGGGTGGCTACACCCACTTCCCTTTGTCCAGTTTCGCACCAGAGCAGGGGCAGGTAGCCCCTGAGCTGGTTTGAACTGGCATATGCACAGAGGAGCCTTCTGCTCCCCCAGTGCAGGACTTCAAAGCACTCTAAGAGTGCACCCACCCAGCCCCAATACACTAAACCCTGTCTGGAAGGTGGTTACACCTCCCTGTGACAGGATGCCTATTGTTGGGCTTCCTCCACTGTGAGTTTCGGTCATCAGCAGGAGGGCAGCCCAGTGTCTGTGACTGGTGGCATCCATTTTGTGATGCCAGGGCTCTTTAGGATTCTACCGCGTTTCCACAGCAGGCACATGTCTTATCCCTCTAGAAGGGTGGAATGCTACCCCGCCGCCAAGATTGGCGGGGGGTAGTATTCCAAGATGTTTGACACCAAACACGACATGTTTTGATGCAGCCATTCCAAAGTTAGCATTTACCGCGAGGATATAATGCACTTAAGAGTATATGGTTTAACCGCATCCACAAACAGCACCAGAGAATGGACTCTGAGAACTGCAGAGGGGCCCTGCTCATGCAGAGGCACCCCCTCACATAGAAGCCAAGCACCCTGCCCTCAGGATTGATAGGGCCTGCCTTAGGGGTGACTGATAGGTTTATATGTGTGTGCAGGAGAGATATAGGAAACCTATATCTCAGTGAGGGGTGCTAGCACCACCTCACCCAGGCTGCAGTAGCAGGCCTGTGGTGTCAGATTTAGACTGCTTCCCAGGGGTGGCATAACACATGCTGCAGCCCCTGGTAGGCCTGTGAAGTACCTATGCCCTTGGCACCTAAGGTACCATATACTAGGGACTCATACGGCACCACAGTATCCAATCACTAGTGCACCTAGAGTGCACTCCATGTCGTTTAGAGAGAGCAGATAGACTGGGGCCCTGAATAGCAGGGTCCCAGTCCAACTAAGTCATAAACCAGCAAAACACCATAAAAAAGTGGGGCAACCATATAGTCAGATTCCACCTTCCTACATGTGGGCATGCTGTTTTAGATTTTTTTCCTATGATGTAAGAAAGATTTAAACAAATTGTCAACTAAACCATATAAATGATAGCTGGAGCTACAGTTGTATGTTCTCTTACACACAAGAGAGAGATTCCCAGCCCAGAGAGAAGAACAGAAGAAAAATGGGTCATGTAAAGTGCAGTGATTCACGACGACACAATGGGGCCGGCCCAGAAAAGCATTCATGAGTTCATATGGGACTACTAATTTATGTACTCTTACGTGCCCTTGTGAATCAGGCCCGAAATGTACAACTCCCTATTAGCAAAAGTGAAAAGAGAGAGCAACTATTTCTATTTCTACTAACCGTATTATAACTATTTCAAGAATATTAAAATTTTAGATGTTGTAGGGCATATTCACAAAGTCATGTAAGAGCAATTAAAAGAGTACTGCAGGAGTACTTGTTTACTTACTCCTAATTTATCGACCCCTACAGTTTAAATAGTTACAAGTGTTGTGGGGCTGGGAAGGCAATAGGGTGTGGGGAAATTTCTTTTGATCCGTGTAAAAACACAACAAATCTGCATAATCTTATATTTGTATTTGTAAGACCTAGATAGAAGACATGCAGGCAATCCATTGAGATTTAGAAGTTATACCATGCAGTATAAGTCAGTGAAAAGACACCCTGTAATATTTGACCTGCTGCATTTAAACTAGATCTGGGCAAAATTGCAACTATTCTGGAGTGATTTCGTTAATTACGCTTGTGACACTAAATTTTACTAAAAATTACGTGATTACACACATTCTCATAATTAGCCTAATATCATGCAAAAAGGCATCTCCAAGAGCACAGGAACAGCACAGGAACAGAGCGCGAGCTGCTACTGGCTGAGGCTGTTCCTGTTCTGTTGCATTTAGTGCATCCTCTGGTCCATTTTGGATGCAAGGGTGCATTCTGTGTTAAGAAAATAGTGCTAAATGCAGAATTATGCTCCTCATGTAATTCTGCATAATCCCATGTAATTCTGCTCTAATTTTGCATAATTACACTATAACAAATTATCCAAGATTGGTCCACCCCTAATTTAAACTGCACTATTCCCATGTAGGTAGCTCGTAAAACAGAGAAAATGTACCAACCTAGCCCCAACCACAATCAACACTCTATGAACCATGTATTTCAAAAAGGGCATCTTTTTATTATAAATATTAAATTATCCTCGCTCCTCTCCTGACCGCCAATACAATCCACCCTTCTCCCGTCAACCCAATGCCTGCCTCTCTCATTTCTCAGTTGACTCCTCCAAGCAGCCTTCAACAAACTAGAGCACTCTTACTCTTCCGCCTCCCAAAGCTCCTGCAGCATCCAAGTCCTTCTTCTCTCTCCCACCTCTGGCACCAAATCTTGGAATTTTTGCCTCTATGAATGAGAAAAGTATTGCAGTGTCATTTTTCATGCTGGGTCGCCTCCCTTAAATTAGTATTAGTGTCCATGTATGATGTGTCTCCTGCATCACAAATTGAGCACCCTTAGCAGCCGCAAAATCCTTCATCTCTTGCTAAGAGCCTTTTATCTAACACCAATACCGCATCATTTTCATGTCGAAGGTGGAAAGCTGGTGGCAAAATAGCTTAACAAGTAGTGAACTCTTGGCACTGACATCTGCTGTCAGTGTTTAAGTTGTAAAAAAAAAAATGTAAGTGCCAGTCCCAGTTTTGTTTTTAGGAGGCTGAGCATGCAAATGGTGGAGGATGGGGTTCTGGCCTTACTTTCCTCTAACAACAGCCGTTCTCCCAGCTCTACATTCAGCTTGGACAGAGAGTACCCAGCACGCCATACAAGAAGAACTGCAGCACTTCTTTTATTTCCATTATGGCTTGTGGAAATAGAAGAGTTAGCAATACAACAAGTAATAAAGTATAAATGTATTCCTTGTCTTTCTATTTCCATTGGCCTTTAAGGAAAAAAAAGGACTGCTCAGCTGTCAGCCACTGCTCTGTGAAATCAAGCAAGCAAGGGAATTTCTGAGAGGTTGCAAAGATGCCAGGTTTCCTGAAATAAGTGGCAGTGGTCCAAATTAAGTCCCGTCTGCTGTGATTTGAATGATACACATTTAAATCCTGGCATTGCAGACTCTGTCTTCCATCTTTCCTAGGTTGGTGAATTAAATACCAATAAATTGTGTCACAATAACATCTGTTATTTACGGCACTTAAAAGCAGCAGCACCATTGTGTACTAAGTGGTTTATTTAAAAAAACATGTTTTTATGATTAGGCCTGGCTGAAGAGGGCTGTTAGCCCGAAACCGGTCCCAGGATGCTTGTTTCCGGTCCAGGGAAGATGTGGCTTGGCAGTTCGGGCTGGACTGTTCCCATGAGGCACAGGGTCAAGACTGATTTGCATATAGCTGTGTCTGAAGTGGGGTGGCAAAGTGAGCTAAAGAATGATGATGGATTCAACCCAGATCTGTGAGTGGGGTGAGTGTTTGAAAAGTTTCAGCACTCCGTCCATCATCTCCTTGTGTTTGCTTTGTTCGCCCTAAGTTGGCAGGGTATGCCCAGACGTGGGTCCCTTGCTCACTTTGCCACTGGATTCAAGCTAGCCTGGCTGAAAAGGGCTGTTAGCCTGAAACCGGTCCCAGGATGCTTGTTTCCGGTCCAGGGAAGACATGGCTTGGCAGTTCGGGCTGGACTGTTCCCATGAGGCACAGGGTCAAGACTGATTTGCATATAGCTGTGTCTGAACTGGGGTAGCAAAGTGAGCTAAAGAATGATGATGGATTCAACCCAGATCTGTGACTGGGGGTGAGTGTTTGAAAAGCTTCAGCACTCCGTCCATCATCTCCTTGTGTTTGCTTTGTTCGCCCTAAGTTGGCAGGGTATGCCCAGACGTGGGTCCCTTGCTCACTTTGCCACTGGATTCAAGCTAGCGTGGCAGAAGAGGGCTGATAGCCCGAAACCGGTCCCAGGATGCTTGTTTCCGGTCCAGGTGTTATGTTTCGTATAGAGGCCCTAATATAAACACGTTCATATATGCTGTATATGGTCATAATCGTATATGCCCTATTATGGTCTTAGTCGTATATGCCCTATTATGGTCAAAATCGTCTATGTCCTATTATGGTAATAATCTCCTATGCTCTAATATAGGCATGATCTTTCACCTACATTAGTTCCCTACAGTACACAACGAGCTCTGAGGGTTGAACGTTATCTAGTCTGTGGTTAGAATACTGCAGGGTTTTTCTCGAACACAGGCCTACAATGTACTCATAAATTATGCATGAGCATTCACCAGCTACATCTCCCGCATAATATGTAGGTACAAAGTTCCCCCTGACGTCTTCCTCATGTCTAACAAAGACCAATACAAACCATACTGAGGGACGAGATACTTTAGGGTATAAATACACCACATCTTGCCACGGTAAGATAGAGGGAACCGAGACTTCCATGCTGACACACTGACCAGAGACGCTGAGGCTCCTGCATGCAGTCGCTCCAGCTGACAGCGGTCTAACACAGCCCTTGCGGGGTGTCCAACTCGAGACCAGGACGGGGTCCCACACTCTCTCTATTCAGGTAATGGGGTTTGACTAAATCCTAGAAGGATTCTTGGCTCTTAGGCTTTTAGACCTACACACATGCTAGGTACACTTAGGTGCATCTAGTTAGGCATTGTAGGAGTACGCGCACTTTTGGGTGACATTCTATCACGCATTTTATATTCATGTATGTATTCATGATTATTGCAATATGGTAGAACTGTACTATCCTTTCACTTTTATCGTACTGCTGATAATATATCTCTGCTGTTGTCTGCTGGTTGCTGCAGCACATATATTTTACACTAGAGTAACAACTGTTCAATAAATACTTATTGAAACGCCCAGACTGTTTATTCTGTGTAACTCTCTGAGACAAACCGAACAAGTAAGCACAAGAGACTGAGCGAAAAGTAGTACATTGTTTCCACGATTCTGAGGGATCAGGGTTGTCATGATCTAAGGTTGCCAGAAACTAATCTCTCCCCGATAAGAGGAGATTCTAGTGGCACTGTGAGCTAGCTAATGCAAATCAGGCTAACATACGCGGTGGGGGTGCACAGAGCCAGTCTAACACCAAGCCCACAGTTTATGTTATCCAAACGCGCAGGTCCTGCATGGGTACTATAGGAACTACACGACATGGCGCCACCAATGTTGGTTGGGTACTTATTTAACAGTAGAATCTGAGTAGTTCAGTCGTGCTATTCTCAGAGAACCTACTTGTGAGAAGTTGGCCCGGTATATGCTGTCCACTAATTAAAGTGGGCACCTTGCACCAGTCCAAACGACCCTTATTGATGATTAGGTTAAAGACAACCTTTATTGAAAGCTATCCTAGTGGTAGCTATGGAGAGCAGCCTTAAGGCTAAGTCTCGAAGGAATGTAAAGCAGCTTGTTTTACCAGTATATAACCTCTTGAATGACCAAATGAAAAGAGAACCACACAAGGTATATATAAAATATATGTATTTATTACTAAACACTCTCTACTAACCTCTTTATGAGATTAGAGAACAAGTCACACAATATTACAGTACTAGAACGACAGTAAATAGCACAATACACAGTGGGCTCCAGGGGGAGACCAAACCATATATTAAGAAAGTGGTATAACAACCACGACTTGACTAGACACAGTGCCTAGAGCACATAGAATCACTGGGACCCCAAGGAACCACCCAAGGTAGTGACAGAGAGGACCCACGGAGGACGGGTGCAGTGTGGGAACACAGACGCGAGCTCCGTACAACTCTATGGGAAAGTCGCGGTTGGAAATTTAGAGTTTAAGGACACTTTGGAGAGGACTTCAAGCAAACCCAGCTAAACATAGAAGGTTCTAAGGCCAGCACCCTTGTGAGTACCATGGTACCCGTGTTACCTAGCCAAGGGAAGCCGGGTGCATAGGGGTCAAGTGGTGTCGGAAACCCTCGTCGTTTTCAATGGCGTGATGCGAAGAAGTACTGCTGCTGTGGAGAAGAAAAGTGTCCAGAGTGATCCAAGCCTGGATCGGAGATGTGAAGAACCTGAAAGCAGAGGGGACAAAGTCAGGGTCACTTCACGTGACCAGGAGCGGAGCAATCGAATGCCCACCGATGTTGGATGCTTCAGGTGCGAAGAGGTGAAGCTTGACTCTGCAGCCACGGGGACCAGGAGATGTTGATGACAACCAGATTCTGCAGGCGAGCTGCCCCACAAAGGATGTCGAGTGCTGAGGGGTCAGTTTCCGTATTGGAGACCAACAAGCCTTGGCAACTGCAACCCACGGGGTCAGAGAAAAGATGCTTCGGTGAGGACCAGCAAGGTCCTGGGGACTCCCCAAGCAATGGAGAGTCAGGGCACGTCTGGAGCAATCAGGAAAGCCCATGGAAAGTTAAAGTTTCCTTCTCAGGGACCCACAGGTCAACGGACCAGGGATCGCAAAGGGACCTCGAGAGGAATCACACAAAACCAGCCCACGGAACACTCGTGGAGTGTAGGCCACTAATCTTCAGTGGAAATACTGCTCGGGGCTTGGACTACAAGTAGCCCAAAGCACAGCCTCAGGGATTGCCTAGAAGCATATGCTGCTGTAAATGTGCACGGTGTCCAGGGGTTCAGGTTGCACGGTCCCCACGAGAGCTGTGGGTCTCAGGTTTGCTGAGAGCACTAGTCAGCCTCGGGGAAGCTTGGAAACCTACCTCCTGTGTTGCAAAATCTTCGGAGTCCATCACCCACCCAGTCCCAATACACTAAAGCCTGTCTGGGAGGTGGTCACACCTCCCTGTGACAGGAAACCTATTGTCCAGCCTCCCTGCCGGAGTTTCGTCCAGCAGCAGGAGGGCAGACTCGTGTCTGTGGCTGGCAGCATCCATTTTGTGATGCCAGGGTTCTGTGAAGCTGGTACCGGGTGTACCGGTGTTGTCATATTTCTCCCTCTAGGAGGGAGGAATCATACCTCCCACACCAGTTACTGGTGTGGAGGTATGATTCCAAGGTGTTTGACACCAAACACGACATAATTCCTTGCAGCCGTTTTAAAGTTAGCATTTACCGCAAGGTTATAATGCACTTAAGAGTATATGGTTGGCTGCATCACAGACAACCCCGGAATAGTGGTTCCGAAGGCTGCAGAGGGGCTCTGCTCATGCATGGGCACCCTCTCACATAAAACCCAGCACCCTGCCTTCAGGATTGATAAGGCCTGCCATAGGGGGACTGATAGGCTTATATGTGCAGTGATTAGGATAGATATAGTGAACCTATATCTAAGTAAGGGGTGCATGCACCACCTTACACAGGCTGCAGTAGCAGACCTGTGGTGTCATTTTGAATGGCCTCTCAGGGTGGCATAATACATGCTGCAGCCCCTGGGAGGCCTCTGGGGTACCTATGCCCTGGGTACATAGTATACCATATACTAGGGACTTATAAGGGTACCCCAGAATCCAATCTGGAGTGTACCTAAAGTACATGCAATCAATTTAAAGGGGAAAGCAGATAGGCTGGGGTCCTGAATAGCAGGATCCCAGCCAACTAAGTCGAAAACCAGCAAAACACCAGGAAAAAAGTGGGGGCAACCATGCAGTCAGATTCCACCTTCCTACACTACTCACAAAACCCCAGAGACGTCTGGAGTGGGTGGGCACAAAATCCGCCGCAGCTGAGTAGTACGAAAATACTATTTATTGGCTGTTGGTTATTCAAGCTTGAAAGGACATAGTGTTCCTAAAAATTGTGCATAACACCTTATCTTAGTTCCATTGGAACACTTCTTCTTCTAAACATGTCTAATAACGAGGTAAGGGAAGACAGAGTTGAACTGAATTTTTCAGAAGAAGGAGAAGATCCTGCGGATGCAATACAGATTGCACCAAAATTCAGAATGACAGTCACCCTAAGACTATTAGAAAATGGTTTACAAGCTAGGGGTGGCATGGTAGTTTTCGTGATTGAGGCACACAAATCAAACAAAACAGAGGTATTCTACTCATGGGTTACATTCCCAGCAGCAAATGCAATAACAAAGACATTTCACTACTGTATAGAAGGAGATGCACCACAGGAATATTGTCCATTTGAGGACATAGAGATTCCACTCACTTACCAGGAACATTATTACTGGTTTAATGGCGCCCTACCCCACGTACGAGGAAGAGTAAGATTAGGCCCGCTCGGAGGAGACAGGGCCACATGGCCGATACTAGCGGCTTACACACCGCATCCTGACATTGGAACAATGCCACAGCCAGAATTACTCGTACAACACAGAGATTTAATCAAAATCTACAGAAACCTGACACAATTCATCATGAGGACTATTAACAATTCAACCTGCACCAGGTGCAGCAACCAGTACTCCAGCTCAGGGTGCAGGAAATAAAATTACTCCTCAAACTTTACACGCGGTAATGGGCAAAATGCCTGCAAAACGCGAACTAATACCATTCTGGATAGCTCAGAAAATAACCCAACTTGAGGCGGTATTCCCGAATACTACCACCTGTGATAAACACAGAATACTAACAATCTGCTTGCCCATGGGGATCACACCACAAGTAGAGGACTGCACCTCGTGGGGTACAGTCTTTGCTGCCATATATACCAGAACACATGGTATCCCGTCATTAGCAGTAGTACCTGATGTATTGAGACAGATACAAAATGAGTACGGAGCAGAGCCTGCCCTTAACTTAGGGATGAAGTTACTAGGTAACTACGAACAGGTATCAGCCATAATACTAGCTAACATTAAGGGGAAGCAGCTTCAGTGGCGATCCGCCAACGCCTAAGGGAGTTCAGTCCAGTAGATCAACAACACGAACTACCCAAAATAATTGAAACTGCATATGCAGAACTAGGCAGAGACAGTCTAGGTGGGAAAGCATTAAAACCACAACTGGTGGGCAGTCCTGAAAAGGACACTACAAAGCAGACACCTACTTCTTCTAAAACGAAGTGGGAAAATAAAAAACAACAAAAATCTAAAGGCAGCAGAGCTCAATCCAGAGGTAGGTCTCCTCAACAGGAGCCCTCTGAAAGGAGTTATAACCTCCGGCATAGGGATAATATTAAAAAAAAACCTGACAGGTATCAGGATACTGATACACGTTCCTCTCGTTCCTTTCAGGGTTCATCAAAAAACTCAGAGAGGGAAGGACGGTCAGAGGAGCGTACAAAGTCCAGAGACACGCAACGCGCTGCGGACTACGCACCTAAAAAAGAAGATGAACAAAAACAAAAACCTCAGTTCAAAAAGAAGAAGGTAGCAGGTCAGACATGCCCAGAATTCTGAGGACACAGCTTCTGAACGGGGAATGGGCTCTGACGATGCTAGACAGCGCGGCAGAAGTAACAATAGCTCGCCAGAACTTGAAGGAATTTCTGGTGACAGCGGAGTTGAGTGAGTATAACACGGTGGAAACACCTGATACTCGGGTAAGTGTCCCACATAAGTTACATGAGATAACACTCCGGATGGAGGGGGACAAGCCCAGGAAAATTAAAGGTCTATTTTGGAAAAATCTGTCATCTGGATATGACATCCTATTAGCAGAGCAAGACTGGCCGCCAGCATTCGTCATGGAGTGCCCAAAGGGAGAAAAGGTAATTTTTCCAGCATTTTCCGACCTCGTTCCCATACATTTAAAACATGCATATGCGCAGGAGTGGGCGGTTGCCCTAGCTCCAGCATTGTACAAAAATCATGCTGGTTGGGATGAGGATTCAACCCACCACGTGATCCCGTTAAAAGTTTCCCCAAATGCTCAAAGGCAATACCCTATAGAGCAGGAAGCTAAAACACAAGTCAGGGAGATCCTAGATCAACTTGAATACCAGGGGGTGATTGAAAATTGCACTTCACCTATGAACAATCCTTTGTTCCCCGTATCAAAACCTGACAACACATATCGTTTAGTTTTAGATTACAGACATTTAAACACTTGCACAAAGACATTTGCAGTTCAAAATGCACACAGTGCCGCATTAATGAATAATATTGTGCGACAAAAATACAAAACAACACTTGATATCTCAAATGGATTTTTCTGCCAAAATATAGCGCCTGAAAGCAGGTACTTGACCGCATTCTCAGCGCTAGGTTCACAACGGCAATTTTGTCGTTTGCCCCAAGGGTATAAGAATAGCCCGGGGTTGTTTTCAGCAAGGGTAACAGAGTTACTCCAAAATTTGGATGAAGAAGCATTGTCCTATGTAGATGATAATTATCTGACGGACGATGACTTACCGAGGCACTTGACCAGGGTGAGCACCATTATTATGGGATTCGCCTCTGAGGGCTATAAATGTAATTTAAAAAAATCAAAAATTGCCCATCTCAATGTCCTGTTCTTAGTGTATGAGCTGTCAAGTGAAGGAAAAAGCCTAGCAGCCAACTTTTTAGAAAAGTGTGCGCTGCTCCAACCTCCAAAATCATTAAAGAATGTACAATCAATTCTGGGATTCCGAAATTTTGGTCGAACATACATTTTGGATTACGCAGAAAGAGTAAGACCTTTCTACGACTTAATAAAACCTGATTTTTCAGTCAGGCAATGGACACAGGATCATACAAATATCCTACGTTCACTACAGGAAGACATGATAGCTTCCAAACATTTACAGACACGCGTAAAAGTACGCAACTTAGTGATCCGAGTAATAGCGGGTCAATGCGGGTACACTTATTTAACTTTCAATGAAGGCGAAACGGTACCAATCGCATATAAATCACACCTGTACACAAACGCAGAGATGCATTTCACTTCAACAGAAAAAATCCTGACAGCAGTGCAGACCGCTGTAGCAAGAGAAAGAGCTCTGGCTCAGGGAAAGCGCATAATAGTCGTAACCCCAGTACCAGCCTTAGAGGCTGTTACAAAGGCTAGCATTCCAAATGCGAAAGCCTTACATCCCAGATGGATACAATGGGCTAATTCTCTTACTGCAACGGATGTTGAATACAGATTTGATCCAAGTTTAAAAACACAAGCATTTCTGCAATACGAACAAGAATATCTTACTCCAAAATTCGATATATCCTATATACTGCACATAAACAAGGAGGGGAGAAAAGTCCGTCAGGAGGAGAGAGTATGACCAGCTCACTCGGCCGACGCCGACGCCGCCATCTTGCCTTGAAGGGATACGACAAAGAGAAATAAGTGCCTCGACTCTCTGGGATGATTTGGCGTCTAAGACTCTGGTTCTGTGGCTTACCTCTGCCCGCAAGATTGGCCTGTGCTCGCTCTTTACATCCGGCGGCAGTCGAAGCCCAGTTTTCCTGTGTAATTGCCGCGATGCCGCCTAAAACGTCCGCTAGAGGAGCAAAGTGCCGGGAATGCAGTGAACTCCCGGAAAGCTGTCCCGGACGACACTGCAGTGGATGATACACGTCGCTCTCTCTTGGGCAAGGGTGGAGCTGCTGGAAGGGGTCGCCAGACAGTGCCCGCACTATTCAAAGCGCAGGCTGTAAGAAGCAAGACGCCAGGTGATCGCTTGACAGGCAACAACGATGAGGGCAACATTGTAGCAATGCCGGCTACAGCTGGGAAAGCCGCAGCGATTCCGGAGGGACTCACACAAGGGCTCGCTCGAGGTACCAACCTCTCTCATCAGGGTGGTGTTAACGGTTTGAGTCTTGAGTTAAAGGGAAAGGGAGGGGTTCAAACCAACGAGCTCAACAAACACAGACATAATCATAAAATTACTGAGGGTAATGCCGGATCGCCGAATATTATGGAGCATCTAGAAAATGGCCTTATGGGAGATGTAGTTCCCCAGGATAATAGTTTAGAAGAAGGCACAGCTAATCAGGCAGGTGTGAGCTATACTGCCGTGAGTGCTGACGATCTGCAAAAGGGAGCAGAGGAACCTCAGGGTGCTCTGAAAGACGATCTGCAAAAGGAGCACAGGAACCTCAGGGTGCTCTGAAAGATGGAGACTCAGGGGAAAAATTCTATTCATTATCAGACCAGTCGAATTCCTCGGGGGATGAAAGTCCTGGTAAAGATTGGGCTGGAGAGGAGAGCGATACTGGCAGCTTGCGCTGGGAAGAGGAAGAACCTGAAGATAAGTCCTCTCATACTCCGGGAACAGTGCGCAAGCAAAGGGAATATGCGTCAGATAAAAATCTGGGGTCAGCCGGCTCTATGGTCTGGGACTATTCATTTTCCCCAAACTTGGAGGGGAGCAAGGACGTGAATGGTGTAACAGAAACGCCAAGGCCAAACCTAGGGACCCCTGAAGAAATCACACTATCTACTATTTATCAGTCAATAATGGCCCATCGTGAGGAGACTCGTCTGGAAAGTCTGCGCAACCAGGGTGCATGCCGAAAACTGCAAAACTCAATACGCAGGGTGGCAAAGACTTGCTCAGAGTTTGCAGCTAGGATCGGCGAAGCAGAGACAAGAATATCCACATTAGAGGATGAATTGGCTAACCAGAGAACCATCACTGAGTCCCTGAAATCCTTGAAGGAGGATACCCTATGGAAGCTGACGGACCTCGAAAATCGCTCAAGGAGAAATAATCTACGGATTTTGGGGATACCAGAGGACAAGGAGGGGGGGATGTCCGCCAATTTGTGATTGAACTCTTTGAGGAGGCCTTCCCAGAATTACATTAGGACTGGAAAACGGAATTGCAAAGAGCTCATCGGTTTCCTTTCCAACAGAAAAAACGGGGCCAAGGCATGGAAAGACCACGGGCTATCCTTATCTGCTTGAATAATTTTTTGGCCCGAGAGGCATTGTATGATTTGGCTAGGCCAGACAGAAAAAGAAGGGGAAAGGGATGTGATTTCTTTGTAAGGCCAGATTTCTGCCCTGCAACAGTTGAGAAAAGATGGCAGCTTCGCCAATTAATCCCATTATTCCAAGCAAAAGGGGCACAGGTTTTTGCATAATCCCGCTAAGCTGAAAGTAGTCTTTCAGGGGCAGACACAATTTTTTCTATCTGAGATTTTAGCAAAAGAATATTTACAAACGATCTAAAATGCACCGGGGATAAAAAGCTCTTAGTAATGTTGTGATGAATAGGGGGATCATTTCCAGTGGATGATGTAAAGCTTGATTCAGGATTTCCTCCTATTCCTCTTATCTCTCCTATTCTGCTATTTCTTTCTTTTATCTTTAATTCTTTTGGAGGATTCCTCTGATACCCTGTGCCCTTTTCTTATTTTTTTCTTTTCTCTTGGAATTTTTGATGATATCGTAGTGGGGGGGGAGGGTCGTCTTGAGGAGGGGGCAATGACACAGCTTTCCATCACCAGGGACTGTTGGTCCCTAAGCCTCATAAGATAGGTAGTAGGGGGAGGGAAGGGGTGGGGGAGACAGGGTGGAGGGGAGAGGAGCGGGTGGGGGAAGGGGTGGTGGTGGGTTAAGGGTGGTTAGGAGGGCTGTACAGCTAGGGTCTGTCACTTATAGTCATGGCATTTTCTTTTGTCTCAATATGAGAGTACTTTTTGATAGGACTTGTGGAGTCTACTTGCATTGTCTGAACTATTTCTTTAGGCTGAGGGGAGAATCAATTGTCAATAAGAATGATGGGTGGAAAGGATAAAATTTGCATTTGCTCTTTGAACATATGCGGCCTGAATGATAGAAAGAAACGAGATGTATTGGCTAAAATTATACAATTTATGCAAATAGATATCTTATGTATACAAGAGACCCACATACCGTGGGGCAAACGGGGGTACTTGAGAGGTTTGGGCCTAGATTTATTGGCTTGTACTCATCAAGGTACGACTACTAGGGGAGTGGCCATCCTAGCTAAGAAAGGTATCGGTTTGTGTCAAAGAAGTAAGGAGGATAAATGGGGACGGTGGGTGATCTTAGAGTTTGTAATTAACGAAACCCCATTGACAATTTGCTCACTGTATGGATCTAATCTGGATGACCCAGAGATCTTAGACCATCTCAACATCGAATTGGCTCTATGGAAGTATCCGGTAGTTCTCTGTGGAGATTTTAATATCCATTTGGACAGTAATTTTAATTTTCTCGGCAATGCTCCATATCAAGGAAGGAAAGTTAGGACGTTTAAAGCTCTGCAGAGAGTAGTAAGGGAACATGGATTAGTTGATCTCTGGGTCAGACACAGACTGGGGTCCCAGGACACACCTTTTACACAGCCCTCATAACAAATCTGTCCGTCTGGACTATTTTTTTATTTCCTATCAGATTGCGGAGAGGGCCAGTATTGATATTTCCCCTAGGATCATTTCGGACCACAACCCACTGGTCGCTGAACTGCCACTAAGTGGCATCTCTAGGGTCCAGAGGAAGTGGTCTTTCGAAAGGAAGCTGCTCCTTGAGCAGGCATACTGTGAGCATATGTCCAAATGGATAATGGAATTCTTTAGTATTAATAGGAGCACTTCCTCTGAGACTATTGTTTGGGACGCATTCAAAGCAGCCTTGCGCGGGGAGACTCTTAGCTTCTCTATATATCGGCAGAAGGCCAAACAGAAAAAGATCAGTGGATGGGTGGATCAGCTTAGGATGACTGAAATTGAGCTGATGAATAAAATAGGGGATGGTCAGGATAATGAAGAATGTCTTCAGCGAATAGCTCTATTAAAATCTAAAATGCAGCAGTACTTTGGGGAAGAAATTGCTATTAAATATACACAGTTCAGGGCGGAAACATACGAATTTGGGGAAAATACTGGAAGGGTCCTGGCAAAGCGGCTGAGAGAGAGGGAAGTGGCCAGCGGAATTTGTAAGATTAAAGATCATCTTGGCCAGATTCAAGATTCTCCAATTAAAATTTTAGAGGTATTCCAGAATTTTTATCAGCAATTATATACTGAAGAGACAGGTGCGGGTGAGGCAACGGGTCCAAAGGCATTCCTTGAGTTCTTTGAAGATCTTGAAACAAGGAAGGTTACTCCTGAACAAAATAAGATTCTTGCTGCCCCAATCACATGGGAAGAGATAGAAAGTGCCATAGTTTCTCTCTCAGCCGGTAAGGCGGTTGGCCCAGACAGCATCCCTTTAGAGTTCTTTAGGACATTTAGATCAGCACTTCGACAGGATATGGTTTCGCTATTTCAGCTGGCCCAAAAGGGGCAAATTCCTGAATCTTGGCGGAAGAACACAATAGTAGTCTTCAAGAAGAAAAATAAGCCTGAACTTAGTCCATCGTCGTATAGGCCAATCTCTCTTATTAACGCAGATAGTAAGGTCTATTCTAAAATAATAGCTTCTAGACTAGCTAAAATCATTACCCCTCTGGTGTCTATTCGCCAGCATGGGTTCATCCCCGGGAGAGATACAACTGATCACGTAAGATGCGTGATTGCACTTCTTGACTGGGCTAAAGCTACAGGATCTTCGCTGGGGGTGGCCCTGTTGGACGCAGAGAAAGCTTTCGACAGGGTCTCCTGGCGATTCATCTGGTTTGTATTGCAGTGGAAGGGGTTTTGCCCTGAATTTATTCAAGCAGTGCAGACACTCTATATATCACCTGTAGCAGAGATCCGTATATAAGGGCAGGAATCAAAATCATTTAGCATCAACAGAGGTACAAGGCAGAGGTGCCCTTGCTCCCCCCTGCAGTTTGCACTTTATATCGATCCGTTTCTTAACAAATTAGAGAAAAACATGAATATTAAACCAGTGAAGATTAATGATACAGAGTATAAGACATTGGCTTACGCAGATGATATCGTGATACTCACTAGCGATATTACAGCGGCTTTCCCAGCAGTGAGGGATCAGGCGGAGCAATACGGGGTTTTATCAGGTTATAAATTAAATATCGATAAAACGCAGATTATTCATTCTAATTCTATGCCTACTCCTGACCTCCCTGTTCGACCGAAGCAACATATCTGGGGATTAAGATCTCATCGTCGGTTGATCAAATACCGGATCTAAATATTATTCCCATGATTGATTCTGTCAATAGGACATTAGAGAGGCTAGATCACCTGCATCTCTCTATGTATGGAAGAAATAATGTTTTAAAAATGCTGGTCCTCCCAAAATTCTTATACTTATTTAGGACTATTCCCCTGGAGTTCTCAACGGCATCTTTAGCAAAAATTGAAAGCAGTTGCTCTAGGTTTTTGTGGGGATTTCATAGGGCAAGAAGGGCGGCCAGATGGATGACACTTCCTAGAGAGCGAGGAGGCTGGGGAGTTCCCAATTTTTTAATGTATCATTGGGCATCTTTGCTCTAACATATGGGGATTCTGGTGACTGGGATTAAAGCTGAAATATCTATGGCTGTAAGACCAACTATTTACGAAATCGTACTGGATAATGAAGCTAATCAATGTTTAGTTAAAAACTTAGAACCCAGCTACTATAAAAAAACTAGATTTAAAATCCTCAAGGCAGCTTATGGGCTTTGGAGAAAGGTCCGACGGAGGCGTAAGGTTTTTAATATAAATGTGTATACTCCCTTTTCGGCGTGTGGTGTTCTACCGCCAATCTTTCAAGATCAAATTACCTTCCGATGGGGCAGCGCTGGGATTAGTGTCTTGGGGGATATATATGATGAAGGTCAAATAGAAACATTTATTTCTTTACAAGAAAAATTTGGGTTAGACAGAAGAGATTTCTTCAAATACCTGCAGGTTCGGAGTTTCATGGGGACAAATGCACAAGGGACCACAGCCAATTTAGAAAAAATATCTCTGGTGGAAACAATAAGTAGAAGGTACCGAATTGGGAACATTTATCAAATATTATTGGAAGCCTTCCCCGACGATTTGTGTAGTCAGAATACTAACTGGGAGGGAAAATTTGGGAAGGAGGGGATAAATATAGAAGATTCAATCGTTTTAGCAAGTGAGACTTTAACAACAGGAAGCCTTAGAACCCAACATTATATGTCTATTTTTGACCTTTACTATACTCCTCGGAAGGTCGCGAAATGGGGAGGTACACGGGGTACATGGGGAGGCAAGTGTAGTAGATGCGGATTAGCGGCTGCGGATACTATACATATGTTTTATTCATGCCCTAACTTAGCTCAATTTTTTCAGGATATCGAATCTTTTTTCAATACAGTTTTGGGGATCCCGCTTGCAATAACACCAGAATTGGTAATCCTGGGCACTGAGTGCAACGGGGGAGGAAATCTAAGAGCAAGATCTGAGATTAGATTTGTATTTATCGCCATGGTCATTATACGATTGTGTATTACTTCTCAATGGATTAGCCCTGATTCTCCCACTTTTATAATTTGGAGATCAAGGATTTTAGCTATCTATAATATGGAGTCTTCTGTAAATAGATTGAAAGGACGTAAAAGACGGGAACTTGGGCAAAAAACTTGGGCTCCTATTTCCGAGTGGATTGACTAAATTATGTTGTTTGTCTTGTTATGTCAATTTATTATGGCTGTTACTTTTTTTTCTTCCGATAATGAATTTGCCATGACTTGTAACTGCAATATGGAGATTTAAAATTTTAATAAAAAAAAAAAAAACGAGCAAGAATATCCTCTACCAAATGAGATTTTGCCTCTAGATCAGTATGAATACATTATTTACACTGACGGATCTGCTCAACCGGCCATAGGGAGTAAGCAAGCTTACAGCGTAGCGTGTGCAATCGTTAAAGGTCGCATGCGCAATGGAAAGTTCCATCCAAGTTGCACTAAAACGCAATCTCTAGGAGACTGCACGGCTCAGTTGGCAGAATTAAAAGCACTGATACTGGCGCTGGAAAATACGGAACACAGATTCCCCACACTAATTGTGTGTGATTCCTTTTACTGTATACTGTGTACAGTCGTACAATGAATATTTACATCATTGGGAACAAAACGGGTTTAAAGACACGAAAGGTGGCACAATTAAGCATAAAATGCTATGGGAACAGGTAGTGGAGTTGAGAAACGAACTACCAAGGGCTCACCTGATACATACACTGAGTCATCAGCGTGATGGCGTTCACGTTGAAGGGAATTCATTGGCTGATGAAGCCGCAAAGGAGGCTGTACGCACAGCGTCCGTAGCTGCAATCACTCAAAAACGAGAATAGACGGCGAGATTATGGTCGCTGTCATTGCTTCAGGCAAAGGCAGCACAGCAGTACCAAAGAAATTTCCACTCAAGTACTCCTACAAGTTAGATGCACACAACATTCCATATGCTCAGATTCCTGGAGTGGGGGATAGAGTAATACCAAATATGGATCGTAGGCAAGGCTTAATTCTAGCAGCACACAAGGGTTTGGGTTCTGCACATACAGGCGTTACAGCGACTATTTCTTTACTGAAACAGCGCTACTGGTGGCCAGGGTTAACAAAGCAGACCAAAGACTATGTCTTAAAGTGCGACATCTGCCAGCAGATGAAAGGCTCCACCGAAACACGCCCAGCGCAGACACCATTACTAAAATCAGACAAACCTCTCGCATGTGTTTATTTGGACCACTGCGGACCCCTACAATCGGATGGGGCCAAGAAATATATCATGGTTGCAGTGGATTCCTGCTCTAGATTCCTATGGGTTTGGCCTCAGCGCTGTGCTGATGCTCGAACTGTTATAAAAGATTTGCGAGTCTTTATCGGCACATACGCAGTTGGCACGTTACATTCTGACCGTGGCCCGGCGTTTAGCTCTCGGGCTTACAAAGAAGCCATGGAAGGAATGGGCGTAGCATTGCGGTACTCCTCTCCGTACCATCCTGAGGGAAATTCAGTTGTGGAGAGGAAAACCATGACTTAAAGCAATCTTTAACAGCTAAGGTATTAGGCAAGGGCGGTAGATGGGTCGATCACTTATATGGGGTACAAAGAGCCCTAAACAATCAGCCAAGAAGCTCTCTAGGGGGTGTCACTCCTTACGAGGTCCTATTTGGGACAAGAATGTGGGAACCTGATCTTGATTGTGGAGGCACAGTGGCGGATGAAAAACCATTTGATATCCATGATCGTTTGGCTGTTTTACAGGACCTAAATGAATCCAGGACACAACAAAGCAACGTCCACTTAAAACAGACCGCCACTGAGGAAGTCAAGGCAGTAACGGCAAGACCTGTCTGGATCCCAAAAGTTGGGGATCTGGTCAGAAAGAAGATTGCAGACAAGAAAGAATTCGGACCATCCTACAGAACAGCTGTACTGGTCCTAGCAATCCAAGGCACAAGAACTGTACTTCTGCCGCCTCTTGCCGGGAAAAAGGAGAAAAGATTTGTCTCAATTGACTTAATCAAACCACACTATGTGGCCGATACTAAACAGTAGGCCTCGTGGACTCCACAGTATCAGGCGCCCTCCTCTCGCTACAATCCAAGAAGTTCAAACAGAAAGACTCATCACGTTTGAAGAGCCACCTGTAAGGAATGAAGGACTAAGCAACAATGCTATGGAACTCGTTCCACTTCAACAAGAAGAAAATCAACTTAACAACCAAGTTGCAATCAGACCGACTACAGACGTCTACGTCAACATGCCTCGTCAAGACTTTGATACGTTTTCACTGGATCCAAGCGAGCCGGAAACGACGCCAGCCAAAATATCACACAAACAGAAACTCATTGACTTTTTGCGCTTTTTTAGAAAGACTTACCTGGTGTCACCTTGGATAGAGCTATGGTATATCACTGGGATTCTATTTTTTCTTTTCTGGCTAGGTTTAATTATGACTTTTAGTATGCTTATTAATGGACGATATCTCCAGCAGAGCTCTACAGCCCAAAAAGTCAATTTGATTTTAAAATCACACCAGTCTTCACATCGTGAACCAAGAGACTTGTCTTCAGTGAACATCACAGCAGTTCCTATACCGGACGGTATAGTATGGGACAAGATTGATTTCGATATATTCGGTCCGACTGAACTTTTAAAGCTTAAACATGTATTTAAAATGTCTTTAAGTGATATCATTACCTCCAGTACATTTTCTGATGATTGGGACACTGCAACTGTAAATAATATGATGTATGATTTGGAAAAAACTGCAGCATTTCCGAACAATGAAATGTTAGAAGGTGCTTCAGACTATGATACATTGTACTGTTACCAACATTATGGTCATCATTTCTTGCACAAATCTATAACACCTAGAAATGTATTTGAATACCACCAGTGGGAACACTGCCCAACACCACCAAAAAGGTAGTTCGCAAACTTTTGCACTTTTCAGGGTTTAATACATCTGACCCGAAGTCATTTTATTACAAAGTGGCAAAAACATCAGCACAGAAAATTATGTTGACTAACACCAAACAGATTTACTCTGATTCCTTTATGGCCCAGTTGTCTACACAGGGTTTCGACCTATGGAAGGACACTATAGATTTAAAATCAATCTGGGGTTCGAGGGACTGGCAAGTCCAGGGAACAGAAGCACTTTTTAGAGCATGCCTCATTCCACAGCAGATGATATTTCTAAATGACACTGTGCAACAGACATCCTGTCTTGGACTAGCCAAGAACAAGGAAATGAACACACCGGGGTTTCCAGCACCATCACAGATGGGTGGGGGCAGAATTCAACTACACATGGGGTAGGAGTAGATGACATTCTCCAGTACAACAGGTCAGATCCCAATTGGACAGAATGGCTGATTTGGCCCATTGACACAAACACATGTCAACAGAGATTCCTAGGTATAACCGAGGGGTTTAGTATCAGTAGGCCAGATACACGCTATGTACAGAGACAACACCCATGGGTGGTGACATCCTATTGTGTTGGGAAGTTGTGCCTTGATTGGCTAGAGACCTCAACACTCACAGAAGTGAAACATCACTTGACCTTACTCACACCTGATGTGGACCTTAGGGATTTCTTGTCAGGCCCAAGGAAAACACGTCAGAAACGTTTCATATATACTGGCATTTATGCCTATTATAATGAAAACTGGAAAATATCCCAACAGGAGGCCGCAGAAAGAATACGGGAAATAGACCGAATTAACCTAGAGAAGGCATTAGCTGTAGTGGATAATGGGTTAACAACTTTGACCTTCAGGATTTACTCCCTAGGCAACATTGTATCTTCGGCAATCGACATATTAGAACAAGATCTGGCCTTGTTACAACACGGCAATCACAGTTACGTTCTATTGTGATGTTAAGCTGGACGCTGCAATCTTTGCGTGCAGGCTATGTGCCCTGGCGTTTTATAAACACCACGTCTCTGTTTTCAGAATACAATCTAACTGATAAACAGACAGAAATGGCACAAAGGGGAGCCAAATATACAATGCTGCGTATTGAGAAACTGGAAAGGTTACTATTCACTGTAGCCGAATTACCATCAACTGAATGGCTAATTCATGGCCAAATCACTCTGCCGGTCACTACGTTTCAGTTTCAATATTACCTTGAGCAAAGGCAGGCAGGCAAATATGAAAAAATGGGTAAGGGTTACATTAAGGAAACTTGGGAGTTGCCATATAGATATCGATGCCAGAATGGGGATCGAGAAGTGTATCTGAGTGGTACAAACTGCAAGAACGCTTTAAGCGGTTCTCGCATGTGCCAGGATATTTCTCTGCACGGAGCATGTAGTGGTTCAGTAGTGAATCTATCTTGTCACATGTCAGGAACCCCAGCGGCCATGATTGCCGGTTTTCCAGCTGCTCTCGAATGGGAGTTACTTGATGCTAAACAATCAAGGTTGCTGTGGGATGCTTCTGGGCGTTGCCTATCTGGTCACTGTTAACTCCAGGGTTACTTGCTGTATGCAAGTATTGTTTCCGCCACTGAACACAGTCAGGGAGGCGCCGTTATGGCCTTCGTTGAATGTTTCCTTTATACAATTTGATACTTTGAGCAGACTGAAAGCCATGCTTTTACAGCAACCCGTGCCCTTAACCTCCGCTCGAGAAACCTTTGAACTTCAAGTTGCAAGGACCTCGACTGAGATACAGGCGCTTATACGTACGAACTGCCCCTTTCATTTCGCAGAAATGGTGGGTCGTATCTTTAATATGTCTGATACGAGCGGTATTGTACACCTATTTAAGACCATAGGGTCAGGACTATTAAGCACCTTTCAGAAAGTCCTCGGAGTAATACCAAATTTTATAAACTCCCTATTGGGAAGCGTCTTTGGAGGTCTCCCGCTTATCCTGTTCCTAATTGCAGGAGTCCTGATTATAATATTACTGCTACGCAATGGACGGCCCAGTTTCCGAGGAAATGGCGAACATACTCATGGAGCGGAAATACCGTGAACGCATGGTGCAGCTTCTGGGTATACCTTGCCTAAGAGAACTGAACGTCTCTTGGTTTCTATCGTTTAGACCAGTCTGGGTGGACTGCATCTTACCTGTTCTTCGATGCCTGTTTTGCGGAGAAGAATGCACGTTGGATCTCTGTCTAATGTTTCCATCAGATACGCCTCCGGACATGGATGCTATACTGGACCCCCTAAAGGCCCATGCTCTGCGTTGTCCCCAGCGTCTTCCAATTCTGATGAACGCATTCCTTGAGAATCCACAGGTGCCGTTTGCTCCTGCTGGGTTAGGTGGCTCCTCCACAGGCAGTCAGGTAACAACTGCCGCACAAGCTGCCGCAGCACCGACTGTTGGCAGTGCTGAATTCCATCTATGTGCGATTGACGTTCTCTGTGAGGCGTTGGATTTGCCATCTGCAGTAGCTAACACCGATAATGCTGTATCTCCAAGCCAGGACACTTAATCTTGAATTGGCTCATCGCGTCCTGGGAAAGAATTCGGCTTCTCCACTTCGTTTCATAAATAAACGAACTAAATTTGGAACATTTCCTAAATTGACACTTTCACTTGAGAACGAATGGCCTTCTTCTGCTTGTAGTAATGCAACTTTTATAAGTGAGACAGAATTGACTTTTTCAAGTGGCAACAAAAGAATAGCTGATTTGTAACATTTTTAAAGATTTTTTAAATGTCTTTTTAAAACCATGTTTTTAGCTGTTTTTAAGAAAAAATTTAAATTGTCCAGATTTTAAGTATGGTCATTGTCATCCAATTCGAAAGTGGAGTGGGTGTTATGTTTCGTATAGAGGCCCTAATATAAACACGTTCATATATGCCGTATATGGTCATAATCGTATATGCCCTATTATAGTCATAATCGTCTATGCCCTATTATGGTCATAATCTCCTACGCCCTAATATAGGCATGATCTTTCACCTACATTAGTTCCCTACAGTACACAACGAGCTCTGAGGGTTGAACGTTATCTAGTCTGTGGTTAGAACACTGCAGGGTTTTTCCCGAACACAGGCCTACAATGTACTCATAAATTATGCATGGGCATTCACCAGCTACATCTTCCGCATAGTATATAGGTACAAAGTTCACCCCTGATGTCTTCCTCATGTCTAACAAAGACCAATACAAACCATACTGAGGGACGAGATATTTTAGGGTATAAATACACCACATCTTGCCATGGTAAGATAGAGGGAACCGAGACTTCCATGCTGACACACTGACCAGAGACGCTGAGGCTCCTGCATCCAGTAGCTCCAGCTGACAGCGGTCTAACACAGCCCTTGCGGGGTGTCCAACTCGAGACCAGGACGGGGTCCCAAACTCTCTCTATTCAGGTAATGGGGTACGACTAAATCCTAGAAGGATTATTGGCTCTTAGGCTTTTAGACCTACACACATGCTAGGTACACTTAGGTACATCTAGTTAGGCATCGTAGGAGTACGCGCACTTGTGGGTGACATTCTATCACGCATTTTATATTCATGTATGTATTCATGATTATTACAATATGGTAGAACTGTACTATCCTTTCACTTTTATCATACTGCTGATAATATATCTCTGCTTTTGTCTGCTGATTGCTGCAGCACATATATTTTACACTAGAGTAACAACTGTTCAATAAATACTCATTGAAACGCCCAGACTGTTTATTCTGTGTAACTCTCTGAGAAAAACCGAACAAGTAAGCACGAGAGACTGAGCGAAAAGTAGTACATTGTTTCCACGATTCTGAGGGATCAGGGTTGTCATGATCTTAGGTTGCCAGAAACTAATCTCTCCCCGATAAGAGGAGAATCTAGTGGCACTGTGAGCTAGCTAATGTAAATCAGGCTAACATACGCGGTGGGGGTGCACAGAGCCAGTCTAACACCAAGCCCACAGTTTATGTTATCCAAACGTGCAGGTCCTGCATGGGTACTATAGGAACTACACGACACAGGGAAGACACGGCTTGGCAGCTCGGGCTGGACTGTTCCCATGAGGCACAGGGTCAAGACTGATTTGCATTTAGCTGTGTCTGAACTGGGGTGGCAAAGTGAGCTAAAGAATGATGATGGATTCAACCCAGATCTGTGACTGGGGGTGAGTGTTTGAAAAGCATCAGCACTCCGTCCATCATCTCCTTTTGTTTGCTTTGTTCGCCCTAAGTTGGCAGGGTATGCCCAGACGTGGGTCCCTTGCTCACTCTGCCACTGGATTCAAGCTAGCCTGGCTGAAGAGGGCTGTTAGCCCGAAACTGGTCCCAGGATGCTTGTTTCCAGTCCAGGGAAGACATGGCTTGGCAGTTCAGGCTGCACTGTCCCCATGAGGCACACGGTTAAGACTGATTTGCATATAGCTGTGTCTGAACTAGGGTGGCAAAGTAAGCTAATGAATGATGATAAATTCAACACAAATCTGTGACTGGGGGTGAGTGTTTGAAAGGTTTCAGCACTCCGTCCATCATCTCCTTGTGTTTGCTTTGTTCGCCCTAAGTTGGCAGGGTATGCCCAGACGTGGGTCCCTTGCTCACTCTGCCACTGGATTCAAGCTAGCCTGGCTGAAGAGGGCTGTTAGCCCGAAACTGGTCCCAGGATGCTTGTTTCCAGTCCAGGGAAGACATGGCTTGGCAGTTCGGGCTGGACTGTTCCCATGAGGCACAGGGTCAAGACTGATTTGCATATAGCTGTGTCTGAACTGGGGTGGCAAAGTGAGCTAAAGAATGATGATGGATTCAACCCAGTTCTGTGACTGGGGGTGAGTGTTTGAAAAGTTTCAGCACTTTGTCCATCATCTCCTTGTGTTTGCTTTGTTTGCCCTAAGTTGGCAGGGTATGCCCAGACGTGGGTCCCTTGCTCACTTTGCCACTGGATTCAAGCTAGCCTGGCTGAAGCGGGCTGTTAGTCCGAAACCGGTCCCAGGATGCTTGTTTCTGGTCCAGGGAAGACACAGCTTGGCAGTTCGGGCTGGACTGTTCCCATGAGGCACAGGGTCAAGACTGATTTGCATATAGCTGTGTCTGAACTGGGGTGGCAAATTGAGCTACAGAATGATGATGGATTCAACCCAGATCTGTGACTGGGGGTGAGTGTTTGAAAAGTTTCAGCACTCTGTCCATCATTTCCTTGTGCTTGCTTTGTTCACCCTAAGATGGCAGGGTAAGCCCAGACATGGGTCCCTTGCTCATTTTGCCACTGGATTCAAGCTAGCCTGGATGAAGTGAGCTGTTAGCCCGATACCTGACCCAGGATGCTTGTTTCCGGTCCAGAGAAGACACGGCTTGGCAGTTCGGGCTGGACTGTTCCCATGAGGCACAGGGTCAAGACTGATTTGCATATAGCTGTGTCTGAACTGGGGTCGCAAAGTGAGCTAAAGAGTGATGATGGATTCAACTCAGATCTGTAACTGGGGGTGAGTGTTTGAAAAGCTTTAGCACTTCATCCATCATCTCCTTGTGTTTGCTTTATTCGCCCTAAGTTGGCAGGGTATGCCCAGACGTGGGTCCCTTGCTCACTTTGCCACTAGGTTCAAGCTAGCCTGGCTGAAGCGGGCTGTTAGCCCGAAACTGGTCCCAGAATGCTTGTTTCCGGTCCAGGGAAGACATGGCTTGGCAGTTCGGGCTGGACTGTTCCCATGAAGCACAGGGTCAAGACTGATTTGCATATAGCTGTGTCTGAACTGGGGTGGCAAAATGAGCTAAAGAATGATGATGGATTCAACTCAAATCTGTGACTGGGGGTGAGTGTTTGAAAAGCTTCAGCACTCCGTCCATCATCTCCTTGTGTTTGCTTTGTTTGCCCTAAGTTGACAGGGTATGCCCAGACATGGTTCCCTTGCTCACTTTGCCGCTGTATTCAAGCTAGCCTGGCTGAAGCGGGCTGTTAGCCTGAAACCGGTCCCAGGATGCTTGTTTCCGGTCCAGGGAAGACACAGCTTGGCAGTTCGGGCTGGACTGTTCCCATGAGGCACAGGGTCAAGACTGATTTGCATATAGCTGTGTCTGAACTGGGGAGGCAAAGTGAACTAAAGTATGATGATTGATTCAACCCAGATCTGTGACTGGGGGTGAGTGTTTCAAAAGTTTCAGCACTCCGTCCATCATCTCCTTGTGTTTGCTTTGTTTGCCCTAAGTTGGCAGGGTATGCCCAGACGTGGGTCCCTTGCTCACTTTGCCACTGGATTCAAGTTAGCCTGGTTGAAAAGGGCTGTTAGCCCGAAACCGTTCCCAGGATGCTTGTTTCCGGTCCAGGGAAGACATGGCTTGGCAGTTCGGGCTGAACTGTTCCCATGAGGCACAGGGTCAAGACTGGTTTGCATATAGTTGTGTCTGAACCAGGGTGGCAAAGTGAGCTAAAGAATGATGATGGATTCAACCCAGATCTGTGACTGGAGGTGAGTGTTTGAAAAGTTTCAGCACTCCGTCCATCATCTCCT
Organism: Calotriton arnoldi; assembly: GCA_963921515.1. Lineage (NCBI taxonomy): Eukaryota > Metazoa > Chordata > Amphibia > Caudata > Salamandridae > Calotriton > Calotriton arnoldi. The sequence goes on from CAWUFW010001964.1 coordinate 2,435,409, forward strand.
TGTGTTTGCTTTGTTCGCCCTAAGTTGGCAGGGTATGACCAGACGTGGGTCACTTGCTCACTTTGCCACTGGATTCAAGCTAGCCTGGCTGAAGAGGGCTGTTAGCCCGACACCGGTCCCAGGATGCTTGTTTCCGGTCCAGGGAAGACATGGCTTGGCAGTTCGGGCTGGACTGTTCCAATGAGGCACAGTGTCAAGACTGATTTGCATAAAGCGGTGTCTGAACTAGGGTGGCAAAGTGAGCTAAAGAATGATGATGGATTCAATCCAGATCTGTGACTGAGGGGTGAGTGTTTGAAAAGTTTCAGCACTCTGTCCATCATCTACTTGTGTTTGCTTTGTTCGCCCTAAGTTGACAGGGTATGCCCAGACGTGGGTCTATTGCTCACTTTGCCACTGGAGTCAAGCTAGCTTGGCTGAAGAGGGCTGTTAGCCCGAAACCGGTCCCAGGATGCTTGTTTCCGGTCCAGGGAAGACATGGCTTGGCAGTTCGGGCTGGACTGTTCCCATGAGGCACAGGATCAAGACTGATTTGCATATAGCTGTGTCTGAACTGGGGTGGCAAAGTGAGCTAAAGAATGATGATGGATTCAATCCAGATCTATGACTGGGGGTGAGTGTTTGAAAAGTTTCAGCACTCCGTCCATCATCTCCTTGTGTTTGCTTTGTTCGCCCTAAGTTGTCAGGGTATGCCCAGACGTAGGTCCCTTGCTCACTTTGCAACTGGATTTAAGCTAGCCGAGCTGAAGAGGGCTGTTAGCCCGAAACCGTTCCCAGGATGCTTGTTTCCGGTCCAGGGAAGACATGGCTTGGCAGTTTGGGCTGGACTGTTCCCATGAGGCACAGGGTCAAGACTGATTTGCATATAGCTGTGTCTGAACTGCGGTGGCAAAGTGAGCTAAAGAATGATGATGGATTCAACCCAGATCTGTGTCTGGGGGAGAGTGTTTGAAAAGTTTCAGCACTCCGTCCATCATCTCCTTGTGTTTGCTTTGTTCACCCTAAGTTGGCAGGGTATGCCCAGACGTGGGCCCCTTGCTCACTTTGCCACTGGATTCAAGATAGCCTGGCTGAAGAGGGCTGTTAGCCCGAAAGCGGTCCCAGGATGCATGTTTCCTGTCCAGGGAAGAAATGGTTTGGCAGTTCGGGCTGGACTGTTCCCATGAGGCACAGGGTCAAGACTGATTTGCATATAGCTGTGTCTGAACTGGGGTGGCAAAGTGAGCTAAAGAATGATGATGGATTCAACCCAGATCTGTGACTGGGGGTGAGTGTTTGAAAAATGTCAGCACTCCGTCCATCATTTCCTTGTGTTTGCTTTGTTCGCCCTAAGTTGGCAGGGTATGCCCAGACGTGGGCCCCTTGCTCACTTTGCCACTGGATTCAAGCTAGCCTGGCTGAAGAGGGCTGTTAGCCCGAAACCGGTCCCAGGATGCTTGTTTCCGGTCCAGGGAAGACATGGCTTGACAGTTCGGGCTGGACTGTTCCCATGAGGCACAGGGTCAAGACGGGTTTGCATACAGATGTGTCTGAACTGGGGTGGCAAAGTGAGCTAAAGAATGATGATGGATTCAACACAGATCTGTGACTGGGGGTGAGTGTTTAAAAAGTTTCAGCACTCCGTCCATCATCTCCTTGTGTTTGCTTTGTTCGCCCTAAGTTGGCAGGGGATGCCCAGACGTGGGTCCCTTGCTCACTTTGCCCCTGGATTCAAGCTAGCCTGGCTGAAGAGGGCTGTTAGCCCTGATGGAGCAAGGACTCACAAATGAGACTTGCTCGGATGCAATCCTCTTAAAAGTATTAATGTATTAAAATTGTATTGTTCCTACTAAACATTGCACACACAAATACAAGTAGCAAGGAAGCTTGCTTATGTGTTTTTACTAACAAGTAACGCTTGTCTATTCTAAAATGGCCGCTAAAGCGCGGGAACTCTATTGCGCATGTCTCAACCATATCACGTGGTGTGACGTCTTTCTTTGCTTGGTGGGAAAACTTTGCTTCTGCGCAGTGTGATTTAAAATGGCTGCTTTATGTTTTCACATGCTACAGCTTGCTCTTATGTTTTATTTAAACTTCAGTATTCTAACTCTACTAATGCGGGTTTAGTTTATAAGTAACTGGGAATAGAGTAGAAAGAGTGGGTATACAGTGAAACATTTTATTTGTGATTTTAATATTTTCTTCTTTGATTTTATTAGTTCGTAAACTTTGGGCCTGGGGTTGGTGAACTGAAAACTCGAATGACGTGGGTTCTGCGCATGCTCCTTGACAGACTGCCCAGAGCGGAAAGGGATGAAGTCAACCTGGACGTCGTCCAAGGCCGCGACCTGATGGCCTATATTGTCATATTCATGGATGTCCTCATAAAATTGTAACATTGTACATGAAAAAGACACAAACTTTGTCATGAGACGGGTGGGAAATAAAGCAAATGTATTGAATTTGAGGGGCGGTATTCTAAAACAAAGGGCTTTTAGAAATAAAGTAAAATCAATATGGTGTGAGGATCAACCCCTGTCCCCGTCCAATCAGAAGTAGTGGTCCCATAAGTTAGCAACATTAAGGGGAGGTACATGGGCGTAGAAGGGTATAATAGATATAGACTTAGCTAATTAGTCACTTCAAGCTACTTCTTCAAGTTTAAGCACAGCTGAGAGATGCAGAGAGGCTGATCGATTGCAGACTGAACCGCTGTCCAGAGAGGTCCTGAGGTGGGGGCGGCGGAATCCATTAGAAGGAAGACACGGGAGAATCGAGGAGAAGCGAAGTACCAGAGAGGGGAACGACGCAGGCGTCATTGATAGAGAGGTCACCGGTTCTGTCCTGATCCGGGAGGAGTCTTTGCTCTTCATCCTTCCAGGGTCCTATCTTTCCAACTCCTTGGCCACGGGATTTGGTTCTCGCACTTAGGTAAATATAAATGCAAACCTTAGTTGCGCTGCTGTCTCTATCTTCTCTTTTCCTAAGGGACCGTCATTAATCGATAATTTATTGTTATGCTTCCTCTTTGAAATTTGACTTAAGTACTATGTGGCTTTGTATTTACTCTGTAAAATTCTTTAGATAAACATTTTTAAACTTCTTGACTCAGTGATTATTTAGAAAATTATGAATTGTATGGAATGTCACTCATTTTAAACTTCCCAATTAGCAAAGGATTCATTGGTAAGTCATTACTCTTCAATCAGAAGGTAATTGGTAGCAGGGATTTGATAAAGAGTACCAAGGGACCCACCAGCGGAAATTGCAAGCGTAGTATGAATGTATGGGCCCAAGTGAGTATTTAGTGTAAGAATGCTTGTTGCTAGTAACCCGCTGGATCAGTTTTCTGGTTATCAGAGGATGGTTCTACTTTGTTAATTGGGTAATGAGAATTTTATTTTTATGAACTAACATCCACTTTTCGTTTAAAGTTTGTTTTATGTTGTCTAGAATCCCCGGGGAAAATTGAGAAGCGGTTGGTAAGTGGAAGCCACACTGCAGTGAGGTTATCTGTCAGGCAGAATAGTACTGAAAAGTTAAGCAGGGCTATCAGTACTCGTTAGGGACATCTATGTGTATGAGTGATCGCAAGGGAATATGCTAGTGAAAATTTGATGTTATATCACCTAGAAAGGGTAACATTGAAGAAGTAACAGGTATTTCTGAAGCTTGCGTGAAGGGTAGACGGAAGTGTTTTACTCGTAGTGTATGATTAGTAAACGGAATAGTTTTACTAAGAAGTGAGAGAATCTATCTTTTCAAGTTAGCGAAACTGGCACGATAGCGAATGTTTTATGTTGTTGCTGAATTTAATTGAAATATAGAGAAAATAAAACTTTGCATAAGTTTTTGTAAAGGGAGGGTCAGCTGCCGGAGAGGAAGTTGACGTCACTAACGCCGCGCTGGGATTGGTTGAAACCGAGGGCGTGAAAAGACTCTTGTAAAGGAGGGGTCAGTAGCCAGGAGTAGCACTGACGTCACAGGTGTCGCGCTGGGATTGGTTGAAACGGCGAAGGACAGAAAAGCGCAGATTGTAAAGGAGGGGTCGTCAGAAAAGACGTCACTGAAAAGCCGCGCTAGGATTGGTCCAGAAGCAAAAGTTAGCTGGAATTTAATTGCTCGTCAGAATAGAAGTCGAAACCTTAGTGGACAGTGGACATTGTATGTTTAAACGCGATCCGACTTTAATAGGAACTCGGCCGGACAGGAGATTCCTAGGTTTTGCAGAATATAGTTCAATAAACAGATATTTACCCAGAATGTACGGAGAAAAGAGGAAAATGTCATTTCTACAAAAGATTAAGAATTATTTCAAAAAGGACAAGGTAATCAAAACTAGGGAAGGAATTATTATTCCACCAGCAAAAACGCCCGCTTCATTTATGATGATGGAGAGAGGTTATCATACTTGCGTATGGATAGAAAATTGGATAGAATATACCAAAAATGATGGAATATTAGCGTTTCCCGAAAATGGTACTTTCAATGGAAGGATTCTTCAAAATTTGAGATTGAGAATGAATGACTTAGAACCCAGACCTAGATTGACTCAATACGAAGCCCTAGAAGAATGGGAGACTGAGGCATTTGAACGTGACCGATCCAGAAGTAGTAGGGGTTATCGGGGATTTTTTCCCAGATACGAAAACGAGTCAAGGGACGGTCAGATGAAACAGTGGAGAAGGGCAATGCTTACAGAGGGTCTGTATCCCATATTAATGGCAGGAGAATCGTCAGGAAGTAAATGCACAGAAAAGACAAAACATTTGGCTAGATTTGGAGATTCCGAAGACGAATTTATGGAAGCTCTATTAAAGAATCCACCACCATATCAGGAAGGGACAAGTGGATGCACCCCAAGCGCACCATTGTTAAGAACACCCTTGGTACCTGAAGTATTACATGATTCACCAGTTAGTAAAGTACTTCACGATAAAGAAAAGGAAGCTATAGATAAAAACAGAGCAGAATTAATTCAAAAGGTAACGCAATTGAACGTTCATCCAGATTCATTGACCATACCTGTAACGATTGGTCCAGTGGTTCCCTTATATGGTGACAAGGCAATTTACCCCAAACCTCTAGTTATACCTACACCTGTGAATGTTCCTAGACCGGAAGCAGTAGTAATGGTTGAGGATCATTTTAGTGATTGTGAGTCTATAATTTCGTTAATGGACTTGCCCATTAGAGATTCTAGAAATAATACTCCAAGAAGAGTAACGCCTAGTTGCTCCAAAGATGTAAACATAGTAACTTCATCAGGAACAAAAAGTGCTACAGTAGTTACACCTGAAGACTTAGAAAGGTGGGCACAAGGATCAGACAAACAGAATTCACCCCCAAAGATCATGGACATTTATAAATTAAAGGTTGAATTAGAAGAAATGATAGCAGGAAATGTAGGAATAGATCGCCTAAATACCTACGATGAAGAAGAATTATTGTTCATCTGCAGAAGCATCACAAGGAATGCAAAAATGTTTCATAAAAAATTATCAGATTTAGCTCACCAGATGGGAATTGAGATAGGGAAGTCAAAGGTGTTACAAAAACCCTATAGAGCAGATTTTGCAGACAAGGATTTGGAGAATATGAATGCTTCAGGAAGGAAATTACAAATAAAAGAATTAATGACAGTTTTGCAGAAATGGGGAGAGCTAGATAAATGGAAAGCTAGATGGACAAAGAAAAAGGAAGAGGCACGATATAATAAAACCATTACAGAATATTTAATGAAGGAAACAGGGAAGGGAGATCAAATGTACCCGATGCGAGAAGTTCCAGGAGGGGGATATGTACATGTCCCATGGAGCAGACAGGATATTTTATCATTTACGAATGATTTTCCGAAATTGAGAGAAAAGCCAATTGAATGGTACAAGCAGGTTGAGAGGTTTGTGAAGGTGTCAAAGGTATTGTTGAAAGATTTGGATGGTTTGTTCGACATAGTGGTACCTGCAGATTTGTGGACAGATTGCAAAATCACAATTGATTGGCCTAGTGAGGAGTATCCTAGAGATCCAAAGACAGGTGCTCCATCTAATGATGTAATGAAAAAGTATCAGCAGGTGATAACTTATTTGAAGGGGAAAATACCACCAAAAGAAACAGATTGGGTGAAAATAGATAGAACTACCCAAGAAGCCAGTGAAACGGTACATGCATATTATGAACATTTATTGCAGGTATTTAAGCAGTATAGTGGATTTGAGGACATTGGAGATAAAAACATGAGTCAGTTTGTTTATCGATTTGTTTACAGTCTGAAACCAGAGATTTGTCAGATGATTAAGCAGCACATGTTGTGCTGGCAGGGAAAACCGATAGATGAAATTTTGAAATACGCGAAATATTGTGGAGACGACATTGAGGATAGACATAAGAAATTGCAAGAGAAGGTGATGTGGGCTCAGGTGAAAATGGCTGAGCGACAGGGAATTAATTTGGACAATCCAAATGATAATCAGGGAAAAGATTCTGGAACGAATGGTGATACTGGAAACGGAGGAAAAGTGAGAGGACGAATGAGCAGAGAAGAGGCTAAAAGAAGTTCCCTTGTCATGGGTGCGGAAAATTAGGGCATTGGAAGGATGAGTGTAAAAAGATTCGGAATAATAATGGCCCAAATCAAAATTTAAATCCACAGACGCAGAACGACTCACAGCAGGGTGTAAATCCTCAGAGTCAGTTGCCACCTGCACCTATACAGGGTAATGTAAGCAGAACAAGGCACAGTACAGACGTCGGATATCAGGGAGGAAGTGGTAAGAATGATTATGTAACATCACAATTTCTTTTACAGGGCGATTTTAGTTCTTACAATTCATGACGGTGCCTGAGAGAGGGGAAGAAGGAGTGCGTACTTGGTGCATCCTTACCGGAAGATCAGTCAGGTCCATATGTTGAAGGAAATGTGAAAGGTAATGATATTACTTTTCTTTTGGACACTGGTGCTACTAGGTCTACTGTGAGAACAGCAGACATCCCAGACCTTCCTCTCTCTGGAGAAGCTATCCAAGTTGTGGGAGTGGCTAATCAGAAGATTAGAACACCTCTTACCGAAACAATGGAAGTAAAAATAGGAAATTTTAGAGAAATGCATCAATTTGTAGTATGTGATTCCAGTCCAGTAAATTTATTGGGCAGGGATTTACTTTACAAGATGAATTGTACAATTTTCTGCACGCCGGATGGTGTGGCAATTCAGACCCCAGATGAAGACCATGTATATAAATTTATGATTGCAAAACAAGGTACAGAAGTAGATGAGATGTTTTCCCTGATAACTAAAGACGAGTTACCAGAAGAACTGAAAACTACGTTGAATTCCATGGTGTGGGATTTCACGGGAAAAGAAGTAGGACTTATGGCCAAAATAGACCCGGTAAAAATTACTGTCAAGGAAGGTGCGATTTACCCAAACACCAGACAGTATAAAATGAGTGCAGAAGTAAAAGCAGGAGTCATTGAAGAAATTGACAGAATGGTAAAACAAGACATATTAAAAGAAGTAATGAGTAGCCCTTGTAACTCACCAATCATGGGTCTAAAGAAACCTAGTGGAAAATATAGGATCGTTCAAGATTTGCGCAAGGTAAATAAAATTGTGGAACCCTGTTGTCCTATAGTACCAAATCCTGCAGTAATTCTATATCAGATTCCTTGGAGTGCAGGATGGTTTACTGTGATCGATTTATGCCAAGCATTCTTTTCGATACCTTTGCATCCAGATAGTCAGTATCTATTTTCATTTAAATTCGAGAGCAAGGTTTATGTATGGAATCGTGTTCCTCAGGGGTACACAGAAAGTCCTTCCATCTTTAACCAAATATTGAAAAAGTGTCTAGAAAAACTGGTGATGCCAGGAAGTTCAGTCTTAGTGCAGTACATAGACGACTTACTAGTGGCATCAAACACCAGAGAGGATTGTGTTGTTGACACCATTGCATTATTAAATCATCTAGCAGAAGAAGGTCATAAGGTGTCACCTGAAAAATTACAGTTCTGTACTACAGCAGTAAAGTACCTAGGACACCAAATTGAGAGGGGCAGAAGGAGAATAACAGATGAAAGAATAAAACTAATAAAGAAAATGCAGATGCCTGTCTCTCAACGAGAAGTAAGAATGTTTCTTGGAATAGTAGGGTACTGTAGACAATGGATATTAGGATTTTCTCTACTAGCAAAACCGCTGATTCAAATTACCAAAAAGAAGGCAAAGGACCCAGTTGAATGGGATGATGAAAGTGTAGGTGCCTTTGTAAAGTTAAGAAATGCTTTGTGTGCAGCACCTGCACTAGGAATGCCTGATTATAAGAGAAACTTTGCATTATTCTGCCATGAAAAAGAGAATTGCGCACTTTCAGTCCTAACCCAGAGACATGGTTTAACCAGACGTCCTATAGCATATTTTTCTGCTACATTGGACCCAGTGGCAGTTGCGTTGCCTGGTTGCTTAAAAGCAGTAGCTGCTACTTGTTTGAGCATTGAACAAAGTGATTCAATTGTAATGGGACACCCAGTAAAAGTGTTCGTTCCACATGCAGTTGTGATTTTGCTGACAAGAACCCGAACTCAGCATCTTACACCTAGTCGGCTGACTAAGTATGAAAGAATAATACTGGGTGCTGAAAATGTGACCATTGTAAGGTGCACAATAGTAAATCCAGCTACCTTACTACCAGACCCATATCATGAGGAAGTTAAAGATGATGAAGAAGAGCATGATTGTTTACAAGTCACAGAATTGTGCACAAAACCACGTCCTGATATTCAGGAACTACCTCTCAGGGAGCCAGACAGGGAGCTGTTTGTTGATGGCTCATGCCAAAGGCATGAAGACGGAAAACTAACTGCAGCATATGCAGTATGTGAACTAACTGGAATAGTCGAAGCATCCTATTTACCAGGGGTAAAATCTGCACAAATAGCTGAATTGATTGCTTTGATAAAAGCTTGCAAATTTGGGAGGAACCAAAAAGTAACTATATTCACTGATAGCCAATATGGTTACGGGGTTGTGCATGATTTTGGCCAATTATGGATGCAGAGGGATTTCATGACTTCTTCAGGATCCCCCATTAAAAATGGACAGTTCGTAAAAGAACTACTGGAAGCAATAAAATCACCAAAAGAATTGGCTGTGGTGAAATGTGCCGCACACCAGTCAGGAGATGACAGGGTGGTAGTGGGCAATAGATATGCGGATCTTGTGGCTCAACATTGTGCCAGAAACAGAATAGCAGTAAACAAAAGGGTGGAAAGAATGGGAATCAGCTGCCAACTTATGCTGTTTGCACCTCCTGAAACATGGAATGATGTAAAAAGATTGCAAGATGATGCTAATGAGAATGAAAAGAGTATATGGATTAAAACAGGATGTACCCAAAAATCAGAGGACGATGTATGGATTTGTGCGGATGGCAGACCAGTCATGCCTGATTGTCTGCTTTCACAAATGGCTAGAATGTATCATGGAAACACACATGTAGGGAGAGATGCAATGATTAGACTCTTCAGACAAAATTGGTTCAATCCAAGGTTTAGGGCAGTAGCAGAGAGTCTTTGCCAGAGATGTTTAACTTGCCAAATGCATAACCCAGGAAGAAAGACAGTAATTGGGTTTGGGAAAATTGGAAAGGCAGAAGGTCCATTCATGAGACTGCAACTTGATTTCATTCAGTTACCACCATGTAGAGGGCTGAAATATGCATTAGTGATAGTGTGTCTATTTTCCAAGTGGGTGGAGGCATACCCTACTAGAAGGAATGACAGTCTTACAGTCGCAAAGTTGTTACTGCGCGAACTAGTACCTAGATTTGGTTTTCCAGTAACTTTGGAATCAGATAGAGGAAAACACTTTAACAGTGAAGTGGTTAAAATACTCTGTGAAGCATTCCAAATTGAACAAAAGCTGCACTGTGCATATCGTCCAGAGGCTTCTGGAGTGGTGGAACAATTGAATGGCACAATAAAATCCAGACTGGGAAAAATGTGTGCATCAACATCATTAGATTGGCCAGATGCATTGCCTCTTGTTTTAATGGGACTCAGAAGCATTCCTGATAGAAACACCGGATTGAGTCCGCATGAGATAATAATGGGAAGAGCAATGAGACAAGCACATGTTCCAACGAATAAACTGCTGAGTATATCTGATGATATGGTTCTGGATTATTGCAAAGGATTGGCTGACCTAGTGCGTTCTGTCTCTCACCAGGTTGGAGAAGACGCAGTTTCCAGGCAGCCTGAACAAGAACATGATCTGAGTCCCGGAGACTGGGTGGTAGTGAAGAATCACACCAGAGAAATGTGTCTATCACCTAGGTGGGGCAAACCTTGTCAGGTCATACTGATCACGAACACAGCAGTGAAGTGTGCAGGATTTCCTAATTGGATTCATGTAAGCCACACCAAAAGAGTACCAGATCCTGAAGAAGAAAATACTCGGATAATAACTATTACTGAGGAAGCTGAAGGTTGCCCAGCTGAAGAATCTCAGGCTCGAGGTTCAAGGGAAGCTGACGAAGAACAACCGAGCACAAGTCAGGACTGGGTACCAGTGGTGGAAATACCTGAAATCTACTTCAGAACAAGAAGTCAAGTAAATCTAGAAGAAATCGAAGAAAGTCAGATAGGTGAAGAAGCGGCTCAGGAAGAAGAAGAAGAACAAACACTAGAACCTGAGCAGGAACAGATAGGGAGAGGAAACTGGGCTCAAATTAAAGAAGAACAACCAGACTTTGAGCAGGGACAGACAGGTTTAGAAGAATCCGGTCAGGCTGCAGAAGTTCAAAGTGCAATAAGCCCTGATCAGAACCAGTTAGATCAAGAAAAATACACAGAAGAAGAAGATCTTGAGACATTTGAGAATGAAATAATAAATCAAGAACAAGATCAATTACAAGAAATCCACAGTGAAGCAGAGGAAGAAATAACAATAAGACCTGGAGAAGAGCAAGAAGAAGAAACTGAAATAAAAGAACAAGAGAGTGTGCCACAACTAGAAAACAAAAGAATTTCTGAAGAAGAAAATAAAGAAACAGTGCAAACAGAGAAAACGAGAAAAGGTGATCATTGGCCTAGTGTCATCAAAAGAGTAAAATACCACATAACAACCAGAAGTGGAGATCCAGATCAAGTGAATGAAGTAACAAGCCAAACACAACAAAGAAATAAAAGTGAAAAACGAAGAAGCAAAAGACTGAAACTTGTGAATAACAAATTCAAGGGTCCTGATTGGACTTATATCATTCTTGAAGATTTCGAAGGCTCAGACTCAAGTGAAAGTGGTGACGAAGGAACAAGTGCAGAACTGATTTACGAAAAAGAAATAAAACCACCTTGAGAAAATAAAAAGACTTGAAGAATACGATAAGAAGAGCAATCTTCCTTGTCAAAATGTCTGACGATAGAGTTACTGGGAGACCAAAGCAGAAAGGTTGTAAAAGATGTTGTGCTATATGCATATGCAATTTGGTAGTGATGCTTATAGTGTGGTTAGTTGTGATCGTAGCAGTTCCTTATCTAATGATAATAGATAAAAAGATTAACAACGAAACTAAGGAAAGATTAGATAACTTGAAAGGTAGTAAAGTAGAATTAAGTGCAGAAGATGAACCAGAATTTCATCATGAAGTAACAGATAACGACACTAGCTTGAACGTTTTTACAAAGTTATTATTTCAATATGTAGATACCATGGAAGTTAGCAATTGTTATGTTTGTATGAAATTACCTGAATCAGTAGCAGAAGGGTTAACGTATCATCATTTGCCATTAACCTATGGCATCTCATGTAGTGTATTAACTAGTTTATTTTATAGAACAGGGCGATTGCAGTATTATTATTCAAACATAGATGTGATATTTACTGAAATTCCGATTCGAAAGAATATGAATCCAGTGCTTAGTAGCAAAGATGCACAATTTATGGGAGAGTTTTTCTTAACAATGAAGTCAATAGACATAACACACGCACATAGAAGCAATCTAACATGTTCTTTACATGAAGAAGGAAAGGTATTTTTGAATTTAGTGGAGAGTAGAAGACAAGATTTCCAAAAGAAAGCTTCTGAGCATAAAGCTCATTTACCACCTTGGGCTGGGAAAGAGGATAGTTACACATCTGGCAAGGCTCAAGCTGCTATGGCTCTAGATTTTGAAAAGAAAGGGAAAATTTGTCTACATAGGTTAAAAACTGAGTATAACAATGTTTTCATCGGTACCAGTGAATGTGAACACAATTTCTTAATAATTGGAGGTTGGGGACTCAAAGGAGGAACGGATTCAGTTTTTCCTGGAATCTATTACGTATGTGGGAATAAGGCTTACTTTAGGCTTCCTGCAAGGTGGTATGGAAGTTGCTATTTTGGAATAGTATTTCCAAAGATATACCACGTAAAAAGGAACACTGGCAGCAATGAAAACAGTAGTGAATTAATACGTAGAAAAAGAGCTCATTTTTCAGAAATTATAGGTGATATATTTGGTGCATTGATACCTTCAGTGGGAATAATTCTGAATTCAAGGAAAATATGCAAATTATCTACAGTGGTTGATCGTTTATCAACTGACACTGCTGGAGGATTTCTAATGATTAATGCGGAAATGGTTGCGATTAGATCTATGGTTATGCAAAATCGACTTGCTCTTGACATTATATTGGCAAAAGAGGGTGGAGTCTGTAAATTATTGAAGACGAAACACTGTTGCACTTATATACCTGATAAAAGTGCAGAAATTGGAACGTATATACAGAATATAACAAAACTTGAAAAGGAACTGAAACCACTGGAAGTTGATAGTGTATGGGAAAGATTGACCACTAGTATTAGGTCAATTGGTACCTGGTTTGCTAATATAGGGAAAGGACTTATAGGTCAAATATTAGTACCCTTAGCAGGGATAGCAATAATAGTGTTTTCAATAATAATATGGTGCAAATGTTGCAAAAAGAGAGAATCGTATAAGGTGACAGGAAAAGGAAAGAAGAGAAAAATTGATGAACTTGAACTTGAGGATTTGAGAAGTGAATTATACAAGAAAGTGAAAGGAGATGTGAAAGGTGGAAAGTGTACAAATGAAAGGGAAACCATATTATGTTAAAAGTTGGCATCTGGTTGTGGGTAGTTTTATTGATGGCTCAGAAACGCCATCAGAGAGGGGATTGATGGAGCAAGGACTCACAAATGAGACTTGCTCGGATGCAATCCTCTTAAAAGTATTAATGTATTAAAATTGTATTGTTCCTACTAAACATTGCACACACAAATACAAGTAGCAAGGAAGCTTGCTTATGTGTTTTTATTATCAAGTAACGCTTGTCTATTCTAAAATGGACGCTAAAGCGCGGGAACTCTATTGCGCATGTCTCAACCATATCATGTGGTGTGACGTCTTTCTTTGCTTGGTGGGAAAACTTTGCTTCTGCGCAGTGTGATTTAAAATGGCTGCTTTATGTTTTCACATGCTACAGCTTGCTCTTATGTTTTATTTAAACTTCAGTATTCTAACGCTACTAATGCAGGTTTAGTTTATAAGTAATTGGGAATAGAGTAGAAAGAGTGGGTATACAGTGAAACATTTTATTTGTGATTTTAATATTTTCTTCTTTGACTTTATTTGTTCGTAAACTTTGGGCCTGGGGTTGGTGAACTGAAAACTCGAATGACGTGGGTTCTGCGCATGCTCCTTGACAGACTGCCCAGAGCGGAAAGGGATGAAGTCAACCTGGACGTCGTCCAAGGCCGCGACCTGATGGCCTATATTGTCATATTCATGGATGTCCTCATAAAATTGTAACATTGTACATGAAAAAGACACAAACTTTGTCATGAGACGGGTGGGAAATAAAGCAAATGTATTGAATTTGAGGGGTGGTATTCTAAAACAAAGGGCTTTTAGAAATAAAGTAAAATCAATATGGTTGAGGATCAACCCCCTGTCCCCGTCCAATCAGAAGTAGTGGTCCCATAAGTTAGCAACATTAAGGGGAGGTACATGGGCGTAGAAGGGTATAATAGATATAGACTTAGCTAATTAGTCACTTCAAGCTACTTCTTCAAGTTTAAGCACAGCTGAGAGATGCAGAGAGGCTGATCGATTGCAGACTGAACCGCTGTCCATAGAGGTCCTGAGGTGGGGGCGGCGGAATCCATTAGAAGGAAGTCACGGGAGAATCGAGGAGAAGCGAAGTACCAGAGAGGGGAACGACGCAGGCGTCGTTGATAGAGAGGTCACCGGTCCTGTCCTGATCCGGGAGGAGTCTTTGCTGTTCATCCTTCCAGGGTCCTATCTTTCCAACTCCTTGGCCAAGGGGTTTGGTTCTCGCACTTAGGTAAATATAAATGCAAACCTTAGTTGCGCTGCTGTCTCTATCTTCTCTTTTCCTAAGGGACCGTCATTAATCGATAATTCATTGTTATGCTTCCTCTTTGAAATTTGACTTAAGTACTATGTGGCTTTGTATTTACTCTGCAAAGTTCTTTAGATAAACATTTAAAAACTTCTTGACTCAGTGATTATTTAGAAAATTATGAATTGTATGGAATGTCACTCATTTTAAACTTCCCCATTAGCAAAGGATTCATTGGTAAGTCATTACTCTTCAATCAGAAGGTAATTGGTAGCAGGGTTTTGATAAAGAGTACCATCTGACCCACCGGCGGAAATTGCTAGCGTAGTATGAATGTATGGGCCCAAGTGAGTATTTAGTGTATGAATGCTTGTTGCTAGTAACCCGCTGGATCAGCCCGAAACCGGTCCCAGAATGCTTGTTTCCGGTACAGGGAAGACATGGCTTGGCAGTTCGGGCTGGACTGTTCCCATGAGGCACAGCCTCAAGACTGATTTGCATATAGCTGTGTCTGGCCTGGGGTGGCAAATTGAGCTAAATAATGATGATGGATTCAACCCAGATCTGTGACTGGGGGTGAGTGTTTGAAAAGTTTGAGAACTCCGTCCATCATCTCCTTGTGTTTGCTTTGTTCGCCCTAAGTTGGCAGGGTATGCCCAGACGTGGATCCCTTGCTCACTTTGCCAATGGATTCAAGCTAGCTGGCTGAAGCGGGCTGTTAGCCCGAAACTGGTCCCAGGATGCTTGTTTCCGGTCCAGGGAAGACATGGCTTGGCAGTTCGGGCTGGACTGTTCCCATGAGGCACAGGGTTAAGACTGATTTGCATATAGCTGTGTCTGAACTGGGGTGGCAAAGTGAGCTAAAGAATGTTGATGGATTCAACCCAGACCTGTGATTGGGGGTGAGTGTTTGAAACGTTTCAGCACTCCGTCCATCATCTCCTTGTGTTTGCTTTGTTAGCCCTAAGTTGGCAGGGTATGCCCAGACGTGGGTCCCTTGCTCACTTTGCCACTGGATTCAAGCAAGCCTGGCTGAAGAGGGCTGTTAGCCTGAAACCGGTCCCGGCATGCTTGTTTCCGGTACAGGGAAGACATGGCTTGGCAGTTCGGGCTGGACTGTTCCCATGAGGCACAGGGTCAAGACTGAGTTGCAAATAGCTGTGTCTGAACTGGGGTGGTAAAGTGAGCTAAAGAATGATGATGGATTCAACCCAGATCTGTGACTGGGGGTGAGTGTTTGAAAAGCTTCAGCACTCCGTCCATCATCTCCTTGTGTTTGTTTGTTCGCCCTAAGTTGGCAGGGTATGCCCAGACGTGGGTCCCTTGCTCACTTTGCCACTGGATTCAAGCTAGCCTGGCTGAAGCGGCTGTTAGCCTGAAACCGGTCCCAGGATGTTTGTTTCCGGTCCAGGGAAGACACGGCTTGGCAGTTCGGGCAGGACTGTTCCCATGAGGTACAGGGTCAAGACTGATTTGCATATAGCTGTGTCTGAACTGGGGTGGCAAAGTGAGCTAAAGAATGATGATGGATTCAACCCAGATCTGTGACTGGGGGTGAGTGTTTGAAAAGTTTCAGCACTCCGTCCATCATCTCCTTGTGTTTGCTTTGTTCGCCCTAAGTTGGCAGTGTATGCCCAGACGTGGGTCCCTTGCTCACTTTGCCTCTGGATTCAAGCTAGCCTGGCTGAAGTGGGTTGCTAGCCCGAATCCGGTCCCAGGATGCTTGTTTCTGGTCCAGGGAAGACACGCCCTGTCAGTTCGGGCTGGACTGTTCCCATGAGGCACAGGGTCAAGACTGATTTGCATAAAGCTGTGTCTGAACTGGGGTGGCAAAGTGAGCTAAAGAATGATGATGGATTCAACCCAGATCTGTGACTGGGGGTGAGTGTTTGAAAAGCTTCAGCACTCCATCCATCATCTCCTTGTGTTTGCTTTTTTGCCCTAAGTTGGCAGGGTATGCCCAGACGTGGGTCCCTTGCTCACTTTGCCACTGGATTCAAGCTAGCCTGGCTGACGAGGGCTGTTAGCCCGAAACCGGTCCTAGGATGCTTGTTTTCGGCCCAGGGAAGACACGGCTTGGCAGTTCGGGCTGGACTGTTCCCCTGAGTCACAGGGTCAAGACTGATTTGCATATAGCTGTGTCTGAACTGGGGTGGCAAAATGAACTAAAGTATGATGATTGATTCAACCCAGATCTGTGACTGGGGGTGAGTGTTTGAAAAGCTTCAGCACTCCATCCATTATCTCCTTGTGTTTGCTTTGTTCGCCCTAAGTTGGCAGGGTATGCCCAGACGTGGGTCCCTTGCTCACTTTGCCACTGGATTCCAGCTAGCCTGGCTGAAGAGAGCTGTTATCCCGAAACCGGTCCCAAGATGCTTGTTTCTAGTCCAGGGAAGACATGGCTTGGCAGTTTGGGCTGGACTGTTCCCATGAGGCACAGGGTCAAGACTGGTTTGCATATAGTTGTGTCTGAACCAGGGTGGCAAAGTGAGCTAAAGAATGATGATGGCTTCAACCCAGATCTGTGACTGGGGGTGAGTGTTTAAAAGTTTCAGCACTCCGCCAATCATCTCCTTGTGTTTGCTTTGTTCGCCCTAAGTTGGCAGGGTATAACCAGACGTGGGTCCCTTGCTCACTTTGCCACTGGATTCAAGCTAGCCTGGCTGAAGAGGGCTGTTAGCCCGAAACCGGTCTCAGGATGCTTGATTCCGGTCCCGGGAAGACATGGCTTGGCAGTTCGGTCTGGACTGTTCCCATGAGGCACAGGGTCAAGACTGATTTGCATATAGCTGTGTCTGAACTGGGGTGGCAAAGTGAGCTAAAGAATGATGATGGATTCAACCCAGATCTGTGACTGGGGTTGAGTGTTTGAAAAGTTTCAGCACTCCGTCCATTATCTCCTTGTGTTTGCTTTGTTCGCCCTAAGTTGGCAGGGTATGCCCAGACTTGGGTCCCTTGCTCACTTTGCCACTGGATTCAAGCTAGCCTGGCTGAAGAGGGCTGTTAGCCCAAAACTGGTCCCAGGATGCTTGTTTCCGGTCCAGGGAAGACATGGCTTGGCAGTTCGGGCTGGACAGTTCCCATGAAGCACAGGTTCAAGGCTGATTTGCATATAGCTGTGTCTGAACTGGGGTGGCAAAATGAGCTAAAGAATGATGATGGATTCAACTCAGATCTGTGTCTGGGGGTGAGTGTTTGAAAAGCTTCAGCACTCCGTCCATCATCTCCTTGTGTTTGCTTTGTTCGCCCTAAGTTGACAGGGTATGCCCAGATGTGGGTCCCTTGCTCACTTTGCCACTGGATTCAAGCTAGCCTGGCTGAAGAGGGTTGTTAGCCCGAAACCGGTCCAAGGATGCTTGTTTCCGGTCCAGGGAAGACACGGCTTGGCAGTTCGGGCTGGACTGTTTCCATGAGGCACAGGGTCAAGACTGATTTGCATATAGCTGTTTCTGAACTGGGGTGGCAAAGTGAGCTAAAGAATGATGATGGATTCAACCCAGATCTGTGACTGGGGGTGAGTGTTTGAAAAGCTTCAGCACTCCGTCCATCATCTCCTTGTGTTTGCTTTGTTCGCCCTAAGTTGGCAGGGTATGCCCAGATGTGGGTCCCTTGCTCACTTTGCCACTGGATTCAAGTTAGCCTGGTTGAAAAGGGCTGTTAGCCCGAAACCGTTCCCAGGATGCTTGTTTCCGTTCCAGGGAAGACATGGCTTGGCAGTTCGGGCTGGACTGTTCCCATGAGGCACAGGGTCAAGACTGGTTTGCATATAGTTGTGTCTGAACCAGGGTGGCAAAGTGAGCTAAAGAATGATGATGGATTCAACCCAGATCTGTGACTGGAGGTGAGTGTTTGAAAAGTTTCAGCACTCTGTCCATCATCTCCTTGTGTTTGCTTTGTTCGCCCTAAGTTGGCAGGGTATGACCAGATGTGGGTCCCTTGCTCACTTTGCCACTGGATTCAAGCTAGCTTGGCTGAAGAGGGCTGTTAGCCCGACACCGGTCCCAGGATGCTTGTTTCCGGTCCAGGGAAGACATGGCTTGGCAGTTCGGGCTGGACTGTTCCCATGAGGCACAGTGTCAAGACTGATTTGCATATAGCTGTGTCTGAACTAGGGTGGCAAAGTGAGCTAAAGAATGATGATGGATTCAATCCAGATCTGTGACTGAGGGGTGAGTGTTTGAAAAGTTTCAGCACTCTGTCCATCATCTACTTGTGTTTGCTTTGTTCGCCCTAAGTTGACAGGGTATGCCCAGACGTGGGTCTATTGCTCACTTTGCCACTGTAGGCAAGCTAGCTTGGCTGAAGAGGGCTGTTAGCCCGAAACCGGTCCCAGGATGCTTGTTTCCGGTCCAGGGAAGACATGGCTTGGCAGTTCGGGTGGACTGTTCCCATGAGGCACAGGATCAAGACTGATTTGCATATAGCTGTGTCTGGCCTGGGGTGGCAAATTGAGCTAAATAATGATGATGGATTCAACCCA
Source organism: Calotriton arnoldi (assembly GCA_963921515.1). Classification (NCBI taxonomy): domain Eukaryota; kingdom Metazoa; phylum Chordata; class Amphibia; order Caudata; family Salamandridae; genus Calotriton; species Calotriton arnoldi. Next base: position 2,454,233 of record CAWUFW010001964.1, read on the forward strand.
GATATGTGACGGGGGTGAGTGTTTGAAAAGTTTCAGCACTCCGTCCATCATCGCCTTGTGTTTGCTTTGTTCGCCCTAAGTTGGCAGGGCATGCCCAGACGTGAGTTCCTTGCTCACTTTGCCACTGGATTCAAGATCGCCTGGCTGAAGAGGGCTGTTAGCCCGGAACCGGTCCCAGAATGCTTGTTTCCGGTACAGGGAAGACATGGCTTGGCAGTTCGGGCTGGACTGTTCCCATGAGGCACAGGCTCAAGACTGATTTGCATATAGCTGTGTCTGGCCTGGGGTGGCAAATTGAGTTAAATAATGATGATGGATTCAACCCAGATATGTGACGGGGGTGAGTGTTTGAAAAGTTTCAGCACTCCGTCCATCATCTCCTTGTGTTTGCTTTGTTCGCCCTAAGTTGGCAGGGTATGCCCAGACGTGGGCCCCTTGCTCACTTTGCCACTGGATTCAAGCTAGCCTGGCTGAAGAGGGCTGTTAGCCCGAAACCAGTCCCAGGATGCTTGTTTCCGGTCCAGGGAAGACATGGCTTGGCAGTTCGGGCTGGACTGTTCCCATGAGGCAGAGGGTCAAGACTGATTTGCATATAGCTGTGTCTGAACTGGGGTGGCAAAGTGAGCTAAAGAATGATGATGGATTCAACCCAGATCTGTGATTGGGGGTCAGTGTTTGAAACCTTTCAGCACTCCGTCCATCATCTCCTTGTGTTTGCTTTGTTAGCCCTAAGTTGGCAGGGTATGCCCAGACGTGGGTCCCTTGCTCACTTTGCCACTGGATTCAAGCAAGCCTGGGTGAAGAGGGCTGTTAGCCTGAAACCGGCCCCGGCATGCTTGTTTCCGGTACAGGGAAGACATGGCTTGGCAGTTTGGGCTGGACTGTTCCCATGAGGCACAGGGTCAAGACTGAGTTGCATATAGCTGTGTCTGAACTGGGGTGGTAAAGTGAGCTAAAGAATGATGATGGATTTAACCCAGATCTGTGACTGGGGGTGAGTGTTTGAAAAGCTTCAGCACTACGTCCATTATCTCCTTGTGTTTGCTTTGTTCGCCCTAAGTTGGCAGGGTATGCCCAGACGTGGGTCCCTTGCTCACTTTGCCACTGGATTCAAGCTAGCCTGGCTGAAGCGGCTGTTAGCCTGAAACCGGTCCCAGGATGTTTGTTTCCGGTCCAGGGAAGACACGGCTTGGCAGTTCAGGCAGGACTGTTCCCATGAGGTACAGGGTCAAGACTGATTTGCATATAGCTGTGTCTGAACTGGGGTGGCAAAGTGAGCTAAAGAATGATGATGGATTCAACCCAGATCTGTGACTGGGGGTGAGTGTTTGAAAAGTTTCAGCACTCCGTCCATCATCTCCTTGTGTTTGCTTTGTTAGCCCTAATTTGGCTGCGTATGCCCAGGCGTGGGTCCCTTGCTCACTTTGCCTCTGGATTCAAGCTAGCCTGGCTGAAGTGGGTTGTTAGCCCGAATCGGGTCCCAGGATGCTTGTTTCCGGTCCAGGGAAGACACAGCTTGTCAGTACGGGCTGGACTGTTCCCATGAGGCACAGGGTCAAGACTGATTTGCATAAAGCTGTGTCTGAACTGGGGTGGCAAAGTGAGCTAAAGAATGATGATGGATTCAACCAAGATTTGTGACTGGGGGTGAGTGTTTGAAAAGTTTCAGCACTCCGTCCATCATCTCCTTGTGTTTGCTTTGTTCGCCCTAAGTTGGCAGGGTATAACCAGACGTGGGTCCCTTGCTCACTTTGCCACTGGATTCAAGCTAGCCTGGCTGAAGAGGGCTGTTAGCCTGAAACCGGTCTCAGGATGCTTGATTCCGGGCCCTGGAAGACATGACTTGGCAGTTCGGTCTGGACTGTTCCCATGAGGCACAGGGTCAAGACTGATTTGCATATAGCTGTGTCTGAACTGGGGTGGCAAAGTGAGCTAAAGAATGATGATGGATTCAACCCAGATCTGTGACTGGGGCTGAGTGTTTGAAAAGTTTCAGCACTCTGTCCATCATCGCCTTGTGTTTGCTTTGTTCGCCCTAAGTTGGCAGGGTATGCCCAGACGTGGGTCCCTTGCTCACTTTGCCACTGGATTCAAGCTAGCCTGGCTGATGGGGGCTGTTAGCCCGAAACCGGTCTCAGGATGCTTGATTCCGGTCCACGGAAGACATGGCTTGGCAGTTTGGTCTGGACTGTTCCCATGAGGCACAGGGTCAAGACTCATTTGCATATAGCTGTGTCTGAACTGGGGTGGCAAAATGAGCTAAAGAATGATGATGGATTCAACCCAGATCTGTGACTGGGGTTGAGTGTTTGAAACGTTTCAGCACTCCGTCCATCATCTCCTTGTGTTTGCTTTGTTCACCCTAAGTTGGCAGGGTATGCCCAGACGTGGGTCCCTTGCTCACTTTGCCACTGGATTCAAGCTAGCCTGGCTGAAGCGGGCTGTTAGCCCGAAACCGGTCCCAGGATGCTTGTTTCCGGTCCAGGGAAGACATGGCTTGGCAGTTCGTGCTGGACTGTTCCCATGAAGCACAGGGTCAAGACTGATTTGCACATAGCTGTGTCTGAACTGGGAGGCAAAGTGAACTAAAGTATGATGATTGATTCAACCCAGATCTGTGACTAGGGGTGAGTGTTTGAAAAGTTTCAGCACTCCGTCCATCATCTCCTTGTGTTTGCTTTGTTTGGCCTAAGTTGGCAGGGTATGCCCAGACGTGGGTCCCTTGCTCACTTTGCCACTGGATTCAAGTTAGCCTGGTTGAAAAGGGCTGTTAGCCCGAAACCGTTCCCAGGATGCTTGTTTCCGGTCCAGGGAAGACATGGCTTGGCAGTTCGGGCTGGACTGTTCCCATGAGGCACAGGCTCAAGACTGATTTGCATATAGCTGTGTCTGGCCTGGGGTGGCAAATTGAGCTAAATAATGATGATGGATTCAACCCAGATATGTGACGGGGGTGAGTGTTTGAAAAGTTTCAGCACTCCGTCCATCATCTCCTTGTGTTTGCTTTGTTCGCCCTAAGTTGGCAGGGTATGCCCAGACGTGGGCCCCTTGCTCACTTTGCCACTGGATTCAAGCTAGCCTGGCTGAAGAGGGCTGTTAGCCCGAAACCAGTCCCAGGATGCTTGTTTCCGGTTCAGGGTAGACATGGCTTGGCAGGTCGGGCTGGACTGTTCCCATGAGGCACAGGGTCAAGACTGATTTGCATATAGCTATGTCTGAACTGGGGTGGCAAAGTGAACTAAAGAATGAGGATGCATTCAACCCAGATCTGTGACTGGGGGTGAGTGTTTGAAAAGTTTGAGAACTCCGTCCATCATCTCCTTGTGTTTGCTTTGTTCGCCCTAAGTTGGCAGGGTATGCCCAGACGTGGATCCATTGCTCACTTTGCCACTGGATTCAAGCTAGCCTGGCTGAAGCGGGCTGTTAGCCCGAAACTGGTCCCAGGATGCTTGTTTCCGGTCCAGGGAAGACATGGCTTGGCAGTTCGGGCTGGACTGTTCCCATGAGGTTGAGGGTCAAGACTGATTTGCATATAGCTGTGTCTGAACTGGGGTGGCAAAGTGAGCTAAAGAATGATGATGGATTCAACCCAGATCTGTGATTGGGGGTGAGTGTTTGAAACCTTTCAGCACTCCGTCTATCATCTCCTTGTGTTTGCTTTGTTAGCCCTAAGTTGGCAGGGTATGCCCAGACGTGGGTCCCTTGCTCACTTTGCCACTGGATTCAAGCAAGCCTGGCTGAAGAGGGCTGTTAGCCTGAAACCGGCCCCGGCATGCTTGTTTCCGGTACAGGGAAGTCATGGCTTGGCAGTTCGGGCTGGACTGTTCCCATGAGGCACAGGGTCAAGACTGAGTTGCATATAGCTGTGTCTGAACTGGGGTGGTAAAGTGAGCTAAAGAATGATGATGGATTCAACCCAGATCTGTGACTGGGGGTGAGTGTTTGAAAAGCTTCAGCACTACGTCCATCATCTCCTTGTGTTTGCTTTGTTCGCCCTAAGTTGGCAGGGTATGCCCAGACGTGGGTCCCTTGCTCACTTTGCCACTGGATTCAAGCTAGCCTGGCTGAAGCGGCTGTTAGCCTGAAACCGGTCCCAGGATGTTTGTTTCCGGTCCAGGGAAGACACGGCTTGGCAGTTCAGGCAGGACTGTTCCCATGAGGTACAGGGTCAAGACTGATTTGCATATAGCTGTGTCTGAACTGGGGTGGCAAAGTGAGCTAAAGAATGATGATGGATTCAACCCAGATCTGTGACTGGGGGTGAGTGTTTGAAAAGTTTCAGCACTCCGTCCATCATCTCCTTGTGTTTGCTTTGTTAGCCCTAAGTTGGCTGCGTATGCCCAGGCGTGGGTCCCTTGCTCACTTTGCCTCTGGATTCAAGCTAGCCTGGCTGAAGTGGGTTGTTAGCCCGAATCGGGTCCCAGGATGCTTGTTTCCGGCCCAGGGAAGACACAGCTTGTCAGTACGGGCTGGACTGTTCCCATGAGGCACAGGGTCAAGACTGATTTGCATAAAGCTGTGTCTGAACTGGGGTGGCAAAGTGAGCTAAAGAATGATGATGGATTCAACCAAGATTTGTGACTGGGGGTGAGTGCTTGAAAAGTTTCAGCACTCCGTCCATCATCTCCTTGTGTTTGCTTTGTTCGCCCTAAGTTGGCAGGGTATAACCAGACGTGGGTCCCTTGCTCACTTTGCCACTGGATTCAAGCTAGCCTGGCTGAAGAGGGCTGTTAGCCTGAAACCGGTCTCAGGATGCTTGATTCCGGTCCCTGGAAGACATGGTTTGGCAGTTCGGTCTGGACTGTTCCCATGAGGCACAGGGTCAAGACTGATTTGCATATAGCTGTGTCTGAACTGGGGTGGCAAAGTGAGCTAAAGAATGATGATGGATTCAACCCAGATCTGTGACTGGGACTGAGTGTTTGAAAAGTTTCAGCACTCCGTCCAACATCGCCTTGTGTTTGCTTTGTTCGCCCTAAGTTGGCAGGGTATAACCAGACGTGGGTCCCTTGCTCACTTTGCCACTGGATTCAAGCTAGCCTGGCTGAAGAGGGCTGTTAGCCTGAAACCGGTCTCAGGATGCTTGATTCCGGGCCCTGGAAGACATGACTTGGCAGTTCGGTCTGGACTGTTCCCATGAGGCACAGGGTCAAGACTGATTTGCATATAGCTGTGTCTGAACTGGGGTGGCAAAGTGAGCTAAAGAATGATGATGGATTCAACCCAGATCTGTGACTGGGGCTGAGTGTTTGAAAAGTTTCAGCACTCTGTCCATCATCGCCTTGTGTTTGCTTTGTTCGCCCTAAGTTGGCAGGGTATGCCCAGACGTGGGTCCCTTGCTCACTTTGCCACTGGATTCAAGCTAGCCTGGCTGATGAGGGCTGTTAGCCCGAAACCGGTCTCAGGATGCTTGATTCCGGTCCACGGAAGACATGGCTTGGCAGTTTGGTCTGGACTGTTCCCATGAGGCACAGGGTCAAGACTCATTTGCATATAGCTGTGTCTGAACTGGGGTGGCAAAATGAGCTAAAGAATGATGATGGATTCAACCCAGATCTGTGACTGGGGTTGAGTGTTTGAAACGTTTCAGCACTCCGTCCATCATCTCCTTGTGTTTGCTTTGTTCACCCTAAGTTGGCAGGGTATGCCCAGACGTGGGTCCCTTGCTCACTTTGCCACTGGATTCAAGCTAGCCTGGCTGAAGCGGGCTGTTAGCCCGAAACCGGTCCCAGGATGCTTGTTTCCGGTCCAGGGAAGACATGGCTTGGCAGTTCGTGCTGGACTGTTCCCATGAAGCACAGGGTCAAGACTGATTTGCACATAGCTGTGTCTGAACTGGGGAGGCAAAGTGAACTAAAGTATGATGATTGATTCAACCCAGATCTGTGACTAGGGGTGAGTGTTTGAAAAGTTTCAGCACTCCGTCCATCATCTCCTTGTGTTTGCTTTGTTTGCCCTAAGTTGGCAGGGTATGCCCAGACGTGGGTCCCTTGCTCACTTTGCCACTGGATTCAAGTTAGCCTGGTTGAAAAGGGCTGTTAGCCCGAAACCGTTCCCAGGATGCTTGTTTCCGGTCCAGGGAAGACATGGCTTGGCAGTTCGGGCTGGACTGTTCCCATGAGGCACAGGCTCAAGACTGATTTGCATATAGCTGTGTCTGGCCTGGGGTGGCAAATTGAGCTAAATAATGATGATGGATTCAACCCAGATATGTGACGGGGTGAGTGTTTGAAAAGTTTCAGCACTCCGTCCATCATCTCCTTGTGTTTGCTTTGTTCGCCCTAAGTTGGCAGGGTATGCCCAGACGTGGGCCCTTGCTCACTTTGCCACTGGATTCAAGCTAGCCTGGCTGAAGAGGGCTGTTAGCCCGAAACCAGTCCCAGGATGCTTGTTTCCGGTTCAGGGTAGACATGGCTTGGCAGGTCGGGCTGGACTGTTCCCATGAGGCACAGGGTCAAGACTGATTTGCATATAGCTATGTCTGAACTGGGGTGGCAAAGTGAACTAAAGAATGAGGATGCATTCAACCCAGATCTGTGACTGGGGGTGAGTGTTTGAAAAGTTTGAGAACTCCGTCCATCATCTCCTTGTGTTTGCTTTGTTCGCCCTAAGTTGGCAGGGTATGCCCAGACGTGGATCCATTGCTCACTTTGCCACTGGATTCAAGCTAGCCTGGCTGAAGCGGGCTGTTAGCCCGAAACTGGTCCCAGGATGCTTGTTTCCGGTCCAGGGAAGACATGGCTTGGCAGTTCGGGCTGGACTGTTCCCATGAGGTTGAGGGTCAAGACTGATTTGCATATAGCTGTGTCTGAACTGGGGTGGCAAAGTGAGCTAAAGAATGATGATGGATTCAACCCAGATCTGTGATTGGGGGTGAGTGTTTGAAACCTTTCAGCACTCCGTCTATCATCTCCTTGTGTTTGCTTTGTTAGCCCTAAGTTGGCAGGGTATGCCCAGACGTGGGTCCCTTGCTCACTTTGCTACTGGATTCAAGCAAGCCTGGCTGAAGAGGGCTGTTAGCCTGAAACCGGCCCCGGCATGCTTGTTTCCGGTACAGGGAAGACATGGCTTGGCAGTTCGGGCTGGACTGTTCCCATGAGGCACAGGGTCAAGACTGAGTTGCATATAGCTGTGTCTGAACTGGGGTGGTAAAGTGAGCTAAAGAATGATGATGGATTCAACCCAGATCTGTGACTGGGGGTGAGTGTTTGAAAAGCTTCAGCACTACGTCCATCATCTCCTTGTGTTTGCTTTGTTCGCCCTAAGTTGGCAGGGTATGCCCAGACGTGGGTCCCTTGCTCACTTTGCCACTGGATTCAAGCTAGCCTGGCTGAAGCGGCTGTTAGCCTGAAACCGGTCCCAGGATGTTTGTTTCCGGTCCAGGGAAGACACGGCTTGGCAGTTCAGGCAGGACTGTTCCCATGAGGTACAGGGTCAAGACTGATTTGCATATAGCTGTGTCTGAACTGGGGTGGCAAAGTGAGCTAAAGAATGATGATGGATTCAACCCAGATCTGTGACTGGGGGTGAGTGTTTGAAAAGTTTCAGCACTCCGTCCATCATCTCCTTGTGTTTGCTTTGTTAGCCCTAAGTTGGCTGCGTATGCCCAGGCGTGGGTCCCTTGCTCACTTTGCCTCTGGATTCAAGCTAGCCTGGCTGAAGTGGGTTGTTAGCCCGAATCGGGTCCCAGGATGCTTGTTTCCGGCCCAGGGAAGACACAGCTTGTCAGTACGGGCTGGACTGTTCCCATGAGGCACAGGGTCAAGACTGATTTGCATAAAGCTGTGTCTGAACTGGGGTGGCAAAGTGAGCTAAAGAATGATGATGGATTCAACCAAGATTTGTGACTGGGGGTGAGTGCTTGAAAAGTTTCAGCACTCCGTCCATCATCTCCTTGTGTTTGCTTTGTTCGCCCTAAGTTGGCAGGGTATAACCAGACGTGGGTCCCTTGCTCACTTTGCCACTGGATTCAAGCTAGCCTGGCTGAAGAGGGCTGTTAGCCTGAAACCGGTCTCAGGATGCTTGATTCCGGTCCCTGGAAGACATGGTTTGGCAGTTCGGTCTGGACTGTTCCCATGAGGCACAGGGTCAAGACTGATTTGCATATAGCTGTGTCTGAACTGGGGTGGCAAAGTGAGCTAAAGAATGATGATGGATTCAACCCAGATCTGTGACTGGGGCTGAGTGTTTGAAAAGTTTCAGCACTCCGTCCAACATCGCCTTGTGTTTGCTTTGTTCGCCCTAAGTTGGCAGGGTATGCCCAGACGTGGGTCCCTTGCTCACTTTGCCACTGGATTCAAGCTAGCCTGGCTGATGAGGGCTGTTAGCCCGAAACCGGTCTCAGGATGCTTGATTCCGGTCCACGGAAGACATGGCTTGGCAGTTTGGTCTGGACTGTTCCCATGAGGCACAGGGTCAAGACTCATTTGCATATAGCTGTGTCTGAACTGGGGTGGCAAAGTGATCTAAAGACTGATGATGGATTCAACCCAGATCTGTGACTGGGGTTGAGTGTTTGAAAAGTTTCAGCACTCCGTCCATTATCTCCTTGTGTTTGCTTTGTTCGCCCTAAGTTGGCAGGGTATGCCCAGACGTGCGTCCCTTGCTCACTTTGCCACTGGATTCAAGCTAGCCTGGCTGAAGAGGGCTGTTAGCCTGAAACCAGTCCCACAATGCTTGTTTCCGGTCCAGGGAAGACATGGCTTGGCAGTTCGGGCTGGACTGTTCCCATGAAGCACAGGGTCAAGACTGATTTGCATATAGCTGTGTCTGAACTGGGGAGGCAAAGTGAACTAAAGAATGTTGATGGATTCAACTCAGATCTGTGTCTGGGGGTGAGTGTTTGAAAAGTTTCAGCACTCCGTCCATCATCTCCTTGTGTTTGCTTTGTTTGCCCTAAGTTGGCAGGGTATGCCCAGACGTGGGTCCCTTGCTCACTTTGCCACTGGATTCAAGTTAGCCTGGTTGAAAAGGGCTGTTAGCTCGAAACCGTTCCCAGGATGCTTGTTTCCGGTCCAGGGAAGACATGGCTTGGCAGTTCGGGCTGGACTGTTCCCATGAGGCACAGGGTCAAGACTGGTTTGCATATAGTTGTGTCTGAACCAGGGTGGCAAAGTGAGCTAAAGAATGATGATGGATTCAATCCAGATCTATGACTGGGGGTGAGTGTTTGAAAAGTTTCAGCACTCCGTCCATCATCTCCTTGTGTTTGCTTTGTTCGCCCTAAGTTGTCAGGGTATGCCCAGACGTAGGTCCCTTGCTCACTTTGCAACTGGATTTAAGCTAGCCGGGCTGAAGAGGGCTGTTAGCCCGAAACCGTTCCCAGGATGCTTGTTTCCGGTCCAGGGAAGACATGGCTTGGCAGTTCGGGCTGGACTGTTCCCATGAGGCACAGGGTCAAGACTGATTTGCATATAGCTGTGTCTGACCTGGGGTGGCAAAGTGAGCTAAAGAATGATGATGGATTCAACCCAGATCTGTGTCTGGGGGAGAGTGTTTGAAAAGTTTCAGCACTCCGTCCATCATCTCCTTGTGTTTGCTTTGTTCGCCCTAAGTTGGTAGGGTATGCCCAGACGTGGGCCCCTTGCTCACTTTGCCACTGGATTCAAGATAGCCTGGCTGAAGAGGGCTGTTAGCCCGAAAACGGTCCCAGGATGCTTGTTTCCTGTCCAGGGAAGAAATGGTTTGGCAGTTCGGGCTGGACTGTTCCCATGATGCACAGGGTCAAGACTGATTTACATCTAGCTGTGTCTGAACTGGGGTGGCAAAGTGAGCTAAAGAATGATGATGGATTCAACCCAGATCTGTGACTGGGGGTGAGTGTTTGAAAAATGTCAGCACTCCGTCCATCATTTCCTTGTGTTTGCTTTGTTCGCCCTAAGTTGGCAGGGTATGCCCAGACGTGGGCCCCTTGCTCACTTTGCCACTGGATTCAAGCTAGCCTTTCTGAAGAGGGCTGTTAGCCCGAAACCGGTCCCAGGATGCTTGTTTCCGGTCCAGGGAAGACATGGCTTGGCAGTTCGGTCTGGACTGTTCCCATGAGGCACAGGGTCAAGACGGGTTTGCATACAGCTGTGTCTGAAATGGGGTGGCAAAGTGAGCTAAAGAATGATTATGGCTTCAACCCAGATTTGTGACTGGGGGTGAGTGTTTGAAAAGTTTCAGCACTCCGTCCATCATCTCCTTGTGTTTGCTTTGTTCGCCCTAAGTTGGCAGGGTATAATAAGACGCGGGTCCCTTGCTCACTTTGCCACTGGATTCAAGCTAGCCTGGCTGAAGAGGGCTGTTAGCCTGAAACCGGTCTCAGGATGCTTGATTCCGGTCCCTGGAAGACATGGCTTGGCAGTTCGGTCTGGACTGTTCCCATGAGGCACAGGGTCAAGACTGATTTGCATATAGCTGTGTCTGAACTGGGGTGGCAAAGTGAGCTAAAGAATGATGATGGATTCAACCCAGATCTGTGACTGGGGCTGAGTGTTTGAAAAGTTTCAGCACTCCGTCCATCATCGCCTTGTGTTTGCTTTGTTCGCCCTAAGTTGGCAGGGTATGCCCAGACGTGGGTCCCTTGCTCACTTTGCCACTGGATTCAAGCTAGCCTGGCTGATGAGGGCTGTTAGCCCGAAACCGGTCTCAGGATGCTTGATTCCGGTCCACGGAAGACATGGCTTGGCAGTTTGGTCTGGACTGTTCCCATGAGGCACAGGGTCAAGACTCATTTGCATATAGCTGTGTCTGAACTGGGGTGGCAAAGTGAGCTAAAGAATGATGATGGATTCAAACCAGATCTGTGACTGGGGGACAGTGTTTGAAAAGTTTCAGCGCTCCGTCCATCATCTCCTTGTGTTTGCTTTGTTCGCCCTAAGTTGGCAGGGTATGCCCAGGCGTGGGTCCCTTGCTTACTTTGGCACTGGATTCAAGCTAGCCTGGTTGAAGAGGTCTGTTAGCCCGAATCCGGTCCAGGGAAGACACGGCTTGGCAGTTCGGGCTGGACTGTTCCCATGAGGCACAGGGTCAAGACTGATTTGCATATAGCTGTGTCTGAACTGGGGTGGCATAGTGAGCTAAAGAATGATGATGGATTCAACCCAGAACTGTGACTGGGGGTGAGTGTTTGAAAAGCTTCAACACTCCGTCCATCATCTCCTCGTGTTTGCTTTGTTCGCCCTAAGTTGGCAGGGTATGCCTAGACGTGGGTCCCTTGCTCACTTTGCCACTGGGTTCAAGCTAGCCTGGCTGAAGCGGGCTGTTAGCCCGAAACCGGTCCCAGGATGCTTGTTTCCGGTCCAGGGAAGACATGGCTTGGCAGTTCGGGCTGGACTGTTTCCATGAAGCACAGGATCAAGACTGATTTGCATATAGCTGTGTCTGAACTGGGGTGGCAAAATGAGCTAAAGAATGATGATGAATTCAACTCAGATCTGTTACTGGGGGTGAGTGTTTGAAAAGCTTCAGCACTCCGTCCATCATCTCCTTGTGTTTGCTTTGTTCGTCCTATGTTGACAGGGTATGCGCAGACGTGGGTCCCTTGCTCACTTTGCCACTGGATTCAAACTAGCCTGGGTGAAGCAGGCTGTTACCCTGAAACCGGTGCCAGGATGCTTGTTTCCGGTCCAGGGAAGACACGGCTTGGCAGTTCGGGCTGGACTGTTCCCATGAGGCACAGGGTCAAGACTGATTTGCATATAGCTGTGTCTGAACTGGGGTGGCAAAGTGAGCTAAAGTATGATGATGGATTCAACCTAGATCTGTGACTGGGGGTGAGTGTTTGAAAAGTTTGAGAACTCCGTCCATCATCTCCTTGTGTTTGCTTTGTTCGCCCTAAGTTGGCAGGGTATGCCCAGACGTGGGTCCCTTGCTCACTTTGCCACTGGATTCAAGCTAGCCAGGCTGAAGTGGGCTGTTAGCCTGAAACTGGTCCCAGGATTCGTGTTTTTGGTCCAGGGAAGACATGGCTTGGCAGTTCGGGCTGGACTTTTCCCATGAGGCACAGGATCAAGACTGATTTGCATATAGCTGTGTCTCAAGTGGGCTGGCAAAGTGAGCTAAAGAAAGATGATGGATTCAACCCAGATCTGTGACTGGGGGTGAGTGTTTGAAAAGTTTCAGCACTCCGTCCATCATCTCCTTATGTTTGCTTTGTTTGCCCTAATTTGGCAGGGTATGCCCAGACGTGGGTCCCTTGCTCACTTTGCCACTGGATTCAAGCTAGCCTGGCTGAAGAGGGCTGTTAGTCCGAAACCGGTCCCAGGATGCTTGTTTCTGGTCCAGGGAAGACATGGCTTGGCAGTTCGGGCTGGACTGTTCCTATGAGGCACAGGGTCAAGACTGATTTGCATATAGTTGTGTCTGAACTGCGGTGGCAAAGTGAGCTAAAGAATGATGATGGATTAAACCCAGATTTGTGACTGGGGCTGAGTGTTTGAAAAGTTTTAGCACTCTGTCCATCATCTCCTTGTGTTTGCTTTGTTCGCCCTAAGTTGGCAGGGTATGCCCAGACGTGGGTCCCTTGCTCACTTTGGCACTGGATTCAAGCTAGCCTGGCTGAAGAGGGCTGTTAGCCCGAAACCGGTCCCAGGATGCTTGTTTCCGGTCCAGGGAAGACAAGGCTTGGCAGTTCTGGCTAGACTGTTCCCACGAGGCACAGGGTCAAGACTGATTTGCATATAGCTGTGTCTGAACAGGTGTGGCAAAGTGAGCTAAAGAATGATGATGGATTCGACCGAGATCTGTGATTGGGGGTTAGTGTTTGAAAAGCCTCAGAACTCCGTCCATCATCTCCTTGTGTTTGCTTTGTACGCCCTAAGTTGGCAGGGTATGCCCAGACGTGGGTCCCTTGCTCACTTTGCCACTGGATTCAAGCTAGCCTGGCTGAAGAGGGCTGTTAGCCCGAAACCGGTCCCAGGATGCTTGTTTCCGTTCCAGGGAAGACATGGCTTGGCAGTTTGGGCTGGACTGTTCCCATGAGGCACAGGGTCAAGACTGATTTGCATATAACTGTGTCTGAACTGGGGTGGCAAAGTGAGCTAAAGAGTGATGATGGATTTAACTCAGATCTGTGACTGGGGGTGAGTGTTTGAAAAGCTTCAGCACTCCGTCCATCATCTCCTTGTGATTGCTTTGTTCGCCCTAACTTGACAGGGTATGCCTAGACGTTGGTCCCTTGCTCACTTTGCCACTGGATTCAAGCTAGCCTGGCTGAAGAGGGCAGTTAGCCCGAAACCGGTTCCAGGATACTTGTTTCCAGTCCAGGGAAGAAATGGCTTGGTAGTTCGGGCTGGATTGTTCCCATGAGGCACAGGGTCAAGACTGATTTGCATATAACTGTGTCTGAACTGGGGTGGCAAAGTGAGCTAAAGAATGATGATGGATTCAACTCAGATCTGTGACTGGGGGTGAGTGTTTTGAAAAGTTTCAGCACTCGGTCCATCATTTCCTTGTGTTTGCTTTGTTTGCCCTAAGTTGGCAGGGTATGCCCAGACGTGGGTCCCTTGCTCACTTAGCCACTGGATTTAAGCTAGCCTGGCTGAATGTTAGCCCAAAACCGGTCCCAGGATGCTTGTTTACAGTCCAGGGAAGCCATGGCTTGGCAGTTCCGGCTGGACTGTTCCCATGAGGCACAGGTTCAAGACTGATTTGCATATAGCTGTGTCTGAACTGAGGTGGCAAAGTGAGCTAAAGAATGATGATGGATTGAACCCAGGTCTGTGACTGGGGGTGAGTGTTTGAAAAGTTATAGCACTCCGTCCATCATCTCCTTGTGTTTGCTTTGTTCGCCCTAAGTTGGCAGAGTATGCCCAGATGTGGGTCCCTTGCTCACTTTGGCACTGGATTCAAGCTAGCCTGGCTGAAGCGGGCTTTTAGCCCGAAACCGGTCCCAGGATGCTTGTTTCCAGTCGAGGGAAGACACGGCTTGGCAGTTCGGGCTGGACTGTTCCCATGAGGCACAGGGTCAAGACTGATTTGCATATAGCTGTGTCTGAACTGGGGTGGCAAAGTAAGCTAAAGAATAATGATGGGTTCAACCCAGATCTGTGACTGGGGGTGAGTGTTTGAAAAGCTTCAGCACTCCATCCATCATCTCCTTGTGTTTCCTTTGTTCGCCCTAAGTTGACAGGGTATGCCCAGACGTGGGTCCCTTGCTCACTTTGCCACCGGATTCAAGCTAGCCTGGCTGAAGAGGGCGGTTAGCCCGAAACCGGTCCCAAGATGCTTGTTTCCGGTCCAGGGAAGACACGGCTTGGCAGTTCGGGCTGGACTGTTCCCATGAGGCACAGGGTCAAGACTGATTTGTATATAGCTGTGTCTGAACTGGGGTGGCAAAGTGAGCTGAAAAATGATGATGGATTCAACCCAGATCTGCGACTGGGGGTGAGTGTTTGAAGAGCTTCAGGACTCCGTCCATCATCTCCTTGTGTTTGCTTTGTTCGGCCTAAGTTGGCAGGGTATGCCCAGACGTGGGTCCCTTGCTCACTTTGCCACTGGGTTCAAGCTAGCCTGGCTGAAGCGGGCTGTTAGCCCGAATCTGGTCCCAGGATGCTTGTTCCCGGTCTAGGGAAGACATGGCTTGGCAGTTCGGGCTGGTCTGTTCCCATGAAGCACAGGGTAAAGACTGATTTGCATATAGCTGTGTCTGGGGTGGCAAAGTGAGCTCAAGAATGATGATGGATTCAACTCAGATCTGTGACTGGGGGTGAGTGTTTGAAAAGCTTCAGCACTCCGTCCATCATCTCCTTGTGTTTGCTTTGTTCGCCCTAAGTTCTCAGGGTATGCCCAGACGTGGGCCCCTTGCTCACTTTGCCACTGGATTCAAGCTAGCCTGGCTGAAGAAGGCTGTTAGCCCGAAACCGGTCCCAGGATGCTTGTTTCCGGTCCAGGGAAGACACAGCATGGCAGTTCGGGCTGGACTGTTCCCATGAGGCACAGGGTCAAGACTGATTTGCATATAGCTGTGTCTGAACTGGGGTGGCAAAGTGAGCTAGAGAATGAAGATGGATTCAACCCAGATCTGTGACTGGGGGTGAGTGTTTGACAAGTTTGAGAACTCCGTCCATCATCTCCTTGTGTTTGCTTTTTTCGCCCTATGTTGGCAGGGTATGCCCAGACGTGGGTCCCTTGCTCACTTTGCCACTGGATTCAAGCTAGCCTGGCTGAAGAGGGCTGTTAGCCTGAAACTGGTCCCAGGATTCGTGTTTTTGGTCCAGGGAAGACATGGCTTGGCAGTTCGTGCTGGACTGTTCCCATGAGGCACAGGATCAAGACTGATTTGCATATAGCTGTGTCTCAAGTGGGCTGGCAAAGTGAGCTAAAGAAAGATGATGGATTCAATCCAGATCTGTGACTGGGGGTGAGTGTTTGAAAAGTTTCAGCACTCCGTCCATCATCTCCTTATGTTTGCTTTGTTTGCCCTAAGTTGGCAGGGTATGCCCAGACGTGGGTCCCTTGCTCACTTTGCCACTGGATTCAAGCTAGCCTGGCTGAAGAGGGCTGTTAGCCCGAAACCGGTCCCAGGATGCTTGTTTCTGGTCCAGGGAAGACATGGCTTGGCAGTTCGGGCTGGACTGTTCCTATGAGGCACAGGGTCAAGACTGATTTGCATATAGTTGTGTCTGAACTGCGGTGGCAAAGTGAGCTAAAGAATGATGATGGATTAAACCCAAATCTGTGACTGGGGCTGAGTGTTTGAAAAGTTTTAGCACTCCGTCCATCATCTCCTTGTGTTTGCTTTGTTCGCCCTAAGTTGGCAGGGTATGCCCAGACGTGGGTCCCTTGCTCACTTTGCCACTGGATTCAAGCTAGCCTGGCTGAAGAGGGCTGTTAGCCCGAAACCGGTCCCAGGATGCTTGTTTCCGGTCCAGAGCAGACATGGCTTGGCAGTTCAGGCTGGACTGTTCCCATGAGGCACAGGGTCAAGACTGATTTGCATATAGCTGTGTCTGAACTGGGGTGGCAAAGTGAGCTAAAGAATGATGATGGATTCAACCCAGATCTGTGAGTGGGTGTGAGTGTTTGAAAAGTTTCAGCACTCCGTCCATCATCTCCTTGCGTTTGCTTTGTTCGCCCTAAGTTGGCAGGGTATGCCCAGGCGTGGGTCCCTTGCTTACTTTGGCACTGGATTCAAGCTAGCCTGGCTGAAGAGGGCTGTTAGCCCAAAACCGGTCCCAGGATGCTTGTTTCCGGTCCAGGGAAGACACGGCTTGGCAGTTCTGGCTAGACTGTTCCCACGAGGCACAGGGTCAAGACTGATTTGCATATAGCTGTGTCTGAACTGGGGTGGCAAAGTGAGCTAAAGAATGATGATGGATTCGACCGAGATCTGTGATTGGGGGTTAGTGTTTGAAAAGCCTCAGAACTCCGTCCATCATCTCCTTGTGTTTGCTTTGTACGCCCTAAGTTGGCAGGGTATGCCCAGACTTGGGTCCCTTGCTCACTTTGCCACTGGATTCAAGCTAGCCTGGCTGAACAGGGCTGTTACCCCGAAACCGGTCCCAGGATGCTTGTTTCCGTTCCAGGGAAGACATGGCTTGGCAGTTCGGGCTGGACTGTTCCCATGAGGCACAGGGTCAAGACTGATTTGCATATAACTGTGTCTGAACTGGGGTGGCAAAGTGAGCTAAAGAGTGATGATGGATTTAACTCAGATCTGTGACTGGGGGTGAGTGTTTGAAAAGCTTCAGCACTCTGAACATCATCTCCTTGTGATTGCTTTGTTCGCCCTAACTTGACAGGGTATGCCTAGACGTTGGTCCCTTGTTCACTTTGCCACTGGATTCAAGCTAGCCTGGCTGAAGAGGGCAGTTAGCCCGAAACCGGTTCCAGGATACTTGTTTCCAGTCCAGGGAAGAAATGGCTTGGTAGTTCGGGCTGGATTGTTCCCATGAGGCACAGGGTCAAGACTGATTTGCATATAACTGTGTCTGAACTGGGGTGGCAAAGTGAGCTAAAGAATGATGATGGATTCAACTCAGATCTGTGACTGGGGGTGAGTGTTTGAAAAGTTTCAGCACTCGGTCCATCATTTCCTTGTGTTTGCTTTGATTGCCCTAAGTTGGCAGGGTATGCCCAGACGTGGGTCCCTTGCTCACTTAGCCACTGGATTCAAGCTAGCCTGGCTGAAGAGGGCTGTTAGCTCAAAACCGGTCCCAGGATGCTTGTTTACAGTCCAAGATGGACAAATTCAAACTCTGTCTCGAAATAAAAGAGTTTATGAGAAATTAAAACTCCGTGCCTTTTTCTTAAAAGATACTACTGACACACTAGATTGTCAGATATCAGACACGGGATTACGACCCAAATCCACCTTTACACCTCTGGACTCCACACTACCTATTGAATTACTTACTTTTGAAAAAGCAGTGATGGAGGAGGTAACGGGTCTGTCTACCGAAGACCAGAATGTCTTTCAGAACACGACCAGACTAGAGAAACTAGCATTACAGGAACTTGCGAACAACACCAACCTGGTAATAAAACCGGCTGACAAAGGGGGTGCAATCGTAATTCAGACGACGGACAACTACGACACTGAGTGTAGGAAGTTACTTGATGACCCAAGGAACTATGAAGTCATGTCTGGTGACCCAACTGAGGTGATACGAATACGGATTGCAGGAATGGTCTAAGAAGCAATGACACACAACTGGATATCCAGGAAGGAAGCAGATTTTCTTGTACAAAAATCACCCAGAACACCATACTTCTATACCATCCCTAAAATTCATAAGAATTTAGTATTTCCCCGGGAAGACCAATTGTGTCTGGGATTGGTTCAATACTTGAACCCCTCTCCAAATTTGCTGACGCCTTTCTTCGCCCCTTAGTTCAAAAAACCGATACCTATCTAAGAGACACCAAAGCGGTACTACAATTAATAAAGGACCTTGACTTCGACCCAGATCAACATCTTCTACTTGGTCTTGACGTCGAGAGCCTTTACACAAGCTTACCCCATGGTGAAACTTTAGGAATCATAGAGGAAGTTCTATACACTACTACATGGAGTTATCAGACTCCACGTAGTGTGGTTATGGAATGTATCTCACTAGCACTAACCAAGAACTTCTTTCAATATGAAGGGGTATACTATCTACAAAAGCACGGGACCAGCATGGGCAGCACCTTCGCCCGAGTCTGGCCGGACTTTATGTTTACCATTTGGAGACCACTAGAATATTACATCTTGATAACCCATTCCAGGACCGCATCATTGTTTGGAAACGGTACATTGACGATGTCCTAGTGATATGGAAAGGTGATACCGACTCTGTTAAGGATTTCATGATATGGCTTAATCAGCAAAACCCTTTTCTGAATTTTACTTACACAGCTTCCAGCAACAATCTGGTGTTTCTCGACCTCAATATCTACCCTGCCAGTGGTGGTTTGAAAACAACGACCCATTTTAAACCAACGGCAAAAAATTGCTTGCTATTATATAATAGCTTTCACCCCAGACACCTGCGGGATAATCTTCCGTATGGACAATTCCTTCGCCTACGACGCAATTGCTCTGAAATCGCTGATTTCAAGATACAGGCTACTGATCTGAAAGACAAATTGCTGAAACGGAACTACCCTGAAGGCATCGTGAAGAAAGGACTTAAGCGAGCAAGGAACAATAATAGAGATGCCCTTTTGGAAAACCATTCCCCAAAAGAGAAGGAAACGAGACCTATCTGTGTAACCACCTTCAGTAGCCACTCAAATCAAGTTTCTAAAATAATAAATAAACATTGGAGAATACTAAATTGTGGCAAACTTAACTTTCCTAAACCAATGTTCTCCCACAAAAGAGGCAAAAATTTGAGGGACATCTTGGTCCACACAAGACCACGCTCCATTCAGGAGAGGGGGCCACCCTATCTGAACCTTGCACCTTTACAGGGACACCACCCATGCGGGAACTGCAGCACATGTAACCTTACCAAAAAAAGCAGTAATATTAAGTTCACGAACGGAGAGGTCTGGGAACAAAGACAGTTCACAAACTGCAATAGTAAAAATGTTGTGTACATCATCACATGTCCTTGCAAATTGGAGTATATTGGCATGACTTCTAGACCAGTCAAGGTCCGTATCAGCGAACATAAAAGTAATGTACGCTGTAAGAAAAGCACGACAAAAATGGCGAATCACTATGTGACCATGACACACACAGTGGAGGATTTGAAATGGACCGTCATCGAACAAATTAGACACGAGAGAGATCTACTTGAAAAAGAACAACGATGGGTGTTCCGTTTGGGGACCAACATCAGTGGCCTGAATGATGATATTCCCTGGGCCCACCTTTCATAATGTAATCTCCCCTAACGTGAAACATTGATCTATTTTTGCGGTTTTTCCAATGATGACCCCTTTTTCCAATGATGACTCTGCCAGGCACCCACTGTTTCTATACATTCAATTTGGAACAGCTAAGGCCCTTTTTTTGATCAGCCCTGGAGTGACCCTAATTCTTCTGAAGAGAGGTCGCAGTACCCCCTCCTCCTCTATTTAGACCTTCTTCCCCTCTGTCTGGATGCCAATCCCTTGATTTTTCGAGACTTTTCCCTTATTATCTCTATAAGCTGTTTTAGAGAGAACCAAGTAGTGTTATTCTTTTTTATTTTTCATTTTTCACCCTTCCTAATTTGTTATTTAATTCCTCCTTTAGTATGTCATATTTATTTTTGACTATGACCTGTCCGCCTCTTATATCTTATATACAGAAGCTCATGTGCAACGCCTCTCTCTCTGTTTTTTCACATCACGGCGCGCTATTCCTAACTGGGCACCGCGTCTTCATACCCTAAAATAATCAGTGTGAGAATACAATGTTCTAATTATTGGGCGCTGATAGTATGTATATATAAAAAGGCCCTTTAATCAATGTGACATTGCCGCGCTCTAGTCTTTTATGCTATCAGCTACACTATTTTATCCCCTTCCGCCTGTTCACACGCGTTACCTTGACGACCTGACCTCACGCTTACGTTAACTTCCAGGCGAGATAGGACGCCCTTTTGCGCGCAGGTGTATCTCATCCAGGCCACTTAATGGGAGTATAAATGGCATTTCCCAGCGGTTCTTTATCCATCACGGAGCCGCGGGTTGGTGTTATTTCAAGGCGAGACTGGGTTGACCTTAACGTAAGTACGGCGTAGCCGTTATGATTTTGCAGGCATTTGAACACCGCCAGCACTGCTAAGTACATTGGCTGGAGTGTTCTTAGTTCATTTGGGAGCAGGATTTGGAGACTTCCTAAATCTCTTTGTATCGTTTTTCAAACAGAACTACGTTTGGCGACTCTCTCCCCACCCGTTACAAGAGGCTTAAGGAGTATTAACTCCTACATTACATAGTATGTATTTTCGAGTGATTGACGACATTGTATACTCACGAACTTAAACAATTACCCTAGCCACATAAATAGAGTGTGTGTTTTCTGTTATATGTATGTGTCTTGTACGTTCTCTGTCTTCGTCCACAGGTCTTCACATCGATAGATAGTGGTATTGATAGCATTAAGATCACGCTACAGTCACTATGTGGTCTCTTCATCTTTTTTCCTTTTCAGAATTCTATCGTTTGCGCATGGGAAAGCGCTATTAATTGTACTTTCTCTTGCAGATTGACATTTACATGATACTATTAGGTATCGTATAGAGTGCATAATTTACGCTCTTTATTATATTTTTTTCATCACTTTTGTATATATAGCACACCCATTTGGGAACAATCAACATAGTGGATATTGAGGGGATCTTCTTAGTCCTGATGAAGAAGCTTTGCTTCGAAACATGTTGACTCTTTAGGAGCATCCGCACATTATTGGCAGGATCTCTCCGCATCACTTTTTAACAGGTCCAGCCTCAATGACCTATTAAAGTTCTTCTTAAATCCATGAGGCCAGGTCCTTTTTAAATCACCTACCCGTATCCTTTCTCGACCCCTCCTCTCACTACCCCATCACTACACATAGTATTATTAATATTAGTGCTCCCGCGTAGCCGTAGGTCGTAGCACGCCCCGTCCCGCAGCGGGACGGGAAGACCCCAATGATGAAGCATGACACCAAGGGTCCTTTTGGTGTGTGAGGGGTATTTAAGCAAACGCTGTGTGCATCCACATTTGGATGACTCAACACACTTTCCTTTTCATTTCTAGTCCCATGTGGTGGATTCATTTGATTTATTGACTTAGCATCAGAGGAGGATATATCCGCCACAGTGTCCGTGTGAGACACTACCTCTTCACTCCCTCCCTTTGTTATATAAAGATACAGTCCAGGGAAGACATGGCTTGGCAGTTCCGGCTGGACTGTTCCCATGAGGCACAGGTTCAAGACTGATTTGCATATAGCTGTGTCTGAACTGAGGTGGCAAAGTGAGCTAAAGAATGATGATGGATTGAACCCAGGTCTGTGACTGGGGGTGAGTGTTTGAAAAGTTTCATCACTCCGTCCATCATCTCCTTGTGTTTGCTTTGTTCGCCCTAAGTTGGCAGAGTATGCCCAGATGTGGGTCCCTTGCTGACTTTGGCACTGGATTCAAGCTAGCCTGGCTGAAGCGGGCTGTTAGCCCGAAACCGGTCCCAGGATGCTTGTTTCCGGTCCAGGGAAGACACGGCTTGGCAGTTCGGGCTGGACTGTTCCCATGAGGCACAGGGTCAAGACTGATTTGCATATAGCTGTGTCTGAACTGGGGTGGCAAAGTAAGCTAAAGAATAATGATGGATTCAACCCAGATCTGTGATTGGGGGTGAGTGTTTGAAAAGCTTCAGCACTCCATCCATCATCTCCTTGTGTTTCCTTTGTTCGCCCTAAGTTGACAGGGTATGCCCAGACGTGGGTCCCTTGCTCACTTTGCCACCGGATTCAAGCTAGCCTGGCTGAAGAGGGCTGTTAGCCCGAAACCGGTCCCAGGATGCTTGTTTCCGGTGCAGGGAAGACACGGCTTGGCAGTTCGGGCTGGACTGTTCCCATGAGGCACAGGGTCAAGACTGATTTGCATATAGCTGTGTCTGAACTGGGGTGGCAAAGTGAGCTGAAGAATGATGATGGATTCAACCCAGATCTGTGACTGGGGGTGAGTGTTTGAAGAGCTTCAGCACTCCGTCCATCATCTCCTTGTGTTTGCTTTGTTCGGCCTAAGTTGGCAGGGTATGCCCAGACGTGGGTCCCTTGCTCACTTTGCCACTGGGTTCAAGCTAGCCTGGCTGAAGCGGGCTGTTAGCCCGAATCTGGTACCACGATGCTTGTTTCCGGTCTAGGGAAGACATGGCTTGGCAGTTCAAGCTGGACTGTTCCCATGAAGCACAGGGTAAAGACTGATTTGCATATAGCTGTGTCTGGGGTGGCAAAGTGAGCTAAAGAATGATGATGGATTCAACTCAGATCTGTGACTGTGGGTGAGTGTTTGAAAAGCTTCAGCACTCCGTCCATCATCTCCTTGTGTTTGCTTTGTTCGCCCTAAGTTCGCAGGGTATGCCCAGACGTGGGTCCCTTGCTCACTTTGCCACTGGATTCAAGCTAGCCTGGCTGAAGAGGGCTGTTAGCCCGAAACCGGTCCCAGGTTGCTTGTTTCCGGTCCAGGGAAGACATGGCTTGGCAGTGCGGGCTAGACTGTTCCCATGAGGCACAGGGTCAAGACTGATATGCATATAGCTGTCTCTGAACAGGGGTGGCAAAGTAAGCTAAAGAATGATGATGGATTCAACCCAGATCTGTGACTGGGGGTGAGAGTTTGAAAAGTTTCAGCACTCTGTCCATCTTCTCCTTGTGTTTGCTTTGTTCGCCCTAAGTTGGCAGGGTATGCCCAGACGTGGGTCCCTTGCTCACTTTGCCACTGGATTCAAGCTAGCTTGGCTGAAGAGGACTGTTAGCCCGAAACTGGTCCCAGGATGCTTGTTTCTGGTCCAGGGAAGACGTGGCTTGGCAGTTCGGGCTGGACTGTTCCCATGAGGCACAGGGTCAAGACTGATTTGCATATAGCTGTGTCTGAACTAGGGTGGCAAAGTGAGCTAAAGAATGATGATGGATTCAATCCAGATCTGTGACTGGGGGGTGAGTGTTTGAAAAGTTTCAGCACTCCGTCCATCATCTCCTTGTGTTTGCTTTGTTCGCCCTAAGTTGGCAGGGTATGCCCAGACGTGGGTCTCTTGCTCACTTTGCCACTGGATTCAAGCTAGCTTGGCTGAAGAGGGCTGTTAGCCCGAAACCGGTCCCAGGATGCTTGTTTCCGGTCCAGGGAAGACACGGCTTGGAAGTTCTGGCTAGACTGTTCCCACGAGGCACAGGGTCAAGACTGATTTGCATATAGCTGTGTCTGAACTGGGGTGGCAAAGTGAGCTAAAGAATGATGATGGATTCGACCGAGATCTGTGATTGGGGGTTAGTGTTTGAAAAGCCTCAGAACTCCGTCCATCGTCTCCTTGTGTTTGCTTTGTATGCCCTAAGTTGGCAGGGTATGCCCAGACGTGGGTCCCTTGCTCACTTTGCCACTGAATTCAAGCTAGCCTGGCTGAAGAGGGCTGTTAGCCCGAAACCGGTCCCAGGATGCTTGTTTCCGTTCCAGGGAAGACATGGCTTGGCAGTTCGGGCTGGACTGTTCCCAATGAGGCACAGGGTCAAGACTGATTTGCATATAACTGTGTATGAACTGGGGTGGCAAAGTGAGCTAAAGAGTGATGATGGATTTAACTCAGATCTGTGACTGGGGGTGAGTGTTTGAAAAGTTTGAGAACTCCGTCCATCATCTCCTTGTGTTTGCTTTTTTCGCCCTATGTTGGCAGGGTATGCCCAGACGTGGGTCCCTTGCTCACTTTGCCACTGGATTCAAGCTAGCCTGGCTGAAGAGGGCTGTTAGCCTGAAACTGGTCCCAGGATTCGTGTTTTTGGTCCAGGGAAGACATGGCTTGGCAGTTCGGGCTGGACTGTTCCCATGAGGCACAGGATCAAGACTGATTTGCATATAGCTGTGTCTCAAGTGGGCTGGCAAAGTGAGCTAAAGAAAGATGATGGATTCAACCCAGATCTGTGACTGGGGGTGAGTGTTTGAAAAGTTTCAGCACTCCGTCCATCATCTCCTTATGTTTGCTTTGTTTGCCCTAAGTTGGCAGGGTGTGCCCAGACGTGGGTCCCTTGCTCACATTGCCACTGGATTCAAGCTAGCCTGGCTGAAGAGGGCTGTTAGCCCGAAACCGGTCCCAGGATGCTTGTTTCTGGTCCAGGGAAGACATGGCTTGGCAGTTCGGGCTGGACTGTTCCTATGAGGCACAGGGTCAAGACTGATTTGCATATAGTTGTGTCTGAACTGCGGTGGCAAAGTGAGCTAAAGAATGATGATGGATTCAACCCAGATCTGTGAGTGGGGGTGAGTGTTTGAAAGGTTTCAGCACTCCGTCCATCATCTCCTTGCGTTTGTTTTGTTCGCCCTAAGTTGGCAGGGTATGCCCAGGCGTGGGTCCCTTGCTTACTTTGGCACTGGATTCAAGCTAGCCTGGCTGAAGAGGGCTGTTAGCCCGAAACCGGTCCCAGGATGCTTGTTTCCGGTCCAGGGAAGACACGGCTTGGCAGTTCTGGCTAGACTGTTCCCACGAGGCACAGGGTCAAGACTGATTTGCATATAGCTGTGTCTGAACTGGGGTGGCAAAGTGAGCTAAAGAATGATGATGGATTCGACCGAGATCTGTGATTGGGGGTTAGTGTTTGAAAAGCCTCAGAACTCCGTCCATCATCTCCTTGTGTTTGCTTTGTACGCCCTAAGTTGGCAGGGTATGCCCAGACTTGGGTCCCTTACTCACTTTGCCACTGGATTCAAGCTAGCCTGGCTGAAGAGGGCTGTTAGCCCGAAACCGGTCCCAGGATGCTTGTTTCCGTTCCAGGGAAGACATGGCTTGGCAGTTCGGGCTGGACTGTTCCCATGAGGCACAGGGTCAAGACTGATTTGCATATAACTGTGTCTGAACTGGGGTGGCAAAGTGAGCTAAAGAGTGATGATGGATTTAACTCAGATCTGTGACTGGGGGTGAGTGTTTGAAAAGCTTCAGCACTCTGTCCATCATCTCCTTGTGATTGCTTTGTTCGCCCTAACTTGACAGGGTATGCCTAGACGTTGGTCCCTTGTTTACTTTGCCACTGGATTCAAGCTAGCCTGGCTGAAGAGGGCAGTTAGCCCGATACCGGTTCCAGGATACTTGTTTCCAGTCCAGGGAAGAAATGGCTTGGTAGTTCGGGCTGGATTGTTCCCATGAGGCACAGGGTCAAGACGGATTTGCATATAACTGTGTCTGAACTGGGGTGGCAAAGTGAGCTAAAGAATGATGATGGATTCAACTCAGATCTGTGACTGGGGGTGAGTGTCTGAAAAGTTTCAGCACTCGGTCCATCATTTCCTTGTGTTTGCTTTGTTTGCCCTAAGTTGGCAGGGTATGCCCAGACGTGGGTCCCTTGCTCACTTAGCCACTGGATTCAAGCTAGCCTGGCTGAAGAGGGCTGTTAGCCCGAAACCGGTCCCAGGATGCTTGTTTACAGTCCAGGGAAGACATGGCTTGGCAGTTCCGGCTGGACTGTTCCCATGAGGCACAGGGTCAAGACTGATTTGCATATAGCTGTGTCTGAACTGAGGTGGCAAAGTGAGCTAAAGAATGATGATGGATTGAACCCAGGTCTGTGACTGGGGGTGAGTGTTTGAAAAGTTTCATCACTCCGTCCATCATCTCCTTGTGTTTGCTTTGTTCGCCCTAAGTTGGCAGAGTATGCCCAGATGTGGGTCCCTTGCTCACTTTGGCACTGGATTCAAGCTAGCCTGGCTGAACCGGGCTGTTAGCCCGAAACCGGTCCCAGGATGCTTGTTTCCGGTCCAGGGAAGACACGGCTTGGCAGTTCGGGCTGGACTGTTCCCATGAGGCACAGGGTCAAGACTGATTTGCATATAGCTGTGTCTGAACTGGGGTGGCAAAGTAAGCTAAAGAATAATGATGGATTCAACCCAGATCTGTGACTGGGGTGAGTGTTTGAAAAGCTTCAGCACTCCATCCATCATCTCCTTGTGTTTCCTTTGTTCGCCCTAAGTTGACAGGGTATGCCCAGACGTGGGTCCCTTGCTCAGTTTGCCACCGGATTCAAGCTAGCCTGGCTGAAGAGGGCTGTTAGCCCGAAACCGGTCCCAGGATGCTTGTTTCCGGTCCAGGGAAGACAAGGCTTGGCAGTTCGGGCTGGACTGTTCCCATGAGGCACAGGGTCAAGACTGATTTGTATATAGCTGTGTCTGAACTGGGGTGGCAAAGTGAGCTGAAGAATGATGATGGATTCAACCCAGATCTGTGACTGGGGGTGAGTGTTTGAAGAGCTTCAGCACTCCGTCCATCATCTCCTTGTGTTTGCTTTGTTCGGCCTAAGTTGGCAGGGTATGCCCAGACGTGGGTCCCTTGCTCACTTTGCCACTGGGTTCAAGCTAGCTTGGCTGAAGCGGGCTGTTAGCCCGAATCTGGTACCACGATGCCTGTTTCCGGTCTAGTGAAGACATGGCTTGGCAGTTCGGGCTGGACTGTTCCCATGAAGCACAGGGTAAAGACTGATTTGCATATAGCTGTGTCTGGGGTGGCAAAGTGAGCTAAAGAATGATGATGGATTCAACTCAGATCTGTGACTGGGGGTGAGTGTTTGAAAAGCTTCAGCACTCCGTCCATCATCTCCTTGTGTTTGCTTTGTTCGCCCGAAGTTCGCAGGATATGCCCAGACGTGGGTCCCTTGCTCACTTTGCCACTGGATTCAAGCTAGCCTGGCTGAAGAAGGCTGTTATCCCGAAACCGGTCCCAGGTTGCTTGTTTCCGGTCCAGGGAAGACATGGCTTGGCAGTGCGGGCTAGACTGTTCCCATGAGGCACAGGGTCAAGACTGATATGCATATAGCTGTGTCTGAACAGGGGTGGCAAAGTAAGCTAAAGAATGATGATGGATTCAACCCAGATCTGTGACTGGGGGTGAGAGTTTGAAAAGTTTCAGCACTCTGTCCATCTTCTCCTTGTGTTTGCTTTGTTCGCCCTAAGTTGGCAGGGTATGCCCAGACGTGGGTCCCTTGCTCACTTTGCCACTGGATTCAAGCTAGCTTGGCTGAAGAGGGCTGTTAGCCCGAAACTGGTCCCAGGATGCTTGTTTCTGGTCCAGGGAAGACGTGGCTTGGCAGTTCGGGCTGGACTGTTCCCATGAGGCACAGGGTCAAGACTGATTTGCATATAGCTGTGTCTGAACTAGGGTGGCAAAGTGAGCTAAAGAATGATGATGGATTCAATCCAGATCTGTGACTGGGGGGTGAGTGTTTGAAAAGTTTCAGCACTCCGTCCATCATCTCCTTGTGTTTGCTTTGTTCGCCCTAAGTTGGCAGGGTATGCCCAGACGTGGGTCTCTTGCTCACTTTGCCACTGGATTCAAGCTAGCTTGGCTGAAGAGGGCTGTTAGCCCGAAACCGGTCCCAGGATGCTTGTTTCCGGTCCAGGGAAGACATGGCTTGGCAGTGCGGGCTAGACTGTTCCCATGAGGCACAGGGTCAAGACTGATATGCATATAGCTGTGTCTGAACAGGGGTGGCAAAGTAAGCTAAAGAATGATGATGGATTCAACCCAGATCTGTGACTGGGGGTGAGAGTTTGAAAAGTTTCAGCACTCTGTCCATCTTCTCCTTGTGTTTGCTTTGTTCGCCCTAAGTTGGCAGGGTATGCCCAGACGTGGGTCCCTTGCTCACTTTGCCACTGGATTCAAGCTAGCTTGGCTGAAGAGGGCTGTTAGCCCGAAACTGGTCCCAGGATGCTTGTTTCTGGTCCAGGGAAGACATGGCTTGGCAGTTCGGGCTGGACTGTTCCCAATGAGGCACAGGGTCAAGACTGATTTGCATATAACTGTGTCTGAACTGGGGTGGCAAAGTGAGCTAAAGAGTGATGATGGATTTAACTCAGATCTGTGACTGGGGGTGAGTGTTTGAAAAGTTTCAGCACTCCGTCCATCATCTCCTTGTGTTTGCTTTGTTCGCCCTAAGTTGGCAGTTTATGCCCAGACGTGGGTCCCTTGCTCACTTTGCCACTGGATTCAAGCTAGCCTGGCTGAAGAGGGCTGTTAGCCCGAAACCGGTCCCAGGATGCTTGTTTCTGGTCCAGGGAAGACATGGCTTGGCAGTTCGGGTTGGACTGTTCCTATGAGGCACAGGGTCAAGACTGATTTGCATATAATTGTGTCTGAACTGCGGTGGCAAAGTGAGCTAAAGAATGATGATGGATTCAAATCAAATCTGTGACTGGGGCTGAGTGTTTGAAAAGTTTCAGCACTCCGTCCATCATCTCCTTGTGTTTGCTTTGTTCGCCCTAAGTTGGCAGGGTATGCCCAGACGTGGGTCCCTTGCTCACTTTGCCACTGGATTCAAGCTAGCCTGGCTGAAGAGGGCTGTTAGCCCGAAACCGGTCCCAGGATGCTTGTTTCCGGTCCAGAGCAGACATGGCTTGGCAGTTCGGGCTGGACTGTTCCCATGAGGCACAGGGTCAAGACTGATTTGCATATAGCTGTGTCTGAACTGGGTTGGCAAAGTGAGCTAAAGAATGATGATGGATTCAACCCAGATCTGTGACTGGGGGTGAGTGTTTGAAAAGTTTCAGCACTCCGTCCATCATCTCCTTGTGTTTGCTTTGTTCGCCCTAAGTTGGCAGGGTATGCCCAGGCGTGGGTCCCTTGCTTACTTTGGCACTGGATTCAAGCTAGCCTGGTTGAAGAGGTCTGTTAGCCCGAGTCCCGAATCTGCGGTCCAGGGAAGACACGGCTTGGCAGTTCGGGCTGGACTGTTCCCATGAGGCACAGAGTCAAGACTGATTTGTATATAGCTGTGTCTGAACTTGGGTGGCAAAGTGAGCTAAAGTATGATGATGGATTCAACCTGGATCTGTGACTGGGGGTGAGTGTTTGAAAAGCTTCAGCACTCCGTCCATCATCTCCTTGTGTATGCTTTGTTCGCCCTAAGTTGGCAGGGTATGCCCAGACGTGGGTCCCTTGCTCACTTTGCCACTGGATTCAAGCTAGCCTGGCTGAAGCGGGCTGTTAGCCCGAAACTGGTCCAAGGATGCTTGTTTCCGGTCCAGGGTAGACACGGCTTGGCAGTTCGGGCTGGACTGTTCCCATGAGGCACAGGGTCAAGACTGATTTGCATATAGCTGTGTCTGAACTGGGGTGGCATAGTGAGCTAAAGAATGATGATGGATTCAACCCAGATCTGTGACTGGGGGTGAGTGTTTGAAAAGCTTCAACACTCCGTCCATCATCTCCTCGTGTTTGCTTTGTTCGCCCTAAGTTGGCAGGGTATGCCCAGACGTGGGTCCCTTGCTCACTTTGCCACTGGGTTCAAGCTAGCCTGGCTGAAGCGGGCTGTTAGCCCGAAACCGGTCCCAGGTTGCTTGTTTCCGGTCCAGGGAAGACATGGCTTGGCAGTTCGGGCTGGACTGTTTCCATGAAGCACAGGGTCAAGACTGATTTGCATATAGCTGTGTCTGAACTGGGGTGGCAAAATGAGCTAAAGAATGATGATGAATTCAACTCAGATCTGTGACTGGGGGTGAGTGTTTGAAAAGCTTCAGCACTCCGTCCATCATCTCCTTGTGTTTGCTTTGTTCGTCCTATGTTGACAGGGTATGCCCAGACGTGGGTCCCTTGCTCACTTTGCCACTGGATTCAAGCTAGCCTGGCTGAAGCAGGCTGTTAGCCTGATACCGGTGCCAGGATGCTTGTTTCCGGTCCAGGGAAGACACAGCTTGGCAGTTCGGGCTGGACTGTTCCCATGAGGCACAGGGTCAAGACTGATTTGCATATAGCTGTGTCTGAACTGGGGTGGCTAAGTGAGCTAAAGTATGATGATGGATTCAACCCAGATCTGTGACTGGGGGTGAGTGTTTGAAAAGTTTGAGAAACTCCGTCCATCATCTCCTTGTGTTTGCTTTGTTCGCCCTAAGTTGGCAGGGTAGGCCCAGACGTGGGTCCCTTGATCACTTTGCCACTGGATTCAAGCTAGCCTGGCTGATGAGGGCTGTTAGCCCGAAACCGGTCTCAGGATGCTTGATTCCGGTCCAGGGAAGACATGGCTTGGCAGTTTGGTCTGGACTGTTCCCATGAGGCACAGGGTCAAGACTGATTTACTTATAGATGTGTCTGAACTGTGGTGGCAAAGTGAGCTAAAGAATGATGATGGATTCAACCCAGATATGTGACTGGGGTTGAGTTTTGAAAAGTTTCAGCACTCCTTCCATCATCTCCTTGTGTTTGCTTTGTTCGCCCTAAGTTGGCAGGGTATGACCAGACGTGGGTCCCTTGCTCACTTTGCCACTGGATTCAAGCTAGCCTGGCTGAAGAGGGCTGTTAGCCCGAAACCGGTCCCAGGATGCTCGTTTCCGGTCCAGGGAAGGCATGGCTTGGAAGTTCGGGCGGGACTGTTCCCATGAGGCACAGGGTCAAGACTGATTTGCATATAGCTGTGTCTGAACTGGGGTGGCAAAGTGAGCTAGAGAATGATGATGGATTCAACCCAGATCTGTGACTGGGGGTGAGTGTTTGAAAAGTTTGAGAACTCCGTCCATCATCTCCTTGTGTTTGCTTTTTTCGCCCTATGTTGGCAGGGTATGCCCAGACGTGGGTCCCTTGCTCACTTTGCCACTGAATTCAAGCTAGCCTGGCTGAAGAGGGCTGTTAGCCTGAAACTGGTCCCAGGATTCGTGTTTTTGGTCCAGGGAAGACATGGCTTGGCAGTTCGGGCTGGACTGTTCCCATGAGGCACAGAGTCAAGACTGATTTGCATATAGCTGTGTCTGAACTGGGGTGGCAAAGTGAGCCAAAGTATGATGATGGATTCAACCCAGATCTGTGACTGGGGGTGAGTGTTTGAAAAGTTTCAGCACTCTGTCCATCATCTCCTTGTGTTTGCTTTGTTTGCCCTAAGTTGGCAGGGTATGCCCAGAAGTGGGTCCCTTGCTCACTTTGCCACTGGATTCAAGCTAGCCTGGCTGAAGAGGGCTGTTAGCCCCAAACCGGTCCCAGGATGCTTGTTTCTGGTCCAGGGAAGACGTGGCTTGGCAGTTCGGGCTGGACTGTTCCCATGAGGCACAGGATCAAGACTGATTTGCATATAGCTGTGTCTGAACTAGGGTGGCAAAGTGAGCTAAAGAATGATGATGGATTCAATCCAGATCTGTGACTGGGGGGTGAGTGTTTGAAAAGTTTCAGCACTCCGTGTCCATCATCTCCTTGTGTTTGCTTTGTATGCCCTAAGTTGGCAGGGTATGCCCAGACGTGGGTCCCTTGCTCACTTTGCCACTGAATTCAAGCTAGCCTGGCTGAAGAGGGCTGTTAGCCCGAAACCGGTCCCAGGATGCTTGTTTCCATTCCAGGGAAGACATGGCTTGGCAGTTCGGGCTGGACTGTTCCCAATGAGGCACAGGGTCAAGACTGATTTGCATATAACTGTGTCTGAACTGGGGTGGCAAAGTGAGCTAAAGAATGATGATGGATTCAACTCAGATCTGTGACTGCGGGTGAGTGTTTGAAAAGTTTCAGCACTCGGTCCATCATTTCCTTGTGTTTGCTTTGTTTGCCCTAAGTTGGGGGTATGCCCAGACGTGGGTCCCTTGCTCACTTAGCCACTGGATTCAAGCTAGCCTGGCTGAAGAGGGCTGTTAGACCGAAACCGGTCCTAGGATGCTTGTTTACAGTCCAGGGAAGACATGGCTTGGGAGTTCCGGCTGGACTGTTCCCATGAGGCACAGGTTCAAGACTGATTTGATTATAGCTGTGTCTGAACTGAGGGGGCAAAGTGAGCTAAAGAATGATGATGGATTGAACCCAGGTCTGTGACTGGGGGTGAGTGTTTGAAAAGTTTCAGCACTCTGTCCATCATCTCCTTGTGTTTGCTTTGTTCGCCCTAAGTTGGCAGAGTATGCCCAGATGTGGGTCCCTTGCTCACTTTGGCACTGGATTCAAGCTAGCCTGGCTGAAGCGGGCTGTTAGCCCGAAACCGGTCCCAGGATGCTTGTTTCCGGTCCAGGGAAGACACGGCTTGGCAGTTCGGGCTGGACTGTTCCCATGAGGCACAGGGTCAAGACTGATTTGTATATAGCTGTGTCTGAACTGGGGAGGCAAAGTAAGCTAAAGAATGATGATGGATTAAACCCAGATCAGTTGACTGGGGCTGAGTGCTTGCAATGTTCAACACTCCGTCCATCATCCCCTTTGGTTTTGCTTTGTTCGCCCTAAGTTGGCAGGGTACGCCCAGACGCGGGTTCCTTGCTCACTTTGCCACTGGATTCAAGATAGCCTGGGTGATGAGGGCTGTGAGCCCGAAACAGGTCCCAGGATGCTTGTTTCCGGTCCAGGGAAGACATTGCTTGGAAGTTCGGGCTGGACTGTTCCCATGAGGCACAGGGTCAGACTGATTTGCATATGGCCATGTCTGAACTGGGGTGGCGGAGTGAGCTAAAGAATGATGATGGATTAAACCCAGATCAGTTGACTGGGGGTGAGTGCTTGCAATGTTCAACACTCCGTCCATCATCCCCTTTTGTTTTGCTTTGTTCGCTCTAAGTTGGCAGGGTATGCCCAGCCGTGGGTCCCTTGCTCACTTTGCCACTGGATTCAAGATAGCGTGGCTGATGAGGGCTGTGAGCCCGAAACCGGTCCCAGGAAGCTTGTTTCCGGTCCAGGGAAGACATTGCTTGGCAGTTCGGGCTGGACTGTTCCCATGAGGCACAGGGTCAGACTGATTTGCATATGGCCATATCTGAACTGGGGTGGCGGAGTGAGCTAAAGTATGCTGATGGATTAAACCCAGATCAGTTGACTGGGGGTGAGTGCTTGCAATGTTCAACACTCCGTCCATCATCCCCTTTGGTTTTGCTTTGTTCGACCTAAGTTGGCAGGGTATGCCCAGACGTGGGTCCCTTGCTCACTTTGCCACTGGATTCAAGATAGCCTGGCTGATGAGGGCTGTGAGCCCGAAACCTCTCCCAGGATGCTTGTTTCCGGTCCAGGGAAGACATTGCTTGGCAGTTCGGGCTGGACTGTTCCCATGAGGCACAGGGTCAGACTGATTTGCATATGGCCATGTCTGAACTGGGGTGGCGGAGTGAGCTAAAGAATGATGATGGATTAAACCCAGATCAGTTGACTGGGGGTGAGTGCTTGCAATGTTCAACACTCCGTCCATCATCCCCTTTGGTTTTGCTTTGTTCGCCCTAAGTTGGCAGGGTATGCCCAGACGTGGGTTCCTTGCTCACTTTGCCACTGAATTCAAGATAGCCTGGCTGATGAGGGCTGTGAGCCCGAAACCGGTCCCAGGATGCTTGTTTCCGGTCCAGGGAAGACATTGCTTGGCAGTTCGGGCTGGACTGTTCCCATGAGGCACAGGGTCAGACTGATTTGCATATGGCCATGTCTGAACTGGGGTGGCGGAGTGAGCTAAAGTATGATGATGGATTAAACCCAGATCAGTTGACTGGGGGTGAGTGCTTGTAATGTTCAACACTCCGTCCATCATCCCCTTTGGTTTTGCTTTGTTCGACCTAAGTTGGCAGGGTATGCCCAGACATGGGTCCCTTGCTCACTTTGCCACACTGGATTCAAGATAGCCTGGCTGATGAGGGCTGTGAGCCCGAAACCGGTCCCAGGATGCTTGTTTCCGGTCCAGGGAAGACATTGCTTGGCAGTTCGGGCTGGACTGTTCCCATGAGGCACAGGGTCAGACTGATTTGCATATGGCCATGTCTGAACTGGGGTGGTGGAGTGAGCTAAAGAATGATGATGGATTAAACCCAGATCAGTTGACTGGGGGTGAGTGCTTGCAATGTTCAACACTCCGTCCATCATCCCCTTTGGTTTTGCTTTGTTCGCCCTAAGTTGGCAGGGTATGCCCAGACGTGGGTCCCTTGCTCACTTTGCCACTGGATTCAAGATAGCCTGGCTGATGAGGGCTGTGAGCCCGAAACCGGTCCCAGGATGCTTGTTTCCGTTCCAGGGAAGACATTGCTTGGCAGTTCGGGCTGGACTGTTCCCATGAGGCACAGGGTCAGACTGATTTGCATATGGCCATGTCTGAACTGGGGTGGCGGAGTGAGCTAAAGAATGATGATGGATTAAACCCAGATCAGTTGACTGGGGCTGAGTGCTTGCAATGTTCAACACTCCGTCCATCATCCCCTTTGGTTTTGCTTTGTTCGCCCTAAGTTGGCAGGGTATGCCCAGACGTGGGTTCCTTGCTCAATTTGCCACTGGATTCAAGATAGCGTGGCTGATGAGGGCTGTGAGCCCGAAACCGGTCCCAGGATGCTTGTTTCCGGTCCAGGGAAGACATTGCTTGGCAGTTCGGGCTGGACTGTTCCCATGAGGCACAGGGTCAGACTGATTTGCATATGGCCATGTCTGAACTGGGAGTGGCGGAGTGAGCTAAAGAATGATGATGGATTAAACCCAGATCAGTTGACTGGGGGTGAGTGCTTGCAATGTTCAACACTCCGTCCATCATCCCCTTTTGTTTTGCTTTGTTCGCCCTAAGTTGGCAGGGTATGCCCAGACGTGGGTCCCTTGCTCACTTTGCCACTGGATTCAAGATAGCCTGGCTGATGAGGGCTGAGAGCCCGAAACCGGTCCCAGGATGCTTGTTTCCGGTGCAGGGAAGACATTGCTTGGCAGTTCGGGCTGGACTGTTCCCATGAGGCACAGGGTCAGACTGATTTGCATATGGCCATGTCTGAACTGGGGTGGCGGAGTGAGCTAAAGAATGATGATGGATTAAACCCAGATCAGTTGACTGGGGGTGAGTGCTTGCAATGTTCAACACTCCGTCCATCATCCCCTTTGGTTTTGCTTTGTTCGCTCTAAGTTGGCAGGGTATGCCCAGACGTGGGTCCCTTGCTCACTTTGCCACTGGATTCAAGATAGCGTGGGTGATGAGGGCTGTGAGCCCGAAACCGGTCCCAGGATGCTTGTTTCCGGTCCAGGGAAGACATTGCTTGGCAGTTCGGGCTGGACTGTTCCCATGAGGCACAGGGTCAGACTGATTTGCATATGGCCATGTCTGAACTGGGGTGGCGGAGTGAGCTAAAGAATGATGATGGATTAAACCCAGATCAGTTGACTAGGGGTGAGTGCTTGCAATGTTCAACACTCCGTCCATCATCCCCTTTGGTTTTGCTTTGTTCGCCCTAAGTTGGCAGGGTATGCCCAGACGTGGGTCCCTTGCTCACTTTGCCACTGGATTCAAGATAGCCTGGCTGATGAGGGCTGTGAGCCCGAAACCGGTCCCAGGATGCTTGTTTCCGGTCCAGGGAAGACATTGCTTGGCAGTTCGGGCTGGACTGTTCCCATGAGGCACAGGGTCAGACTGATTTGCATATGGCCATGTCTGAACTGGGGTGGCGGAGTGAGCTAAAGAATGATGATGGATTAAACCCAGATCAGTTGACTGGGGGTGAGTGCTTGCAATGTTCAACACTCCGTCCATCATCCCCTTTGGTTTTGCTTTGTTCGCCCTAAGTTGGCAGGGTATGCCCAGACGTGGGTCCCTTGCTCACTTTGCCACTGGATTCAAGATAGCCTGGCTGATGAGGGCTGTGAGCCCGAAACCGGTCCCAGGATGCTTGTTTACGGTCCAGGGAAGACATTGCTTGGCAGTTCGGGCTGGACTGTTCCCATGAGGCACAGGGTCAGACTGATTTGCATATGGCCATGTCTGAACTGGGGTGGCGGAGTGAGCTAAAGAATGATGATGGATTAAACCCAGATCAGTTGACTGGGGCTGAGTGCTTGCAATGTTCAACACTCCGTCCATCATCCCCTTTGGTTTTGCTTTGTTCGCCCTAAGTTGGCAGGGTATGCCCAGACGTGGGTTCCTTGCTCACTTTGCCACTGGATTCAAGATAGCCTGGCTGATGAGGGCTGTGAGCCCGAAACCGGTCCCAGGATGCTTGTTTCCGGTCCAGGGAAGACATTGCTTGGCAGTTCGGGCTGGACTGTTCCCATGAGGCACAGGGTCAGACTGATTTGCATATGGCCATGTCTGAACTGGGGTGGCGGAGTGAGCTAAAGAATGATGATGGATTAAACCCAGATCAGTTGACTGGGGGTGAGTGCTTGCAATGTTCAACACTCCGTCCATCATCCCCTTTGGTTTTGCTTTGTTCGCCCTAAGTTGGCAGGGTATGCCCAGACGTGGGTCCCTTGCTCACTTTGCCACTGGATTCAAGATAGCCTGGCTGATGAGGGCTGTGAGCCCGAAACCGGTCCCAGGATGCTTGTTTCCGGTCCAGGGAAGACATTGCTTGGCTGTTCGGGCTGGACTGTTCCCATGAGGCACAGGGTCAGACTGATTTG
This sequence comes from Calotriton arnoldi, assembly GCA_963921515.1. Taxonomy (NCBI): domain Eukaryota; kingdom Metazoa; phylum Chordata; class Amphibia; order Caudata; family Salamandridae; genus Calotriton; species Calotriton arnoldi. Next base: position 2,490,593 of record CAWUFW010001964.1, read on the forward strand.
CATATGGCCATGTCTGAACTGGGGTGGTGGAGTGAGCTAAAGAATGATGATGGATTAAACCCAGATCAGTTGACTGGGGGTGAGTGCTTGCAATGTTCAACACTCCGTCCATCATCCCCTTTGGTTTTGCTTTGTTCGACCTAAGTTGGCAGGGTATGCCCAGACGTGGGTCCCTTGCTCACTTTGCCACTGGATTCAAGATAGCCTGGCTGGTGAGGGCTGTGAGCCCGAAACCGGTCCCAGGATGCTTGTTTCCGGTCCAGGGAAGACATTGCTTGGCAGTTCGGGCTGGACTGTTCCCATGAGGCACAGGGTCAGACTGATTTGCATATGGCCATGTCTGAACTGGGGTGGCGGAGTGAGCTAAAGAATGATGATGGATTAAACCCAGATCAGTTGACTGGGGGTGAGTGCTTGCAATGTTCAACACTCCGTCCATCATCCCCTTTGGTTTTGCTTTGTTCGCCCTAAGTTGGCAGGGTATGCCCAGACGTGGGTCCCTTGCTCACTTTGCCACTGGATTCAAGATAGCCTGGCTGATGAGGGCTGTGAGCCCGAAACCGGTCCCAGGATGCTTGTTTCCGGTCCAGGGAAGACATTGCTTGGCAGTTCGGGCTGGACTGTTCCCATGAGGCACAGGGTCAGACTGATTTGCATATGGCCATGTCTGAACTGGGGTGGCGGAGTGAGCTAAAGTATGATGATGGATTAAACCCAGATCAGTTGACTGGGGGTGAGTGCTTGCAATGTTCAACACTCCGTCCATCATCCCCTTTGGTTTTGCTTTGTTCGACCTAAGTTGGCAGGGTATGCCCAGACGTGGGTCCCTTGCTCACTTTGCCACTGGATTCAAGATAGCCTGGCTGATGAGGGCTGTGAGCCCGAAACCGGTCCCAGGATGCTTGTTTCCGGTCCAGGGAAGACATTGCTTGGCAGTTCGGGCTGGACTGTTCCCATGAGGCACAGGGTCAGACTGATTTGCATATGGCCATGTCTGAACTGGGGTGGCGGAGTGAGCTAAAGAATGATGATGGATTAAACCCAGATCAGTTGACTGGGGGTGAGTGCTTGCAATGTTCAACACTCCGTCCATCATCCCCTTTGGTTTTGCTTTGTTCGCCCTAAGTTGGCAGGGTATGCCCAGACGTGGGTCCCTTGCTCACTTTGCCACTGGATTCAAGATAGCCTGGCTGATGAGGGCTGTGAGCCCGAAACCGGTCCCAGGATGCTTGTTTCCGGTCCAGGGAAGACATTGCTTGGCAGTTCGGGCTGGACTGTTCCCATGAGGCACAGGGTCAGACTGATTTGCATATGGCCATGTCTGAACTGGGGTGGCGGAGTGAGCTAAAGAATGATGATGGATTAAACCCAGATCAGTTGACTGGGGTGAGTGCTTGCAATGTTCAACACTCCGTCCATCATCCCCTTTGGTTTTGCTTTGTTCGCCCTAAGTTGGCAGGGTATGCCCAGAC